>JARQOC010000005.1:183280775-183484480 GCA_033576535.1 Allobates femoralis
AAAAAAATTAATCTACAAAATTGTCATATCACAAGAAAAAAAATAAAAGTATACTGTCAAAGCTCAATATAAAGGGAATGCAGCATACAGGAGAGGAGGAGAGCAGGGACACCCGAGGGGGACTGGCACATGCAGCAGAGAGGGAAGCAGAGAGGCAGGAGAAGGACTGGAGCCTGAAAGAAAGGGGGGAAGCAGGGAGGCAGGAGAAGGACTGGAGCCTGAAAGAAAGGGGGGAAGCAGGGAGACAGCAGAGTGACTGTAGCCTGGACAAAAGAGGGTGGTGCAGGAGCTGTGTAATACACAATGCGTTGCAAATAACACACCTTCTTGTTATTTTAAAAAGGTAAAAAAAATTATTTTTAATTAAACTTTAATTATACACATTACACGTCGCAACATTGCATGCAATTTCACTTGCAATTTGCTAGTTGCAGTGAAATCATGAACACATTATTCTATTTGTACACAGTAACAAAATAATAAAATGTGTCCGTGATTTCACTGACACCAGCAAATTTACAGTGAAATTGCATGCAATGTTGCAACGTCTAATGGTACCCTAAGAACAAATTTTTTTAATTATAACATTTTGTATTTTTTTTTTAATTTTTTTTTTTTTTTATTTGTTTTTATTTTTTAAAATATTGAAAATAATTAAAACATTTCAAACATAAATATGACAATTAAAAATATGTTCAATTATCATTTAATAATGAAAATTTTAAAACATCACTTGAAATTTGCTAGTTGCAGTGAAATCATGAACACATTATTCTATTTGTACACATCAACAAAAAAAAAAATGTGTCCGTGATTTCACTGACACAAGCAAATTTACGGTGAAATTGCATGCAATGTTGCAACGTCTAATGGTACCCTAAGAACAAATTTTTTTAACTATAACATTTTGTATTTTTTTTTTTAATTTTTTTTTTTTTTAATTTGTTTTTATTTTTTAAAATATTGAAAATAATTAAAACATTTCAAACATAAATATGACAATTAAAAATATGTTAAATTATCATGTAACAATGAAAATTTTTAAACATCAACCATAAAGATGTATAACTATGTACAGCTATTATAACATTGAACTTTACAATAATAACACTTTCTACATGTCAAATAAATAATTACACATTCAGAATTTTGTACAATAAACATAACCGGCATGAAATTATAACAAATTAAACCATTTCATCCTGCCATGACACTCTTCCCTGCTCAGACATAAAATAATGGGCAAATTTGTCTCTAATTTCTGAAACAGCCAGAGTTGTTCTTACGCGACGTGTTCGGTAGTCCTGTAATGTGGTGTCTGCAATGGCATCACGGTCCAAATGAAATTGTTCTTTGGCCAAAACATAGTTATGCAGAACCACACAGGCTTTCACAATGTCGTCCACAGACTCTGGCTGCATTTGTATGGCCTTTCCCAAAATGCGCCATTTTGCGGTTAACAGTCCAAAAGCGCATTCCACCACTCTTCTTGCCCTTGTGAGTCTGTAATTGTAGATCCGTTTTGCATGACACAATCCACGGCTGGCATAAGGCTTCAATAGGTTCTCGCACATTTGAAAAGCCTCATCTGCTACAATTACGAAGGGCATAGGCGGTCCATCTGTGTGCGGCAGAGGCCTTGGTGGTGGAATGTCAAAGTTGCTGGTATAAATCCGGCGTCCCATGGGAGATTGCTTAAAAACCTGGGAGTCATTTGATCGTCCATAAGACCCAATGTCAACGGCAACAAAGCGACATTGGGAATCCGCGATCGCCATCAGTACGATTGAAAAGTATTTCTTATAATTAAAGTATTCAGAACGGCTCCCAGCAGGTTTAAGAATCCGGATGTGCTTGCCGTCCAGAGCTCCAACGCAGTTTGGAAAATTGGTGATCTCTTCAAACTTGGCAGCAGATGACATCCACAGGTCCATCGTCGGTTCAGGGAGGAATTCCGGCTGCAACACGTCCCACAGTGCTTTGCAGGTTTCCTTCACAATTCCTGAAATCGTTGAAATTCCAAGCCGGAATTGGAAGTGAAGTGAAGACATGCTTTCTCCACTTCCGAGAAACCTGAAAAATAAAAAAAACACAACAGTATCATACTTTGAAAGTTAAAAGACACACAACATTAACATTTTTGAGAAATACACCGTACACAATAAAAAGGTGAAACACAATAATTATCATGGGAATGGGAATATACATGATCAACACCACAGTTTACATAAAAGCAACAAAAGGAAGTACTCAGTCACACTACAGTATTTTGAAAAATATTTTAAAAATATTTAAAAAAAAAATATATTGCTATACTATGTAAAATGATTACTTCAAGCACAATGACACAATAAAACATTTTTGAATGAGCAGGAGGCCCACCCGCAGTGTGCATGACACACGAAATTCATAAAAAAGCAGAAAGTTACTTTTTACATCAGCAGCAAGATGAGGTTTTGAGACAATCAAACCAATGCAGCGCCACATGCTGTATCATCAACATAACAGACGAATTTTGTGTCACATGCAACAAGACCCATGCATAGTCTATGCTGCTTACGCTCCTTTGCAGCAAAAGCGGTTCTTGCAGATGCGTCAGAAGCAGCAATTGCTTAAAGCAATAAAAAACACAAAAAAAAAAGGATTTTTATTTAAGTTTGCAAGTGACTCATCTGCTGCAACCGTCAGAAACGTCCTTAATGCAAAGAACCACAAGCACAAGACACAAAGCATGGGTATTGCTACATCCAGCATGCAACTCGGGCGTTATGTGGGCAATGCAGCACCACATGGCAGATATGCAGCAAACATCGTCTTGAAGCAGATGTGGAAACACCATAAAAATTAAAGCACAGCTGCAACAATTAAAAAAAAAAACATTTAAAGTAATGCACTTTGACATACAATAAAAGACACATTCCACAACCAGTGTTCAAAGCCCAAAATACCAACACTTTCACTCATAATACAAGGATTTATAAACAGATAAATTAAACAAAAATTCAATTTGAAATAAAAATAAAATAAAAAAAGTTAAACAGGGTTAAACTTTGTTCACATTTGCATTCCCCTGTGCAACGTTCTGCGTATGGCATCCGCAATCTGAGCGCAGCCACCCAAACCTTTATGTTTATAATGGAAGCACACAGTGCTGCACTTGACTGAGCATGACCGTGCACTCCCCTTCACTGCCATATGTGATTTGTGTGCAGATGTATGCCTGTGCAGAAATCACATAGTCTTTTTCACACCAGGAACGCATGTTACATTCCTGTTGCGGACGACAGTGTGTGATTTGTGCGCAAACATACATCTGCACACAAATCACATATGGCAGTGAAGGGGAGTGCACGCAGTCAAGAGCAGCACTGTGCACTCCCATTATAAACATAGGGGCTTGCAGTGGCTGCACTCACATTGCAGAGCACTCTTACGCAGAACACTGCGGAGTGGTACACAAGTGTGAACCCACTCTTTACTGTTGTCAAACATTGTACTGTGAATGAAGTGAACACAGCTGCAAGATGATGTTTTATGCAGATCCAGAATGAGACACAGCATCATACAGATCATCCGCATAAAAGCTGACTTGTGGGCTACATGAAGCAAGCCCCATGCATTGTGTATGTTGCTTGAAGTCCTTTGCATCAAGTGTGGTTATGCTGGGTGCATCGGAGGATGCACTTGTGGCGGAAAAAAAAAATTTAAAATCTCTTTTTTTTTGTTTATTTTTAAATTACAACAAAGACACATCAGCCACATCTTCCAGCACAACCATGCCTGCCATAAAAGAACACAAGTAACCTACACAACACATGGCGCTTAATGCATCCAGCCCACGTCAGGCATTATGCAGCCAATTCCAAAAATGCAGCACCACATGTCGGATCAGCAGACAAATTCACCTTGATAATGATGTTAAAAGGCCAATTGCATGAACACTATGGGGGGAGCACGAGTCCCACCCACAGTGTGCATAAGACCTTACATTAATACAAATGCAGTCACTTGCACGAACACTATGGGGGGAGCATGAGTCCCACCCACAGTGTGCATGACACCTTACATTAGAAGGCTGGGTTCACATTTGAGGACCCAAACGCAGCATTCTGCAGAGGGGTCCGCAATGTCAACGCAGCGGCACCAAGCTCCTATCTTTATAATGGGAGTGCACGGTGCTGGGCTTGACAGCGCATGACCATGCGCATCCATTCACTCCAATATGTTGTCTGTGCGTAGGCGGATACCTGCGCACAAATCATACAGTCTCTTCCGCACCAGGGACGCAACATGTTGTGTCCCTGGTGTGGACGAGAGTGTGTGATCTGTGCGCAGGCGTCCGCCTGCGCACAGATCACATATGGGAGTGAATGGGTGCGCACGGTCATGCACTGTCAAGCGCAGCACCGTGCGCTCCCATTATAAAGATAGGAGCTTGCAGCCGCTGCGCACACATGGCGATTCCCCTCCGCTGAACACTGCGGAAGGGAACGCTAATGTGAAGGCAACCATACTAATGCAGTCACTTGCATGAACACTATGGGGGGAGCATGAGTCCCACCCACAGTGTGCATGTCGCCTTACATTAATACTAATGCAGTCACTTGCACGGACACTATGGGGGTAGCATGAGTCCCACCCACAGTGTGCATGACACCTTACATTAATACTAATGCAGTCACTTGCACAGACACTATGGGGGTAGCATGAGTACCACCCACAGTGTGCATGACACCTTACATTAATAATAATGCAGTCACTTGCACGGAGACTATGGGGGGAGCATGAGTCCCACCCACAGTGTGCATGACGCCTTAAATTAATGCTAATGCAGTAAAAGGCAATTTTTCACATCAGCAGCACGGTGATATTTTTGGCCAATAAAAGAGGTGATGCTGCATCTGCCTGACCACACACATAATGCCCAACTTATGGACTGAATACGGCAAGCCCCATACATTTTGTATGGTGCCTGCGGTCATTTACAGCAAGTCACATTCTGGCAGGTGCATCAGATGCAGCTCTTGTGTCCATAAAAAAAAAAATATAAAAAATCAAAGGTATTTCCATTTTGTTATAACTACAATTGTGACACATCTGCAGCACCTGCCAGAACTACAGTTGACGCAAAGGACCGCAAGCAACATACACAATGCATAGAGCCTGTGATGCAAATCAGCCATTATACAGCAAATGCAGCGCCACCTTCTCACACAAACATCATATTTCTGCAGATGTAAAAAACACAGAGCATGACTGCAAGAAAAAAAAAAACATCATTTCATGTTTTAAAACATGAATTTTTAAGGCTGGCTTCAGACTTGAAGATGCATCTGCAGATTTTTGCAGATGCATCTGCATACATACCACGGCCCCTATGTTTATAATGGTGCGCACAGCGGTCTGCAGATGCTTGCGGACCGCCGTGCGCTCTCATTGCCCGCCATTATTGATCTGTGCGCACGCAGATGCCTGCGCACAAATCACACACTCTCGCCTGCACCAGGGACACGACATCTCGGGTCCATGGTGTGGCCAGGATTGTGTGATTTGTGCACAAGCATCCACGTGCGCACAGATCAATAATGGCGGGCAATGAGAGCGCACGGTGGTCCGCAAGCATCAGCAGACCGCCGTGCGCACAATTATAAACATAGGGGCCGCGGTCTGCATGCAGATGCTTGCAGATGCATCTGCAAAACGCTGCAGATGCATCTGCAAGTCTGAAGCCAGCCTTAGTTATAGAAAAATAACCACTGAAAACAGTCACAAAACACAACCAGTGTGCACAGCGCCAAAAACAACACGTTCATTCACAATATAATTATTTATCAACTGTTTAAAAAAAAAAACAGCTGACAAATAATTATACAGTGAATGACCAATAGATATAAAACATTGTATGTCTGCAAAAAAAAAAAAAAAAATATTGCACTATGCAAATTAAAAAAAAAAAATCAAAAACCACAACCAGTGTGAACAGCACCATAAAGCAAAACCTACATTCATAATACATTTATCAACAGTTTATATAGAAAAAAATAGAAACAAACATACTGATCAATGATAATTATACGGTGAATGACAAAATCAAAAAGCGTGGCTGCAACATAAGCAGTCAAATTTTAATGCACTATGAGAATTTAAAAAAAAAAAAAAAAAAATTACAGTGGCCATAGCCACCAAAAACAACACATTCGTTCACAAGAACATTATTTATCAACAGTTTTGAATAAAAACATAAGATTTAAAAAAAAAAAAAAAAAAAAAATCTACAGTCAATGACCAATACATAGACCATGACTACAAGAATAACAGCCATGAATACTTACAATAATGCAGTTTAAAAAAATAAAAAAATAAAGCCAATGAAAAAAAAAAAAAATTATTAATAATATATATACACACAAACGCACAATACAATAAAAAAAATCTGTTCTTTGTAAATAAACTTAGGACCAGTTTACCAAAAAAAAATATATATATATATTTTTAAAAAATATTTAATTAAAAAAAAAAAATTCTACTCTGAATAACAACAAACATAAAAAGTCTACATTTTAAAAAATGCGCTCTGTTTAAAAAGAAAAAAGTGAAAATAACTACAAAAACACGCCAATAAGCATTTAAAAAAAAAAAAAAAATCAACTTGCATTACCTTAAAGTCACCATTAGTCGCTCCTCTGCAGAAATCGCCCGCCGGAATCTGGTGTCTTCTTTGGTGATGAGTCCTCGAACGCGTCCAAGAAGTTCGTCAAAACTTTCGATGGTCATCCGAAGATAGTCCCGGAATTTATCAGGATGGTTCCGCAGTTCTTCGTATAAAGTGCAGAACACACCACGAGTCATTCGCCTTGATGTGATGGGGTGCACCCAAAATCGCCGCCGTCTCTGTCGCAGTCTTTGTCTTCGTCGCTCATTGTGGTATGCAAGTCCCACAAAGCGCGCAATTGTGAAAGCTCTTTTAAAATGGGCATCCAATGCACGGAACGACATCGCCATCTTGCAGTAAAATTCCGGAGAAAGATGAAAGTCCAGGAAATGCAAAAATGCAGAAAAAAAATAAAAAAAAAAATAAATCCAGGGAATAAAAGACAATTCACGGAAATCCAAGGAAAATAGGTCCACAATCCAAGCAGTGTCCACTCCAAAAACTGGCAAAGAATGCTTGGACAACAAAAAAAAAAATTTCTTTATATACCTGTGGGCGGGTACTTAAAGTGCGGGAAAAAACGCGTTTGCCGCACTTGCGGCACACTTGCGGCACACTTGCGGCAAGAATGCGGCAAGCCCCATTCATTTCCTATGGGACTTGCGGCACTTGCGGCAAGTGCGGTTTTTTTACAAATTTCCACGCCAGTTGCGGCAATGCGGATTTTACCGCATTTGTGCCGCAACTGGCAAATGCGGTTACATGCGGAATTTACCGCAAGTGACAGTTGCGGTATGAATGCGGTATTAACGGTCAATACCGCAAATGCCGCGAATTTCAAAAAACGCTGATGTGAAAGGGCCCTTAATCAGTCATATGTTCCTTGCATTTGGGACAGTGGATCCATCTCCCTTGATTGGTCGGTGAGGGTGGGATGTTAAAGCCCTGAATTGTGCTATGTATAAGCCTAAATGGTGTGTCTCTCCATTTTTCATTGATAATGACTTTACTAACCGTTCCCAACCCTCTAAAATTTTCTGTGTCAAATCGGGGTCATCTATATGCTTCTTCCATTTGGAGAATAATTTTTGGGTGACTGTAGGTCTGAGAATATGTTGTAATTTGGCATATATGGTGGATATTGACATATCCTCCCCTTTCATTCCCAGCAAGTCATCCCATACCGCACCCACCAATTCACCCGAGATATCAGACAGACGAGACATGAGGTGGTGGTGCAATTGAAGGTATTGAAGCATGTGTGCTGCGGATAAGTTATATTTAAGCAGAGTCTCCCTTCCCGTCAACCATCGTCTCTCCTGTGTGTGCATAAGGTCCCCTAAATTTGCAATACCCTTTGCTCTTCATTCCTGAAAAAGTGCATTATCTCTACCTTGCGGAAATGCAGGACAAGCCCAAGGGGATAATCTTTTAGATATTTTCCATGAGAAATTAAGCTTTTTTCTCACCGCTTTCCATGTCATTATTGTGTCTCTACATATTGTTGTGTGTTTAATATTATATGGTAGTTCTGAAAGTGAGGAATGCAGCAGAGCAGACAACGACCATGGCTTCGCCCACTCTCCCTCCAGGCCCACATCCGAGAACCTGTTAGTATTGTTTAACCAATCCAAGACATTTCTCATGACGCACGCCAAGTTGTAGCCTCTGATATCAGGTACTCTAAGTCCCCCCTCCTCCCTTGATTGCATTAAAGTAGAGATAGTTATTCTTGCCCTCCTACCCCCCACAAGAACCCAGTAAAGGCAATGTTTAGCCTGTTAATGTCATTTTGTTTTAAGAGCATGGGTAACGATTGTAGCGGGTAGAGCAGTCTCGCAAAGCTGATCATCTTAATAAGATGACAGCGGCCTAACAATGACAGAGGCAGATTCTTCCATCTTTTTAGTTCTTTTTCAATTTTGTCTATGATTGGAGCATAATTGAGTTTATAAATCAGACCCGGAGATCTAGCTAATTGGATACCTGGATATTTCAGGCTATCTCTAGCTTTAGGGATTCCGAATAGTGTCCCTCCCCTTGCAATATTCCTTTCATTCTTGAGAAAAAGTATTTCACATTTGTCTTTATTTAAGCGGAAGCCTGAAAATTTTCCTATTCTATCTATGTCTTCTAGAATGAGTTGGAGATCTCTTTGTGGATTTTGAATGAAGAGAATGATATCGTCTGCAAATAAGGATACTTTGACCTCAGATTTGCCCACTCTAATTCCCTCAAACGAACTATGTGAAGCCAGATATATTGCTAAAGGTTCAATCGCCAGATTGAAAAGAAGGGGAGACAATGGGCATCCCTGCCTCGTGCCTTTTTCAAGCCTAAACGTATCTGACAAAAACCTGGTATACTAATACAAGCCTTAGGATTATGATATAGTGATTTTAGGTACTGGCGAAACGGACCCACTAGACCAATATGATCCAGGACCTGATCCAGCCATGACCACCTCACATTATCAAATGCTTTTTCGGCATCTAAGGTGACCATGGCCGGACCCCCCCCAGTCTCATCATCTCTAAATCTCACCACATCCAGAAGGAGCATGACTTTCCTGATGTTTGTTGTTGTGGATCGCCCCTTAACAAAACCCGCCTGAAGCGGCGAGTTCAGTTTAGGTAAAAGTGTGGCTAGCCTATCAGCTAAAATTTTTGAAAGGAGTTTAAGGTCCTGGTTTATAAGCGAAATAGGCCTGTAACTGGCCGGGTCAATTAGAGGTTTATTAGGTTTTGGAAGTAACTTTATATACGCTAAATTCATTCTTTCTGGAATAGGGGTACCTTGTAAAATTTCGTTATATACGGTAAATCTTTCAGTGTGGGCGTGATCTGTTCTTTTAGTGTTTTGAAAAAGGCTCCATTGAAGCCATCTGGGCCGGGGGCCTTTCCCCGACTTAATAGTGTAATTGTGGAGATGATTTCCTCTTCAGAGATAGGTCTATTCAGGAATTGTCTATCATCTTCCGTCAGAGAAGTCATATTTATGTAGTTCAGCCATGTCTCACCTCCGTGTCCCACTGAATCTCCCTCCCTGTACAATGAAGAATAAAATTTCCCAAGAACTTGTACTATTTTCCCCGGATCGGAATAGACCTCCCACGACTATCTCTAACTGACAGAATAGCGACAGCAGGACGCCTGCCTTTTGCCAGACGTGCCAACAGGCGCCCGGCCTTGTCGCCAAACCTGTTCAGCTCGTCCATATGGCTTTTGTATAGTTCTTCCCTCCTGCTGGCCAAAGAATCAAATTTTTTTTGGCTTTCAACCACTCTTCCTTATCTGAATCTGTCATTGTCTGCCTGTACGTAAGATATGCACTCCTGACAGTGGTGCTAGCCTTTATGTATTGCTCTTTTACCTGTTTTTTCATTCGAATAGTGTATGCCATAATATGGCCACGAAGAACTGCTTTTGCCGTTTCCCAGAATAAACCCGGGGTACTTTGGTGTATTAAATTGTTTCTGCAGTAGTCTACCCACCATTCCCCAAGAAGCCTGACAAAGTTCTCTTCTTTCACTAGATTGTCAGGAAATCTCCATAGGTAATCATTGCCCTTCTGGTATATATCCCTTGTTTCTAATACCATCGGACTATGGTCCGAGATAACCATGTCCCCTACCTTGGCTTCCAATACTTTATTAAACAACAAGGGAGAGGCCAAGAACATGTCCAATCTCAACCAGGATTCATGTACGTGGGAGAAGTGAGTATATTCCCTTTCAAGTGGGTGTAGCGTGCGCCATGAGTCAGTCAGACTGCAGTGAGCTATAAACTCTTCCAGAAAACTTGGCCCTGCAGGGAGTGATGTACGCTTATTTTTCTGTCTCCTATCTTCTCCCTCATTGACCACCATGTTAAAGTCCCCTCCAACTAATCTATTGCATTCCCGATCTGGTAGGAGTTGATTTTGCAATTTCAAAAAGAAAGGTTTTTGTCCCACATTCGGTGCATAGAGATTGTAGATGCTGTATGTAGTGTTCTGTATCTGCAGGGTCATATGTATTAGTCTGCCCTCGTTATCTGTCTCTGAGGATAAAATTGTGTAAGCTAAAGATTTGTTTAATAAGATTAGTACCCCGGCTTTCCTGTTTACTGCACTGGAACCGTAAACCTCTCCTACCCACATCTTTTTAAGTCGAAAATAGTCTTCGGATGTCAGATGGGTCTCCTGAAGCAAGGCCACATCAGTCTGCAATCTTTTAAGATGGCAAAGTACCATCATGCGCTTTGCTGGGGAGCGCAAACCCTTTACGTTCCAGGAGACCCATCTAACCATTCCCGCAACACTCTGTTAAGGTTTTGTAACAACTATGTGGCTGTAAATATTGGGTCTTGTATTCCCAAAATTTGATGACTAAATCCAATTTGAATGTATTTTTAATGGTCATCAAGTCCAGCAAAAGCAGTAAGGTAGTGTCCATTCCCTCCCTCTTCCCTATCCCAAGTAATCCCCCCCAAACTTCACTCTCTCTCCTCCACACCATTGTTATGCAACTTCTCTTTTTTCCTCCTTGTTCGTAATGCCTTCATGCTCCTAGCCATCCCAACCGCCACTAATAATAATATAATTGAAATGTATGTACATATACAAAAATATCGAAAGTCCCAAGCCCCTTATAGGTAAAAGAAAAAACAATTAACCCATATGAACACCAGATATGATGATTAATCAAAATCAAAACAGTTAGAACAGATTCATGACCTTCGATGATATCTCGTAAGTAGGTATTAGAATAAGGTTGACCGAATAAGGCATCAAATCCAGTGTCCTCTCTCCCTCCCCATCCAAATGCGAGAGGTGACCTTAATCTCGAATCTGTCCACTCCATCTGCTCCACCGTAAGCCTGTAGGAGAGGAGATGGGAAGAAAAGAGAGAGAAAACAAAAAAAAACCAACACAAAACCTTCTTCTAAAGTTTCTCGAACATATGACGCAAAACGGCAAGAACTCTTCACGGATTTCAAGATTCCAACTTTCCCCAATCTGGAACCTTGTGTCTCATCGTTTCCAACTTTCCTTAATAAGGTCAACCAGACTTTGGATAGTCAATCTCCGGTCAATCATTGGTTTGGTTCGATTTTTTTCTTGTTCCATCTAGACGAAAGTTGTCGCTGTTGTCTCGGCGTCGTGTATCTCGGTGGTAATCTTTCTGTTGACGTTTCTGAACGAAGTCTATAGGATCTCAAGGGTTCAAGACCTCTTTCTTGTTCATGTTCAGTGTCAGGGGCCATGCCTGTTTCCCTTGGGCTATTAGATCCCGAACGCGTCATATCCGAGGATTTTAGACCCCTGGTCAGTACAGCCGTTGCTTCATCTGGGTCGGTGAAGGATCTCATTACTCCTTCTTGATCCCTAAACCTCAAGGTGGCAGGGTAATTTAACTGAAACCGAATGTTTTTTTTAAACAGGGACGTGCATACTTCACTGAAGGCCTTCCTGCGTCTAGAGACCTCAACAGAGTAATCAGCAAAGACCAAAGATCTGTAGCCATTATCATGAGGGGCTGCCTTCTTGCTTTATATGCTCATAATATCTCTTCCTTATCTCTGTGGTTTAAGTATTTGGCGATAGCATGACGTGGCGCGTCTGTTGATCTGTTCCATGTTGACCCGGTTTGTCCAGCAGTATTAAATCGCGAGGGGGTCCAATTCTATGTGTTCGTTCTGTTTTACATTTGTGTTTTAGATCAAGTTCTTTTGGCAATTCCACTTCAAATATCTCCTCCAGTTGGTTTGGGGAAATAGATTCAGGTAGACCCACCGGAAGTAATATGTGTATTTTTAAAATAGGTTTTTTTTAATAGTTTTATTATAAATTGAGCAAAAGGGGGTGATTTATGTTTTTTATTCCTTCCATGTTTTTTAAAACTTTTTTTTCACTTTTTCTTTATTTTACTTTGCCCCTTAGAGTCCCTGAACGCTGTACAGTCTGATCAATCCTGCAGTACAGAGCCATGCTTATGCAGGGCTTTCCTGAACCAAAAATTTGATGGTGTATATAATATTCAACAAAATACATGGCAGCACGCCAAAAGAAGATGAAAAAGGTGGACTGTAATTGCCCAGAATGGCAATGTTTCAATTACACTGCTATCCTGGGCTATTTCAGTCCACCTTTTTCATTTTCTTTTGGTGTGCAGCCATCTATTTTGTTGAAAAAATATATATTTTTTACACAGATATCTATCTATCTATATGTCTATCTATCTATCTAAAAGGTGAAAAAGGAATCAGCACAAACTTCTCCTACAAGGTCGGGTGCAAAACTCCTGTACAATGCAGTGTTCACCTGCATATAATATACTTCCCAAAAAAGAAGGCAGCACTCCAGTAATAGATGAAAAGGGAGAGCTTTATTGTAGCCCCTTGTGGCGCGACGTTTCAACCCCTATGGGGACTTTCTCAAGCACAGTGTTTAATAGAAAAAGTGCAGTTTACAGTTGTGGCCAAAAGTATTGACACCCCTGCAATTCTGTCAGATAATACTCAGTTTCTTCCTGAAAATGATTGCAATCACAAATTCTTTGGTGTTATTATCTTCATTTAATTTGTCTTAAATGAAAAAACACAAAAGAGAATGAAGCAAAAAGCAAAACATTGATCATTTCACACAAAACTCCAAAAATGGGCCAGACAAAAGTATTGACACCCTCAGCCTAATACTTGGTTGCACAACCTTTAGCCAAAATAACTGTGATCAACCACTTCCAGTAACCATCAATAAGTTTCTTACAATGCTCTGTTGGAATTTTAGACCATTCTTCTTTGGCAAACTGCTCCAGGTCCCTGATATTTGAAGAATGCCTTCTCCAAACTGCCATTTTTACATCTCTCCACAGGTGTGCTATGGGATTCAGGTCTGGACTCATTGCTGGCCACTTAGAAGTCTCCAGTGCTTTCTCTCAAACCATTTTCTAGTGCTTTTTGAAGTGTGTTTTGAGTCATTGTCCTGCTGGAAGACCCATGACCTCTGAGGGAGACCCAGCTTTCTCAAACTGGGCCCTACATTATGCTGCAAAATTTGTTGGTAGTCTTCAGACTTCATAATGTCATGCACACGGTCAAGCAGTCCAGTGCCAGAGGCAGCAAAGCAACCCCAAAACATCAGGGAACCTCCGCCATGTTTGACTGTAGGGACCGTGTTCTTTTCTTTGAATGCCTCTTTTTTTTTCTCCTGTAAACTCTATGATGATGCCTTTGCCCAAAAAGCTCTACTTTTGTCTCATCTGACCAGAGAACATTCTTCCAAAACGTTTTAGGCTTTCTCAGGTAAGTTTTGGCAAACTGCAGCCTGGCTTTTTTATGTCTCGGGGTAAGAAGTGGGGTCTTCCTGGGACTCCTACCATACAGTCCCTTTTCATTCAGACGCTGACGGATAGTACAGGTTGACACTGTTGTACCCTTGGAGTGCAGGGCAGCTTGAACTTGTTTGGATGTTAGTCAAGGTTCTTTATCCACCATCCGCCCAATTTTGCGTTGAAATCTTTTGTCAATTTTTCTTTTCCGTCCACATCTAGGGAGGTTAGCCACAGTGCCATGGGCTTTAAACTTCTTGATAGACACAGGAACATTCAGGTCTTTGGAGATGGATTTGTAGCCTTGAGATTGCTCATGCTTCCTCACAATTTGTTTTCTCAAGTCCTCAGACAGTTCTTTGGTCTTCTTTCTTTTCTCCATGCTCAATGTGGTACACACAAGGACACAGGATAGAGGTTGAGTCAACTTTAATCCATGTCAACTGGCTGCAAGTGTGATTTAGTTATTGCCAACACCTGTTAGGTGCCACAGATAAGTTACTGGTGCTGTTAATTGCACAAATTAGAGAAGCATCACATGATTTTTCTAACAGTGCCAATACTTTTGTCCACTCCCTTTTTTATGTTTGGTGTGGAATTATATTCAATTTGGCTTTAGGACAATTCTTTTTGTATTTTTTCATTGAAGACAAATTAAATGAAGGTAATACTACCAAAGAATTTGTGATTGCAATCATTTTAAGGAAGAAACTGAGTATTATCTGACAGAATTGCTGGGGTGTCAATACTTTTGGCCACAACTGTATCCATTCTTAGATTCTGGCCTCTTGCCAGCTCCAGTTGAAGTGGGTCATGAGGAGATCGTATGTACCGATGCACAAATATTTGAGCAGCCACGGTCTCACAAAGGCAACGATGGGAACGGTCTCAACAAGAGGTGGACGATGATGAGACACAATTGCCAGAAAGTCAGGAGGAGGACCAGGGTGCGGAAGTGGAAGACGACGTGGTGGATGATCCAGTAACTGACCCAACCTGGCAGGAGGACATGCAGAGCGAGGACAGCAGTGCACAGGGGTAGTTAGGCGTAGCATCACAACAGGCCGGAAGAAGCACAGTGGTGGCCGCAGGCAGAAGGTAGGTAACCGTTCCCCGGAACAACAACACGACAGAAGTTGCCAGTACAACTGTTAGGTCTTCCCGAGTCTGGCTGTTTTTTAAGGTGTCTGCAGATAATTCCAAAAAGGCCATTTGCAACACCTGCCATGCCAGCATCAGCAGGGGTAGCAAAACTAGCAGCCTGACCACCACCAGCATGATCAGGTACATGTCAGCAAAGCACCCGACTTTGTGGGATGTACACCAGAGTCCAGGAGCAGTGTCTGCGGGTCACATCACTGCGTCTTCCACTGATGTGCGTGCAAGACAATCCCCTTTCCATACTGCATGCGAAGATGCCTCCTGTCCTTCACCTGTAGTTGCACAAGCAGAAATCGCACCATCATCAACCACGTCCTTGTCCCAGTGCAGAGTTCAGTTATCCATACACCAATCTTTGGAATGCAGGTGCAAATACGCTGCCAATGCCCCACATGCCACAGTTCTAAATGCACACATTTCGCGATTACTTGCGCTGGAAATGTTGCCTTTTAGGCTAGTGGAGATGGAAGCATTCCATGACCTGATAGCGTCGGCTGTCCCACGTTACTTGGTCCCCAGCCGCCACTATTTCTCCTGGTGTGCCGTCCCCACATTACATAAGCACGTGTCACAAAACATCAGACGTGCCCTTAACAACGCAAGTTTCAGGCAATGTCCACCTAACCACAGACACGTGGACAAGTGCTTGTGGGCAGGGCCGGTACATCTCGCTGACGGCACACTGAGTTAATATTCTGGAAGCTGGGACTCAGTCTGAGCTTGGGACGGAACATGTCCTTCCGACATCGAGGATTGCAGGCCCTAACTCTGTCAGGGTTTCACCCAACGTGTACAGCTCTGGCACGTCATGCTCCTCAGCCTCCTCCTCTCTTCCTCCACTTACCCTCCACACCAGTCCCAAGCTGGAAGCACTGCAGCACTGCCTCGGCTAAGCGGCAAAAGGCTGTGCTGAAGCTAATATGCGTAGGTGACAAACCCCACAATGCTAAAGAGTTGTGGACAGCTCTGAAACAGCAGGCAGATCACTGGATCACGTAGACCTCGTAGTTCAGCGGTTTCTTAAATCCTACCTGGAGCTGTCGGATCTGCTCGTCAAAGTACGCCACCTGTGTGCCCCTTTTAGAAAGTCACCTACTGCTTCTGCCCCCCTTGTCGGCTTTCAGCGGCGTTTGCAGCTTCCAGCTCACAGACTGGTGTGTGATGTCCCCACACGTTGGAATTCCACACTGCACATGTTGGTCAGGATTTGTGAGCAGAAGAGGGAAGTTGTTGAGTACCAGCATCAACTAGGCCGTCGGTATACGGTTCAAACTCCACATATAAGACCTCAGGAGTGGACATGGATGTCTGACATATGTACTGTCCTCTAAAACTTTGAGGACTCCACCAAGATGGTGAGCGGCGATGGCGCCATCATTAGCATAACCATCCCGCTTCTCTGTCTTCTAAAACGCTCTCTGCTCAAAATCAAAGACGATGCATTGCAGGCAGAGCAAGAAGAGTTGGAGCAAGAAACCGTACTGGGTGATTACACACAGCCCAGCCTCATCTCATCCCATCGTGCATTGGGGGACTATGACGAGGAGGAAGAGGATGAAGAAATAGAGCTACTTTTATGCGGAATTGACGGTAATACATGCACAACCGTCATACTGTCGGTTCAGCGTGGATGGCCAGAGGACAGGGGAGAGGAGGAGGAAGATGATGAGGACAGCATGGCTAGTCATGCTGTTGGTGAGGACCCTGAAGTCATGCCTCTTAACAATCTGGCGCACATGGCTGACTTTATTATACGCTGCCTGTCTCGTGACCCTTGCGTTATCAACATCTTGGCGGACACTCATTACTGGTTGGTGACACTTTTAGTCCCACGCTACAAGGAGAACTTTATTTCTCTTATTCTCGAGGCGGAGAGGTCTACAAAAATGCTGCAGTACCAGAAGGCCATAGTCACGGAATTAGTCCAAAAATTCCTTTCTCAAAACGCTAGCGGCAGAGGTCACGATTCAGTGGACAACCAAGGCGTTCGGCCGAGAGAGGCACAAGTCCAATCCAGCAGAGGTAGGGGAACACTCTCAAAGATCTGGGACAGTTTTCTCAGCACCTCCCGTAGCACAGGCCCTGAGGTGCGGGGTAGTGTTGCAAGGACTGCAAAGTTTGCGAAGATGCTGAGGGAGTACCTTGCTGATAGTACAAAAGTGCTCCTAGATTCCTCTGTGCCTAATACTTATTGGTTATCCAAGCTTGACATGCGGCAGGAATTGGCTCTCTACGCCTTGGAAGTTCTGGCCTGCCCTGCCGCTAGAGTTTTGTCAGAGCGTGTTTTTAGTGCCGCAGGTGGAATCATTACTGATAAACGCACCTGCCTGTCAACTGAAAATGCTGACGGCTGACTCTGATCAAGATGAACAAGGGCACCACCACCAAATTATAGCGTAATTTAAATTTTGTGCCGGTAAATTGCCATGCACCTCCCCACACCCACACATGGGTACACACTTCATGACTTTGGCTACTTGCTGTACTGCTCCTCCTTCTCCTCATCCACCATCATCATATGATCAGTGCGACTGTGGTTCATAATGCCACGAAAACATAATTTTTTTACATCATATTTATGATGATGATGACCCTAAGCGTTCAAAAGTTAGGCAGTAGGCAGTAGTTTCATGTATACCCCCAGGGGTAAATGTTTTAGTCCATGCTTACAGAATGGGCATTACAAGTACAGGAGACCGCTCCTTTGTAATGGGAACAATATTTAGAGGCTCCACTCCTCTGGTTCTCTATATGGAGGAGGTGGAACTGTCGGAGACTTGGTTTGTGGGTCTCCAGAAGAATTGTCACTTACGTCATATTCGGTCCCCTTCTCTATTTCCTGTGACCTATGCTCAGTCAGAGTCATTCCCTGAGCTACTTCATGCCATGTTACTGCTTGACTATACTGATTATGGTCTTCCAGCCATCCCTTATGGTTGGTCAAGATGCCATGCTTGTTCGTCCAGTGTTCCATTAACACCTGCATTCATCTTTTTCAGCATGGGTTTGCAATTTTTGACTGCTTCTGTGCCTTTTGGGTGTTGAACAATCTCTATTGCAGGGGCCCACACCTCTGCATCCTTTTTGGAAGTGTGTCCACTCTGCACATTGCCCATCTTCCAGGACAGTCCTCACTCACCCTATTAAAGTGATCTGGTAGTTAAACACCCCACTAAGGTGGTTGGATACCACCAAGGTAGTTATTCGCCCTACCAGATGGGTAGTTATTCACCGTACCAAATGGGTAGTTATTCGCCCTACCAAATAGGTAGTTATTCGCCCTACCAAATAAGTAGGTAGTTTTTCGCCCTACCAAGATAAACAGGTAATCAAGTGTGGGACCTTACTCTCTTAAGGTGGGGTCACACGCGGCGATCTCGCCCGCACATCGCCGCAAAGTGACGTCACAGCGATGTCGCGGGCGATATTGCAAGTGCGTCGCGCTGTGTGACAGCACGACGTAACTGCAAATTATGCTGGTCGCAGGTTGACAGGTTTATGAACATGTTCATAAACCTGTCAATCTGTGACCAGCGATTAGGCTGGATCGCGCCGTCTGACACTGTTGGCGGCGCGATCCAGCCTATATCGCAGCGTTACTGACCATCGCTCGCTGGGCTGAGCCCAGCCCAGCGAGCGATGGCTCCGCCCACATCGCCGCCGCGTCACCGGCAACGTCGTGCCGTGTGACAGCTGGCCTGCGATGTCGGAAGCGAGCGGGCACCCGCGCATCGCTTCCAACATCGCAGGCCAGATCGCCGCGTGTGACCCCACCTTTAAAGAAACCATTCTTCAATTCCTTTGTCTTTCACTGGATCACGCCGGGGATCTAGTCAAATTATTCTGTTAGTTGACACTTCACTAACACACCACAATACAATAGGTCAATGTGTATACTGGGGATTCCTTTTTAAGAGAAGGAAACCCTTTAAAATGTTCAACGTTTTCCCTGTGGCACAGAAAACATGCCAAGAAAGCTATGGAAAACCAAACCACAATGAGGTATACCAGCAAAAATTTCGGCCACAACTGGTAGGAAATTTGTTCGGGATGCAAAGAAAAACCCACAAATAACATAAGCTGAAATACAAGACTCACTGAAAACTAGCGGGGTGGCTATTTCAAGATGCACAATAAAGAGGCACTTGAAATAAAATGGGCTGCATGGTTGACTCGCTAGAAGAAAGTCATTACTGCGCAATTACCTCAAAGTATCTCACCTACAATATGCCAATCAGCACAGAGACAAGTCTCCAGACTTCTGTAACAAGGTAATTTGGAGTGATAAGACTGAAATCTAACTTTATGGCCATAGCCATAAAGTTACATTTGGAGAGGTGTCAACAAGGCCAATGGTGAAAGGAACACCATTTCTTCTGTAAAGCATGGAGGTGGATCACTGGTAAAGTGGGGATGTGTGAGTCACAAAGGCACAGAAAACTTGGTCACAGTTGAAGGAAAGATGAATGCAGCCCATTATCAGCAAATACTGGAGGCAAACTTGCACTTATCTGCCTGGAAGCTGCGCATAGGATGTACACGGACGTTGAAACATGACAACAATCCAAAGTACAAGACCAAGTCGACCTGTCATTGGCAACAGCAGAACAAAGTGATGGTTCTGGAGTGGCCATCTCAGTCTCCTGACCTCAATATCATTGAGCCACTCTGGGGAGAACTCAAGCATGCAGTTCATGCAAGAAAGCCCAGAAAGTTACAGGAACTCAAAGCTACTTTCCAAGAAGAATGGTCAGCTGTACCATCTGAGAAAATAAAGAGCCTCATCCACAACTTATCATATAAGACTTCAAGCTATCATTAGTGTTAGAGAGGGCAATACACGGTATTAAGGACAGGGTTATGTGAACTTTTGATCAAGGTCGTTTGGATGTTTTTGGTTGTCATAATGATTTACAAAGAGAAAACATAGTATTTTGACAATAAATGGTTTCACCCAATCACTATCCATAAGTGGAAAAAAAGTTTTTGTGTTATCATTCATATTTTCAGAAAAAAGGCCAAGAAAGCCAAAAATATGCAGGGATATGTAAACGTTTGAGCATAACTGTATATATCCCCCATCTTAGTACTGAGCACCCCATCCTAGTACATTGTGCATCCTCCTGAGATATAGTCCCTTATCCTGGATATGGCCCCCATCCTGGTACATGGCCCCCCCATCCTACATATGGCTCTCCCATCCTGGATATGGCCCTCCATTCTGTATATGCCCCCCATCCTGCATTTAGCACCCCATCCAGGATATGCCCCCCCCGTCACTCTATATGCTCCTGTGCTGGCGAGCACACTAAAATAACTCACCCTCCATCGCTCTCTGCTCCCAGCTCAGTGGTGTGTTCCTGTGTCTGTGCTCAGCATTCAATTATGTCATCGGTGTAGCATAGTGACGTCACCTCTGTATGCCCCGGTCACATGATCGATTGCCGGGCACAGAAACTGGAAGACACCACTGAGCTGGGAGCAGGGAGAGACGGAGGGTGTGTTAACAGCATTTATTATTTTAGTCTGCACGCCAGCAGGGGGGAACATAGAGTGACAGGGGGAGCCATAACTAGGATGGGGGGTGAGAGCAGGCTCATGTAATATTCCCCTGCCCACCGCTCAGCGTCGGCTTCAGCACTGAGGTGATGGACAAGGGGGTGCAGAGCATATTACATGAGCATAATCAGTGGGGTCTCGTCATCATGGGCTTCAGCTGCAGCCTTCACCAGCCTCCTCCAATCCCTGGACACCGCTCCAAATCTGCCCCTCCCTCCCCTACAGAACAGCATGTAGATTCAGATTATAAAACACCCCCCCCCCCACTTTCCCCCAAAATTTTGGGGAACAAAAATGCATTTTATAATCTGAAAAATATAGTATCTTAATTTCTTAGAGGTAAATCCCAGTGATTACACCAAACAAAAAGCATATAGGATATTTGTGGTGCTATGCTTTAAAAAAGTGCAAAGAATCCATACATAATAGAAAAAACTGAAATAGCACTCACCATTTTTAAATACTTGAATCCTTTATTTTCAGTTTCAGTTTCAGACATTCAGATAGGGAGCAGCACAGAGCAGTATGGACTACAGCTGTTTCGCGTAAAAACACTTAGGCTAGGGTCACACATCCAGATCCATATGCGGTAATTACAAGTGCCTGCAGACACATTTTGCCTGCAAAATGTATTCCTAAATCCGCATGCAGTATCCGGATTGCACCTTAATGTTGATTCTGGTGGGCGGATGCGGATCTTCCCCGGCTTTCCTGCGTGGGTTTTGAGGCGGGGTATTAATTCGGCTAAAATCGGATTTCCCGGATTCACCCGGATCCGGCTCAAACTGGCACTCATTGACTCCTATGTTATTGTGTGCTGGATTGCGCCGGATCCGACACAATCCGGGACAATCCGTCTTGTGTGCTGTGGTTTACGATCCGGGTGCCGCAACCCGGCTCCACTCACATTTGCGGTTTACATTTCAAAACCGGAATACGGATGAGAAAATTGCGAAAACCGTTGCCTGCATGATTTTTACCGCAGGCAACAAAACCGGATGTCGATACCGGATTGCATGTAGTGCAATCCTGTTTTATAATGGGCTCCTATGGGCTGCGTATCCTGATCCAATTTTGAGCTTTTTGACAGCTCAAAACTGGATCAGGAACTGCATTTGCTAAGCAAAAGTGACCCTAGCCTTAGTATGCTGTAGTGTTAAAATGCCACACACTATGTATTGTGCATCGCAAATGCGCAAGATCTGACGCACAGCCATAATGGTCACATCAGCTGCGCCTTGTACCTTGCAATACCAGAGCAGGACACCAAAAATGCATTGCGTTCCTGATGTGTTGTGGGTGCATTTTTCTACCATACGTTTTTAATAATAAAGTCAATGGAAGGAAGGACTGAAAAATGCTGAAAAACTAAGAATTGACATAGACCAGAGTCACACATGGTATCCGTTTTGGGCTGGATCTGTTTTTGGGATCAGTTTTTGTCATTTTTTTTCCCAAGTCCAAAAACGCATATGCGTTAATGCATGGTGCACTTAAGTGTGTCTGCGTTGCATCGCCAAAAAATGCTGCTAGCAGCGTTTCTGGCCAGGGTCACACATCCCAATCCACTTTTTTATGCCTTTAGAAAAATGGACCTGTTTTTTTAAGAGTGCCAATAGTGCCCCCTGAGGTCCTGGCCATTTTTTGGACTTAGTCATTTTTCCCCAAAAAATTGTATGCAAAAACTAGGGATGGGCGAGTCTACTCGCTAGGACTCATTATTCAGTGAGTCGTAAGGGACTCGCAGGACTCGGTACTCGGCGAGTTTCCCAGCGATGACTCGCACAGTAACGAGTCCAATGCAAGTCAATGGCAATCCTAGTTTTGTCAGAGTTTACTTTTTCTCACTCGCTAGACTCGCTATATCACATCGCTATGTAGCTTGGATCTCCCCAAATCGTTTAAACAATCGCACCGCTTCACGGATACCCGCTGTCAGCAGCGAGTCTGAGCGAGTCTGAGCGAGTCTGAGCGAGTCTACGAATCCGAGTCCTGTATACTGTATTCGGGACTCGCAAATACAGAATCTGTTATGTTCCGACAAAGCTTCCAAGACAGCCTAGCGTGTTAGGTCAGAAAACTTGTGAAGATGGACAAGCATGTTAGCCAATCATATTCAGTAATGCCACAGCCATGTTGGTTGTGGCAGGACTATGATTGGCTTCTGTCCATCGTGATGCCTATGTCATGTATGAGAGGCGAGGCTGTATATAAGCCTTGCCACCGCCATTTCCTCCACATTCCTGTGACGATCTGAGCTAGTGCAGGGTGAGGTAGATGCTGGAGCAGATCATAGGGAGTGTCAGTCAGTGTAGGGAAACTTCAAGATTCCTTATATTTAACCCAAACAGCTCTTCTGAGAGCTACCAGGAGAACAGAGGAGTACTGTGTAGAGGACTGTAGGCAGGCAGGCAGGCAGGGAGGAGCAGCCTTACAGTGCACACAGGACCGACCTCATAGCTTAGCTTACTCACTCAGCTTTCTTAATAGCTGAAGTCATAGGCTTAGCTGAGGTACTATTTCTTATTTTTTTGCACCTGATAGATTTTGGGTCATAATAACCCCTTCAGCTTTATTTTCTCTGTGGCAGACCAGTGCGCTGCTGCTCTCCTACCTGCAAATAGCACGCACGCCACCTGCTTGTGTTTCCAAAACGGCAATTCGAGCGCTTTCCGAGACACATCTGCGATTTGTAAATCGCAAATTACTCGCTATTACTCATTTCCCCATTCATTAACATTGGACTCGCTAGACTCGCAACGAGTAGCGAGTCCCGGCTCCGACTCGCTAGAGTCAAGTGATTCCGAGTAATTTAGGACTCGCCCATCACTAGCAAAAACGCATGGTGCCTATATGTACCATGCGTTAATGCTATGCGTCTCCCATAGGGCCCCATGTTAAAAAAACGCATCCGTTTTTTTTACTGCACCCAAAAACGCTGCTAGCACCATTTTTTGGGATGCTGCACACAAGCGCATGCGTTTTTGAAAAACGCCACACACATGCGTTAACATAAATTTGTTTTTGGACTTTGAGAAAAAAATGGCTAAAAAGATCCCTAAAATGGATCTAAGCCAAAAACAGATGGTATGTGTGACCCTGGCCTTAAAAGGGTCCTTCATTCTGTACTGCTCCCTATCAGAATGAATGTGAGCGCCCCTTATATTTCCAGTGGGAGATGACGTACCTGAGTGGGGGCTCGTTTTGTGCGGGATAAGTTAGGGGTTTTAGATAACATTTTGGGTATATAAGATATTTTGATCACTTTCAGTATAAGGCTAGGGTCACATTTGGCTGCGTTTTTGAGGATGTTTTTGGCAGCCTGCGTTTTTGGGCTACGTTTTTGATGTTAAGTCAGGAGCAGCCTTAATAAACGCAAGCAAAAACGCATGCGAAAACGCATGGTACCATTTACTGCCATGCGTTTTTGCATGCGTTTCCCATACAAAAATGCTTGCGTTTTTGAAAATCAACAAAAAAGCACCAAAAAACGCAGCATGCAACGTGTTTTGGTGCTGAGCCATGCGATTTTTGTATTGGTGCCTATGGATGTGTGAAAAACGCATGGAAAAAACGCATCCACTATAGCCTAAGGCCCGTTTCACATCAGCCGTTTTTTTAAATCGCGGCAGATGCAGTGAAAAAACCGCATCTGCCGCAACTACTGCATAACCGCGACACTTGCGGCACAGTTGCGGCAAGCCCCATAGAATGTCTATGTGGGCTTGCGGCAGGTGCGGCAAGTGCGGTATCGGCACTTGCGGCAGGTGCGGCCGCAAAAAAACTGCGGCTGACCGTGGTTTTTTTCGCGGCTGCACCTGCCGCAAGTGCCGAAACCGCACTTGCCGCACCTGCCGCACACTTACCGCAAGCACCATAGACATTGCATGGGGCTTGCCGCAACTGTGCCGCAAGTGTCGCGGTTATGCGGTAATCGCGGCAGATGCGGTTTTTTCACCGCATCTGCCGTGATTTAAAAAAACCGCTGATGTGAAAGGGGCCTAAGACTGGGATCATATTGGTCAGAGTCACACATGGCATCCTCTATTGCCTTAGATCCGTTTTTGTGATCTTTTTAGGCATTTTTTTTCTAAGTCCAAAAACGCATATGCGTTAACGCATGTGTGTGTGCGTTTTTCAAAATGCATGCATTTTTTGTGCAGCATCCCAAAAACGTTGCTAGCAGCGTTTTTGCGTGCATTAAAAAAAACACGTTTTTTTTTACATGGGGCCCTATGGGAGATTCATGTGTTAACTCATGGTACATATAGGCACCATGCGTTAATGCACATGCGTTTTTGGTGAAAAAATGTCCAAAACATTCCAAAAAACGTCCAGGACCTCAGGGGACACTATTGGCACCCTTAATAAAATGGATCCGTTTTTCTAAGGGCTTAAAAAAGCGGATGGCCATGTGTGACCCTGGCCAATCTTGTGTTCCATTCTGAGCACTTATGTCAGAGGTTCCATGTTAGGCTAGGCTAGGGTCACACTGGTGTCATTGATGCATTTTTCCATGCGTTTTTCACACTTGTCTTTTGTGTAAAACGCATGAAAAAAGCATCCATAGGCCCCAATGCAAAAAATGCATAGCCAAAGTGCCATGTGTTTGTTGGATGCATTTTTTGGCTCAGCACCAAAAAATGCATCATGCTGCATTTTTTGGTGCGTAGTCAAAATCGTATGCGTTTTTGTACCATGGGGCCCTATGGGAATCGCATGCGAAAACGCATGGCACTAAATGGTACCATGCGTTTTCGCATGCGTCTTTGCTTGCGTTTTTAAAGGCTGCTCCAGACCTAACAGCAAAAACGCAGCCCAAAAACGCAGGCTGTCAAAAACAACCTTAAAAAACGCAGCCAAGTGTGACCCTAGCCAAAATCACACAAAATATGTGTTTCAGGTAAAATCCCCAATGGAATCTCTCACTATAATGAAACAGATGGAGACACTTCTGACTCCATTTGTTGTTGTGATGGTTTTCATTGTTTTAAGCGTGCACAGAACTGTGGTCGTCCACATTTGTGAACTAAAAAGACGCCTAAAATGATGGTGCACCTCCGGAATAGAGAGCAGATGAAGTTCAAAGTGAATCCATCTACCTCATTATAGTGAGTGGTTTTATTGGGGTTTTGCCTGAATTGCGTTTTTTGGGGGGGGATTTACATGGAAATGCTAAAATGTGCTCAGTGGAGAGCACAGGATAAACGTTAACAAAGCCTTAGGCTAGGGTCACATTTGGGACCTTACATCCATTGGAAGGATGCGTTAAAAGATGCTGTTTTTTCCTTTGCCATTTTTATGGCATTATTTTTCATTTTTAGCGCTAGCGTTAACGCATGCATTTCCCAAAGACTCCCATGTTAAAAAATTCATGTGTTTTTGCAAACGCCCCCAAAAACGCTGCTTACCGCGTTTTTGGGTGCTTTTGCAGAATCGCCTAGCGTCAAACACATTGCACTTTTGCAATGCATTTTTAACATGGGAGTCTATGGAAGCATTAACGTTAGCGTTTTTTTAACATTTAAACATGAAAAAAAACGCTAGCTTTTAGCACCTCCATGACACAAATGTGACTCTAGCCTTACTCCAATTTTGGGAGGTAAAATGACGAAATAGCAGTACAAGAATTTGTCTTATTTTTATTTTTGTGCTATTCTCTGTGTGGTATTAGTGATAAGATTGCTTTATTCTTCAGGTTGGTGCTATTACAGTAATTGCTGATTTATATCTATTTTTATGTTTAGCTGCTATTACACAATAAAAATGTTTTTATAATCAATCATTACAATGTTCAGAGTGCTGTAGCTTTTTTATTTTTTAGTGAAAGGAGCTGCATGAGGTATCATTTTTTGAGTCATAAGTGTTTTTTCACCATCTTGGGATGTATAATATTTTTGATTTTTATTCAGATTTTTCATATGCAAAATAAACAAAAAGCAGCAATTCACTTATTATTTTTATTTTTTATTCATCATGTTGTAAAAGTGATAAGACAGATTTATTCCTTGGGTTAATACGATTGTAGCAATACCTGTTTTATATAGCTTGTTTAATGTTTTGCTGCTTTTACACACTAAAAATTGTATTTTACAAAATTAATTTGCTTCTGCATCGCCATATTCTGAGAGCTGAAACTTTTACATTTTTTTTTCGAATGAGCTGTGGTAGGGCTTTTTTTTGTGAGATTGTTTGGCATTTTCATTTATATAATTTTGTTATATATGACTTTTTGACTGCATTTAATTCAAATTTTTGTGTGTCACTATGATGAAAAGCTCAATTTTTGGAGTGGCTTTGTTTAAAATGTTTCAATTTTTATATAGCATTCATCATACAGAAGTAATAATGTTTTACTTTATCATACATTTTATTGTGCTTTTTTTATTTTTCCCACTGTAGGGAACGAATATTTATTTGGTTTATTCTCTGGTCTCATGCGCTTAGTCTCACCAAATCTTGGCCTTCTCCCTTTGTGTATCATACTCCTGCCTTGACCCTTGGTCAGCTACTGCAAGGCCTGGGACTGCCCTGTTACCTGGTGACTACCCTAGCAGTTCAAGCCTATTCTCACCATCAGAGGCTCTGGTGGACACCAGGTAGTCACTCCACCATACCCCTCCATGGTAAGCCCAGCTAGTGGCCCTGATAAGATCAGTCCTGTATGATGATTTCTGTTCACAACAGGAACGTCAGGACCAGATGACATATACAATTAATCTGGTGGCAACTCAGCTGCAGGACATGTCCACCTGTTTCCACCTTGTCTTGTGCCTCCACCTTGTCTAGTCATGCTCCCTGAGAACTGGCTGAGACTTCTTGGGAAAATGACTAATGGTGGGTTTACACACACCAATTTATCTGTTCAATATCTGAACAGATCTCTGGTTGCAGTGAAATCATGGACACATAGTTCCATTTTGTGGCTGTGTACAAATGATACAATGTGTCCATGATTTCACTGCAACCAAAGATCTGTTCAGATATTGAACAGATAAATTGGTGTGTGTAAACCCACCATAAGGCTCCAGTTTGTGGTGGCACAGCTAAGTTCTAATTTCCACTCCCAATCTGTTCTGATGGAGGTTCCATGGATTTATTAACCGATACCAAAACCATTTCACCCTCCAAGCTCATCTCTTTCAATCAAACCAAACTAAGGCTGTGGTCACAGTACCATTTTTCACATGCATTTTTGGAGACCTGCGTTTTCAAAAACGCATGTAAAAAACGCACCCATAGGCCCCCATGTTAAAAAACGCATGCCCTAATAGCCAAAACGCATGTGTGACTGTCCCATGCGTTTTTGGAGCATATACAAAAACGCATGCGTTTTTATAACATGGGTTCCTATGGAAAACGCATGCAAAAACGCATGTACAGTTAGTACCTTTTAGTGCCATTCAAAAACGCATGCGTTTCCCATAGGAACCCATGTTATAAAAACGCATGCGTTTTCTACAAAAACGCATGCGTTTTTCAAAACGCTCAAAAAAATACTACAAGCACTATTTTTATGTGCAGATTCAAAAACGCACCCAAAAACGCAGGGAGCCATCAGAGACCTTAAAAAACTCATGCTGACATGAAAAACGCATGTAAAAAAGCATGCGTTTTTAAAAGGCACTAAAAAAACTGTGACCACAGCCTAACCTTGTTTGTTGGTCACTCTCCTTTCTAAACAACAGCAGATGTTTGGAGATTTCTGGAGTTTTCCAAGCTGTGTTTGAGGCTTCCGGCCGCACCTCATCAGCCGCCTATCCTCTTTTGACTCTGAATAGGGCGCAGACATTGAGGCTCAGTATACTTTACATTTTTGTACTCTGTCAGTGGAGCTGGTTTGGAATGAAAAAGCCCTATTGGCAACCTTCTGGCAGGGCCTGCCCAGTCATATTAAAGATTAATTACAGGCAGAGATCTATCATCCTCTTAGTATGCCCTAATATATCTAGCTATTTGGATTGACTTCTGTTTCCATGAGCAGGCTTTGTAAGAAGCTCAAATATCTTCTCATGTTCAAGAACAAATGAGGCTGGCCTCAACTTTTCTGCACTCATTTCTGCTGCAAGCCATACCTCTTGTGATGGAGCTGATGCAAGTCGAGTGAGCCAAACTCTGCGCAGGAGGAAGAGAGAAAGTATATAGAGAATGAGTTTATGTAATATGGAGGGAAAGTGCATTATGTTTGTCAGTGTCCTGGGAGGCTGTTTAAACTTCAGCACCTAGGATTGGTCAGGGAGATCACCCTAGGTAAGAATGATTGCTCTCCTAAACTATTGACTAAGGTCACCCTGGACCAGGGATAAAGGTCTCTTTCTGCAACAAAAATAATCAGCTTATGTTCAAGCAGTTGAAGTGTTTCACCATATACAATAACTATCAAAAACACTACGGGTACCTTTACACGCCGCTACAACAGGATGGATACAACCCGCTACAGGCTACAAATGTAGCTTGTAGCGTCAATATAGTCCGTAGTAGCGGCGTGTGAAGACGGAACGAGACAGCCGGCAACAGATACATCTGTTTCCGAGCACTGCTCTGAAACAGGTGGCTACAAAGCCGATTGCAGCGAGCTGTATCGGCGTGTAAAGAAGCTACAGAAAGGATGTGTCGACACCAGGCAATGTACCTGGTATGTAGCTGGGGCGTGACACAGGCTCCGGGATACCGCCCCCCTTCAGCGATCATTGGTGGAAGCTCCTGCGTTACGATTGGTAGTCACTGCATAGGGAGGCATATTTAAGGAACTGACCAGTCACACTACACAATTGCTCGAGCGTCATCTATTAATCAGCCTCCTGCGATGCCTGCCCAATCATGATATTCTTGCTTTGTCCTATCAGCGTACGGACGTCTCGTACTCCACAATTGTGGCACGCCTATGTGCTGTCCCTGCTGCACCAGGTCCTCCCATATTAGCTGGTTGTAGCGGTGTGTAAATGAGGTAAGGTAAGCTACAGATGGCTACTTGAGACACCCGGCGATGTATCTAGCTGTAGATGTAACGTAGCGTAGCGCACCTTGTGGCGGCGTGTAAAGGTGGTGCGTTTCCCGTTTGTAACCGTTTGGGCGTGCTCGTGCACGTGAAGTAGCGGGTTGTAACCATCCTGTTGTAGCGGCGTGTAAAGGTACCCTACCAGCTAACTCTACCAAGAGTGCTATAAGTGTACCAGTGAATCTGCACAAAAAACAATTTCAATAGGCAAACAATTCATTCTTGTTTTTTGCATAAGGAAGTGAGGCACCAGCGCTGCAAGCTTAAACAGCACAGACGGATTCACAGTGTTCCAGGGACCAGTGTTGCTCAGTCAGCAAGATGCATGATTTAAATGAGATAAAAGACGGCACTCACCGGATCTTTTCGACGTGCTCTTTATTCACAAAATATGAGGGTACATAGTGCAGGAGGGGCCGGCAGGGTGGACAACGGCTCCATTTCGCGCGTATAGCGAAACGGAGCCATTGTCCACCCTGCCGACCCCTCACTGCACTATGTACCCTCATATTTTGTGAATAAAGAGCACGTCGAAGAGATCCGGTGAGTGCCGTCTTTTATCTCAATTAAATCAAACAATTCATTCTTTACTGTTTAAATTTAAAAAAAAGCAAAACTTTTTTTTACAAAGGATACCATAGTAAGCATAATGGGCTGGACCACATATTAATTAATTTCACAATTATAACAGGAAAAGTATACACTTAGGGTAAGTGCACACTGGCCGGGTTTTCGGCGGTTTACCTGTGTAAACCGCCGTTTTGTTTACATTAGTTTTATGTTAATTTATGTTAATCCAAACCGGCGTTTGGATTAACATTAAAACTAATGTAAACAGCCCAAGGCTGTGCACACACCGGCGGTTACCCAGCGTCATCCGTTGCTAACCCGCAGGTTTCCCAGCGGGTTAGCAAAGAATGACCATGTTCTAAAAACCGGCGGTTCTGCAGCGGCTGCAAGCAGAATCATGTGCTGCTTCCAGCCGCTGCAGAATCGCCGCCGAGAACCCGCTGGGCAGCCGCCGGATACCGCCCGCACATACCCGCCAGGAAGCCGGTGGACGGCGCCGGAGCTTCCTGGCGGGTCCCGCCAGCTGCCGCCGACAAACACGCCGGGTAAGTGTGAACTTACCCTTATATGCATATAATTTGTCCACAATCTATGGATGTATCCCTTCAGAATAATATTAAAAACACTCCCTATCAAAGTTCTTCCAGGGTTCATCTATTACCTGAGGGAAACCTTACTGCTAGAAAAGGTATAAACAAAGTGGATTTGAAGTATCACCTAGCTAATTAGTAATATGGGTGTATCCACTAGTTTGCTGCATATTCCTCATGTGACATCTTGCTTCAATTTACTATAGAGTGATAGAGAGGTTACAATACCTGTATACATATCCTGCCAGTTCTCTAGTCAGTGTCTAGTGAGGCCTTAACCCACTGCTTACACATGTACTTGCATAGCAGTAAGGTTTCCCTTTGGAAATAGATGAATCCTGTAAGTGTAGCGCCGCAGGCAGGGGTACTCAGTGCTGGGCCCGTGTCGTCATCTCGGGCTGTGGGGTGTCATAGTAATGTGAGCTGGCTCCATAGTGGCAGCCACGGCAATAAAAAGGAGGGTTGAATAAAGGGGAAAGTTAGTTTGTGACGACACCCATCAGGGCCGGCCCTAGGCATGTGCGAGTTGTGCGGCTGCCCAGGGCGCCACGCTCCAGGGGGCGCTGCAGGGTGACAGCAGTCACTTTGATTTGCTGCTCCCGCTCCCAGGGGCCTCGCTGTTCCTGCGCCCAAATCTTAAGTTCAAAGCCCTGATTCTATTGTGCTGTGTACAGCATAGTGTACCTCAGCAAAACGACAATGATCCATGCAGTAGACCGCCCCTCCTCTCTCCAGAACCATCGAGTCTCCTCCTGGCCTCCAGCCTGTGTAGAACGGAGCTTCCCCTCACCCGAGGACTCTTCTATGAAGGTGAGGAGGTCACTGCTGTTTGCCATCTTCATCCCAGCAGTAATAGGTGTTGGCTCTGAGATAAGAGACATTTAGTGCTGGGAGCTCTGTGCTGGGTCGGTGCAGGATCAGGTTTCACAGCCACACACAGCACCGACCCAGCACTGAGCTGTGAGCGGAAGGAAGGCCTCCAGATCACTGATCCTAATCTCCTGTCACTACTGAAATGCTGAGTCCAGGCTGCTGCCTGGGACTGTCCCCTTATCTCCTTCTTCCAAGTACTGGAGTATAGTGGGGGCTACTAAGGGGGGACTATCATACATAGTGGGGGCTAGTAACGGGCACCTCCTCCTCCTCATACATCTGTATAGTGTATCTATATATATAGTATATAGTGATCAGTATAGAGGCTCTTTATCATTCCTGTGTGATCAGATTGTCAGCTCTTGTGTTCAGGGCTCTCCTCCTCATGATACACCTGTACAGTATATATATAGTATATAGTGATCAGTATACAGGCTCTCCTCCTCCTCCTCATACACCTGTACAGTGTATAAAAATATATGTAGTATATAGTGATCAGCATACAGGCTGTTTGTCATTCCTGTGTCCACAGATTGTCAGCTCCTGTGATCAGGGCTTTCGCTCCTCCATTGTTACTTTCTATCTGTCATTGTTTGGTCCCTTCAGGCTGCTTTCGCATTATGATTTTCGGTCATCCGATTGAATCTGTTTCAAAACTGATTCACTCGGATCCGAAATCGGACCCCATGCCCCCCTATGGGGATCGGATCGGATATGCCACTATTGGCATCCGATTTTGGCACCATCCGATGCTCTCCGATTTAATCACGGGCACAAAATCGTGCCCACAAAATGGGAGCCTATGGACATCGGATCCGAGTTCACCTCAGATCCGATGTCAGCTCCGTGTTCCCTGCCTCTCCCTGTCTCTCCCTGCATCTTCCCTACCCCATCTCCTCCCCATCTCCTCTATTCTGTCTCCCGCCCCCCCGCTATTCTATTCTGTCCCCCCTCTCCTCTATCCTGAGCTAATCCCTATCCTGTCCCCTCTTCTCTTCCCTGTGTGTTAAAAAATAAAACTAACTCCTCCTGGAGTATACATCACCTGCCACCGGCTCGCAGGATGCAACACCATCGGGGCAGAAGGGCCTGTGGTGATGTCAGAGAGCCGGTCAGCTGATGTGTCATGTGATCGGCTCTCTGCCATCACCACAGGTCCTTCTGCCCCGATGGTGTCGCATCCTGGGAGCCGGTGACAGGTGATGTATCCCCCGGAGGAATTTTTTTTTTAACACACAGGGAAGAGAACAGGGGACAGGTTAGGGATTAGATCAGGATAGAGGGGCGGGGGGACAGAATAGAATAGCGGGGGGAAGAAGATAGAGGAGGCAGGAGCAGGGAGAGACAGGGCACCGCAGGATCCACACGGATCCTGCATAGAATCGGATCGGATGGATATTTGCCATCCAATTGCAGGGATCCGTTTGGATCCGTGGCTGTCCGTGGGATCCTCCTTCAAACTCGGATCCCATGGACAGCCACAAAAAAATAATGTGAAAGCAGCCTTAGTAAGTATTGTGATATCTGCTGCTCTGCATAGGAATATTATTCTGTCAGCAGGGTTATTCATACGGACGACATCACAAACAGTGGCGGCTATGGGGCGTTGGGAAGGGCAGCTGTCTCTCCACACTGTCTGTTCTCCACCCCTCCCCCCCATGTACTTTCTCTCCTCACTGTGCTCTCTCCATTAACCTGTCTTCTCCTGTGCGCTGTCTTCTCTCATGTGCTCTCTTCTTTGCCTGTGCGATCTCTCTCTGCTCCCCCGTGTGCTCTCTCTGTCTTGCCCTGTGCGCTCTCTCTTTGTGTCGCCCTGTGCGCTCTCTCTCTGTCCCGTCCTGTGCGCTCTCTCTCTGTCCTGCCCTGTGCGCTCTCTCTCTTTCCTGCCCTGTGCACTCTGTCCTGCCCTGTGCTCTCTCTCTATGTCTCACCCCATGCGCTCTCTCTGTCCTGCCCTGTGTGCTCTCTCTGTCCTGCCTTGTGCGCTCTCTCGGTCCTGTTCTGTGCGCTCTCTCTGTCCTGCCCTGTGCGCTCTCTCTTCCCCTTGCGCTCTTTCTGCCCCTGTGCGCTCTCTGTCTCCCGTGCACTCTCTCTGCGCCATGTGCTCTCTTTGCCCCACACTGTGTACTCTCTTTGCTCTACACTGTGAGCTCTCTCTGTCACAACTTTTGCTCTCTCTCTTCCCTGCCCTTGTGCTCTCTCTCTGCCCCTGTGCGCTCTCTTTTTGCTTCCCCTGTGCCATCTCACTCTGCTCTTCCTATGCACTCTCTCTGTGCCACCTGTGCACTCTCTCTGCCCGCCTGTGCAGACAGTGCAGAGACGGGGACCAGGGAAGGGGAGGCGAATGGAGCATGCACTGCCCATGTGCTATATATGTTAGTGTGCTCACCTCCCTTCAGTGCTTCCTGTTCCTCTCTTCCGGGGCGCTACACTCAGAGCAGTGAGTATTAGATGAGTCTAATGAGCCCCCTGGAAGTGAGAGGAGCAGACAGCGCTGGAGGGAGGAGAGAGGAGCAGACAGCGCTGGAGGGAAGTGAAAGGAGCAGACAGCGCTGGAGGAGGTAAGAGGAGCAGACAGCTCTAGAGGAGCCACCATACAATACTAACCACTGAGCCACCATACAATGCTAACCACTGAGCCACCATACAATGCTAACCATTGAGCCACCGTATACAATGCTAACCACTGAGCAACCATATACTGTGCTATCCACTGGGCCACCATACAGTGCTAACCACTGAGCCACCATATACTATGCTAACCACTGACTCACCATATACAATGCTAACTACTGAGCCACCGTATACAGTGCTAACCACTGAGCCACCATATACAGTGCTAACCACTAAGCCACCATATACAGTGCTAACCACTGATCCTTTATATACAGTGCTAACCACTGAGTCACCACATACAGTGCTAACCACTGAGCCACCATATACAGCGCTAACCACTAAGCCACCGTATACACCATATAAATCCCCCAACAACAGCGTACTTTCTGGAGAGAGGACTGTACTATTCAGCGGTTATTTCTACGGCACCTGTTCATTTCACCGCACTCCCGATGCAATAGCATCCGGCCTATTTCTAGTTTTGTATATTTATGACATCTCTACAGGATTTGGAAGAAACATATAGTAGATGCTGATCCCATCAATAGAGCCAGGAACAGCGCCGCTCTCAGCCAAGAGATGACAGAACAGTCCCATCAGTCTCCACATGGAGCGTCAGCGCCTCATTCTTCAGATACACATTGCCCTATTGGTGAGATCCACATGTACCACCCATTATGTAATATCCATGGATACGGTATAAATATACAGAATTAGATTATCCCTTTTAGTGTAAATTCAGACATAGTGGAATTAATATGAATTTGAGTTGCTGATTCCTGGGCACAAATTTGAAAGAGTTTATTGTACAATACATGTGAATAAATTATTTTAGAATGGCGTCCTATTCCCATTTGTGTCCTGGGAAACTGGGTACAAAAATCAATAGGATGGGGGCACCAAAAGGCAGTTTTGCACAGGGCACCATTTAGGCTAAGGCTGGCCCTGCCACCCATGGTTTGTGACCAAAGGCGGCTACCGCTGCATTCGGGACCACTGGGGATGATGTAGATGGCAGCTTAGGTGATGCGCCCTCCACGGGTAGGGCTGGTTTCCCAGGGCTGCTGAGCAGAAAGTATATAAAGTGTCAAGTTCTGCGCACCCTCCGGCGCACTCCGGCTGCAGGCTCACATTCGGGCTGTTCAGCATGTAAATAAGTCTCACACAAACAGTTCTGAGTTTGACCGGGTACTTTACTCCACTTTCACAGTTGTTTCACAACCAGTACTTTGATGGCTTCGGTCACTGGTTAGCAGCTGGGATGGCTTGCTAGGGACACCCCCTTTCTAGTACATTTGGGCCTTTCTCCTTGATCCCGCACACATCCTCAAGTCTAGCGGTCGCAGGCTTTTCGTGGTGCACCCTCCCGGGTCTCCCAGACCTAGTCTGGCGGCCTTCCCATCGTTGTTTCGGGTGTTGGATCCGGGACATAAAGACCCCTCACCCTGCCGGTGTTTGTGGCTGGGACTTGCAGCTACCCGGCCACTTATACAGAGTCGGCACTCTGGCTGCGGCCCGGTCCCTGGTGTTCCTGGGCACTCAGATTCACCCCGGGACCCCTTCAATCTTTTCTTGGTCTCGACCTGGGACCAGAAAGGCCATTCGGGTGGCACAGGCCGCGGTCCGGTTCTTCTGGTGTGGTGCCTCCACTTTTCCGGCAATGGGTGTCTCAGCTTAGGAGTTCTGGAACTCAAACCTGAACCTCTTTTCGTCTCTTCAACTGGGCTCTCCTAACTTAATTTTCCTGGGTTTTACTCCAGTTCCTCCACCCCTTCCCGGGTTCCTCTCTGACTATCCACCCTTCACCTGGCTCCCCCCAATATCCCCTACCTGACATGGACTTCTGGGTCTAGGGATTGGGGGATGTGTTGGGTGTTGGTGTGGGGTTACCAGTCCCCGCTGCTGTACCTTACTGTGGCCACCGGTCCACAGCAGGGCCACATAAGAACTTTGATAGCGAGTGTTTTAATATTATTCTGAAGGGATACTGCCATATTTTTATGGGCAAACTATATGTATATAAGTGTTAACTTTTCCTGTTATAAATTGTGAATTGAATTAATGTGTGGTACAGCCCATTTTACTTACTATGGTATCCTTTGTATAAATGATTTTTAAAATAATTTTTTAAACAATAAAGAATGATTTTTTTGTCTATTGAAATTGTTGTTTGTGCAAACTCACTGGTACACATAGAGCACTCTTGGTAGAGGTAGCTGTTGGTGTTTGTAGCTGACATTGTCTCTTTCATCAACAGCTAATTTAGACTCCGGATCCATACTACCTTCATTCATCAGGATCTTGTTTTTTAACTTCTGCTCTCTAAATAAGCTATTGGCTCCATAGATGGGCTGCTTCTGGTGATACATTGGTCCATTCAAAATACTCAGGCACGTTAACCCGATGACCTACAGTCTTCAGGTCCTGGTTAATGTATAGTCACTGAAATCCTTTGATGTCTCGCTCCTTAAGCCGGTGGACCTGGATCAATTCTTTAGATCTCTTACTTCTTCTACTTCTTTTCCTGCAGGTGCCTTAATTTTTTTGGAAGTTAAAGGACCTATCCGACCACAAAACTTGTTATTTTAAAAAAGTTAATCTGTGCTGTATTAAAAAAAAGCCTCCCACAGTGTTTTTTTGTTTTCCTACCATCATTTTCTCAATTTCTGTGTTCAGTGCCTCCATGTTGGATGTTTACATGCAGCATTTCATGATTAGGTAGCTTCCTGTTTTTTTTTCCTTCTTACAGCCTGTGCTGATCACCACCCCCTGTACACACCTCTCTGCCCCCTCCACACTCCTCTCTGCACACACACTGCACCCTGATTGGCCATTCTCTACAGTGCTACAGCAGTGAAGGATCATTCACAAACAACTCATCATTTTTACACAAACAGGGTCCAGCAAGCAATTCCTACAGCAATGTACCTGAAAGTGCAAGGAGGCAAAAATTGGGTGAGAGCAGGCACTACATACAGACAGAGCCACTTGTCTGGGAGCTGCTCTGTGTACCTGTAGTGTCCATGCAATCCTGCCTCAAACAGCTCCTCCCTACTCAGCACACATGGGCTAGGTTAGCAGTGGGGAGTCGGCTGTCACTTACAGTGACTGGGCTGTGATGCTGTGTACCATGCAGGGGATAAGCTAATGCTGTGTGGTCAGGACGTGACATCACAGGAAGCAGCAAAATCACTGCAGGAGAGGTCATGTGACCTCTCCTGTCATTACCTGGCTGAGAGAGAAGGGCTTACAGTAGATCAGGTAGGTAATTACAATCTATCTACTTGTATCTGTGTAGCCCAATACTGTAAAGATTGATTTAAGCCGGATAAGTTCTTTAAGGATATTCTGGATTGTAAGAGGGTTCGGGGAGGACCTTTTATTTGATTGACTAGAATGGCCTTGGTCCTGCGGAAAGTTCTTGGGAGCCAGCTGTGAACATCTCCACCCTGTTTTAGTGAAATGTGTCCAGTTGCTACAAGAGTTTAACCACCTGTCTCCTGCGAATGATGCTTCTCTGTTCTATCGCCATTCGGTAGTGGATATATTAGGCAGCTCCTCCCTTTGTACCTTGCCAGAGCTTTGTTTCTGTTTGATTCTCTCGATACTGACCCAAATTATTTATTCTTTTTTCCTGACCTCTCCTCTCTTGACTTTGTATATTGAATCTGTGTGGCCTGCCCTGACATCAGACTGTCTGACCACATCTTTGTATTTGTACCTATTGGTCAGCTGCTGCAGGTCCAGAGGCTGCCCTGGCATAATACCTGATTACTACCCTACTATACTAAAGGCTTAAGCTTATGCTTATCATCAGAGGCTCTAGTGAAGACCAGGTAATCACTCAGTCATGCTTCACCATGGTAAGACAAGCCAATGGCGCAATGGGTCTACAACCACTGCCATCACAGTAATAAGTATTTTGTTTATTCTACCCAGTGTCCAGCGCTGAGTCTAACCACCAGGAACCAGACTTTTTTCTTCTAGATTGCAGGAGTAACATCTTTAAACCACTGCCATGATTTTTCAATAGTTCAGTGTTAAAGGGAACCAACCACCTCAGATGACGACTATAAGCAGTTAATACATGTCCCTGCACCCTACCTACACCGTTCCAGCTATGTTTTTGCTAAGAATATTGATAAATGCAAACCGAAATATACACTTTGTAAACTTACACTCCTGCGTACTTGAGGGCGTCTCCCTGTGTGTGCTGGGACTTGTGTGCTGTGCTCATCATGCCTGCTCTCCCCCTCCCTTATGCACGCCCCCTCTCAGCCTGCTATACTGTGTGAGGCTGATTGCGTCATAAAGGGGCGGGGCTACCGATTTAGCCCCGCCCCTTTATGACGCAATCAGCCTCACACATAGGTTCCCTTTAAACCTATGACCAAGCAGCACTGCTACTGTATCTGGTTCTTATACATTGCTCTCTTCACTATTAAGAAATGCTTTATCATAGGTTTACAAAAAGCATAATGTATGTTCTGTTGTTGATATTTTTTTTCTTTGACATGAATAAGATTGATTCCCTCGGTATCTTTGGAATGATGATTTCAAACACAATCAAGATAACAAATGGATCCCAACCATAAGGATTTATGTAATATCATTGATCGTGTCAAGGGAAAGACACTTGCAGCCAAAAGAACATTGGTTATATATGGTTTGTTGGTTTATATTATCAAGTGCACCTACAGTATGTCTCACGTGTATTATATATATGACATTAGTCACTGAGTGACACAATTTTTGGATGTATGATATATGTTGTTTACTAAAGATTCCTTTGATTTTATTAACATTAAAACTGAAATGTGATTCCAATGATCAACATGTCTCAGGAATTATGTGTAAAGTTGGCCATTTGTCTGCATTTATGTACTTTTTAGGTAATGAATGATGTAATTGATGGACAGTAAAATATTTTATATAAATTGTTTTTATGTTTAGAAGTTGCTTTTGATTGATTGGAATTAAAATATTTTTGAGTTTGTAATCTTATTTGATCATTATTAATGTAGCATATTTCTTTTTCATTTCTCATAATAATGATATGAGTTGAGATATAATGCGTTGCTTGATCCTTTACATGCTTAGCTTTGTTTACTGTGGTTTTATTGAATTGGTAAAGAAGATTTTATTACACTTCCTTAGAGCAATGGGATGAAGGGATACCCTTTGGATACCCTCAGAGTCCCTGATTCCTACAATGTGTCACTTATAGCGATGAGCGAACATGAACTGATTGAAAAAGAAGCCTGTGTCGGAGTTAATTGTTCTGTTTTTTTTTTACGTTCGTTAATGAAGTTTGTTGAAAGGATGCCGTGCAGCCAATCAACAAGCGTTATTACATGCGGAAGATAACTGTTCACTGCTGTGAACAATAAAGATTAAAAAAAAAATCTTGGGCTACCCCCTACTTTTTAAATAATTAAAAGAAACAACATGGACTCTGCCCTATTTTTGATAACCAGCCAAGGTGAAACAGACAGCTGGAAGCTGGTATTATTATCCTGGCAAGGGTCATGGTTGTTTGACCATTCCCAGCCTAAATTTGCCAGCCCACAGCCATCCCAGAAGTGGCGCTTCCATTACACGCACCAATTCTCACGTTTTGCCCATGTCTTTTTGATTGCCATTGTGCGGTGGTAATCAGGGTGGTAGGTTAATGTAAAAGTGCATCTCAATGAATTAGAATATCATCAAAAAGTTAATTTTTTTTAGTAATTCATTACATAAATTGAAACTCATATATTATATAGAGTCATTAAAAGCAGAGTGATGTATATTAAATGTTTATTTATGTAAATGTTGATGATTATGGCTTTCAGCCAATGAAAACCCAAAGGTCATTATCTCAGAAATTTAAAGTAGGGAGATGGCACCGCATTTGGCCAGCATATTGGCATATCACTTGAGTGTGCCAGTATGGCAGCTGCTTGTTTTTTTCTGTCTTTCAGGTGGACCAATCAGGCGCCAATCAGCTGGCCAATCAGGTGGAAAATATCGGGGACATCCGTACACATCCGGCCTCAAGGCAATTATGTAAGCAGATGAAGCAATTCTTTTCCTCCACACTCACTCCTGAATCCATCTTTCACGATGATACTGCTTTCCACAAGGTGTTTTATTTTACCCCAGAGCTGGATACACAGATACATTGCTCAGTACTGCTGTTTAATGTTTTCTATGGCACAGTTGTTTCAGAAAGTGAGCTAAATAGAGAAAGAACTTGGATGCCTTATGGCTTTGTATCCTTTGGATAGGAGACTTATTTAGTCAGAGTCAACTAAAAAATTAGGAATAGTGCCTGCATAAGTTTTAACCAATGAATAAAGCAACAATGTACACAAGACAGCTTTTTCAAAAAAGTTATTTCACATGACAGCCTTTGCTGTCATGAGTTGTCCAATAGAGACAATGCCTCTGTATATGCATTTTGCAGCATATGAAGCTCACAGAGGGAACACCTTTTTGGGAGTTCTTTTATAGACCAGGACATAGAGCAGTTCTTGCAGACTCAAGCTGATTCACTTATTATATGAACAGCTATTCATTTAAAGAGAACCTGTTGCCCCCCTGGAGCTTTCCAAAGTGAAAGCACCACTAAGTGCAGCATGTATACTGAATTCAGGGAAAGTGTGTACCATGTCCTCCTGTAACATGAAAGAAACACTTTGGAAAGTTTAGAGTTAAGAGGTCCGAGGGGCTTATCTGATTATTCTGTGCTCAACCAGCCCGGTTCTCCCCGCCTCCTGCCTGTGTGTGTGTCTGTGTGTGGAGCTGAAGAGGAGGGCAGACCCACACAAGAGGAGGCGGAACACACAGACACACAGGAGGAGGTGGGGAGGACCGGGCTGGACAAGCACAGCATAATCAGATGAGCCCCTCGGACCTCTTAACTCTAAACTTTCCAAAGTCTTTTTTCTGGTCAGAGGGGAAGTAGAAACATGATACACACCTTCCCTGAATACAGCATACACTCTGCATTCAGTGGTGATTTCACTTTGGAAAGCACCAGGGGGTGACAGGTTCTCTTTAAATGAAAGGTTGCTGCTGCAGAAAAAATGCCAGATTGGCTACAGCCTCACCCAACACAAATCAAGTGTTTGCAGGGTATGCTACTCACACACTTGGAACATTTAACTTACAGCAACACATGAGCCTTTAGTTTTAAGATCAATAGCAGAACATGCATGAATGTATAATTTATCCATATAAAGTACCCGTTACAGCACAGGAAGACCAGGTCTCTTTTTATTCTGTTTCTATTTTCTTATTGTTTTTTCATCTTTTTTTTAACTAAAATACATATCATAGTTCTCTCACTACATGGAGATATTATGTATAGCATATTATGTACAATTTGATGCAAATACTCTAAAACTCCCTGATTAGGTTACCTTTTCTATTATTTTGTTTTAGACACTTTGTTCAATATTTTCTGAACCTGCCTAGAAAAAAGTATTGTTAGATTTATTTTGGTAATAATATTTTGGCAGATCAAGATTGCTAGTTTTATTGATTTGATTTGATGCACTTTGCTTTATATTTATGTATCATTAAAGTTAAGTTTTCCAATTTGCCTTTATATTTGATTCATAGCAGAATTCAATTTATCGTAGGTGTTCTGTAATATGTTGTCTACATGCAATGTGCATATTTTTACTATTTAATCATTTTGTAAATATATTTTGTAAGTAAATGATCAGTTTTGAAAATGATGTAAAATGAATAATAGTAAATCATTGGTGACCAGAGCAAATGGTTACTGGATACAAATTCTGACTACTACTGAACAGATATTACTCATCATCGCTAAGGCTGGTTTCACACTACGATTTTGTGCCTGTCCGTGGGATCCGACTTTGAAGGGGCATCCCACGGACAGGCACGGATCCATACGGATCCCTGCAATCGGATGGCAAATAGCCATCCGATCTGCAGGATCCGTATGGATCCTGCGGTCCCCTGTCTCTCCCTACTCTCTCCCTATTCTATATGCTGTGCCCCCGCTATTCTATCTGTGTCCCCTCTTCTCTCTCCTCCTCTATCCCTATCCTGTCCCCTGTCCTCTCCCTGTATGTAAAAAAATAAAAAAAACTCCTCCGGGAGTATACATTACCTGTCACCGCTCCCACGCTGCAGCACGATCAGGGCAGAAGAGCCTGTGATGATGTAAGAGACCCGGTCACATGACCCATCAGCTGACCGGGTCATGTGACTCTGACATCATCACAGGTCCTTCAGTCCTGATGGTGCTGCAGCGTTGGAGCAGTAACAGGTAATGTATACTCCCGGAGGAGTTTTTTTAATTTTTTTACACCCAGGGAGAGGACAGGGGACAGGATAGGGATAGATGAGGATAGAGAAGCGGGGGACACAGATAGAATAGCGGGGGCACAGCATATAGAATAGGAGAGGGAAGAAGATGGAGGAGCAGAGCAGGGAAAGACAGGGAGATACGGAGCCGACATCGGATCTGAGGTGAACTCAGATCCGATGTCCATAGGCTCCTATGCTGTGGGCACATCGGACAGCCTCGGATCAGCAGTGATCCGATGCTGCCCGATGTGAGTCACGGACACAAAATCGTAGCAGGCTACGATTTTGTGCCCGTGATTACATCGGATGGGATCGGATGGTGCCAAAATCGGATGCCAATAGTGGCACATCCGATCCCATCCGATTCCCATAGGGGAACATGGGGTCCGATTTCGGATCCGATTGTATCCGTTTTGAAACGGATACAATCGGATGACCAAAAATCGTTATGTGAAAGCAGCCTAACACAACTTTATTCCATTGTAGAGATCAGAAAAAAGCACGATCAAGTGTCCATATATATGAAAACTGTTGTGTATTTTATTACCAGATACTGGAAAAGCAAACAAGAGACAAGCAGCACAATGGTAGGCGTGCCAACCAGAGCACATATTTAACAGAGCATTACAATTTCAGGCTGTACAACAGAGTAATGGTTGAATGTCATATACATGATACAACAATTATAGCATAGAGAGCATAGTCAAAGACTACCAATGGTGTACAATCATGTAACAGAATATACACCCTTTGGGCAATATGATCAGACTAATAGTAAATGCACACAAGGTGTATGAGCGTAACCATAGCTCAATATGTGGGTCCCTTTACATATGAATCAATAGAATCCAGCATATGAGTCCGGACTATGATGCATGTAAACGTTTGCAGCATTCACATAGAGAGACATAAGACCCATGTTACAGCCCCACAGCAATAATATATACCATTAGATCAAACCTAGAAGCCAGTGCTTGATGCTCCAAAAGCAAGGTGCCGCTGACCCCTATGGCCGTTTCGGCATTACCTTCGTCAGGGGGCGACCATCTGGAGTAAGCAGTGAGTTTAAAAAGGCTGGTCAGCCAATAAGGCTCATGGAACGGCCGTTCCATGTTACGCCGCCACATTCCCGGAAGGGGAGAGGCGGGGCCGCAGCCGCATCATCGCCGAGCCAGTCATGTGAAAGTCACCTGACCTGATTCAGCGAAATGAGATGCGGTGGACCACCGATGTCACCCATCACCATGGGCACACTACAGCGCATCATACCCGGATCAGGAGAGATGTATCGAATATGTTAACCCTATATATATGAGAACAGAACTGATCACAATGCCATAACAAGTCCATATCACAGTATAGTATCCAGTGCAACAAAAAATATATGCCTATATGTTAATCTAGCAAATATTATTATCAAGGCATAAACAAATTCACCACCAATTGATATTGTGACCACTGGAGGCACTGTAATAGTATACATAAACGTATATCTTGACATATATGTAAAAATCTTGTTCATTTGGTCAGACATCCATTTTCAAAGTATGGCGTGATGTAGTCAATTTCATAGCATGATAATTCTTCCATATCGTGTGTAAATGTACACTACAAGTCCAATGAAAAGGCAGCCTAGATTAAAAACAAAATTAAAAGATTTTGATTAGGATCACAGCACGAAAATGATAGCCCAGATTACCAATCACAAAAATGGGATGAAACTGATGCTTTCATTCAACCTGTTGGGTTGTAGAGTGCCAAGCCTCCAAATCCATCTCGTTTCTAACATTCCCAGTCTACGTGCAATAGGTCCACCCCCGATCCCCAGATCCACCGTGTCAATACCTTTAACTTTGAGAAGCTCACCCCGAGATTGGTGGCACTCCCAGAAATGTCTGGGTAATGTTTTAAGTGCAGACATATCCTGACATTCCCTTGCTGCATTAATTGTCAAGACGTGTTCTCTAACCCATACCTTAAGTGGCCTTGTGGTAAGTCCCACATAAATTTTGGGGCAGGGACATGTTGCATAATAGACTACCGCAGTGGTGGTACATGTGATTCTCTTTCTGATAGTATATGTCTTTCACCGCTTAGAGTCCATAAACGACTCTGCACGTTCAATATTAGGGCATGCCACACACTTCTTGCATGGGAAGCAACCCATTTTCTTGGGAATGGTATCCTAAAAGGTAGTCTAATGGCCAACATAATGACTGGCCACAAGGTTGTCACGTAAGTTCATCGATCTCCTAACGGAGATCATGGGACGGTGTGGTAAGATTTTTCATAGAAATGGATCTGCTAATAGGATCGGCCACTCCTGATCCAAACTTGCATGCATTCTTTGAATCTGTCCATGATACATAGTGATGAACCTAGTGTGACCATCCCGTATCCTGCCATCCCTGCCATATAATAGGTCATTTCAAAGATTCAAAGATTTCATGAAAATATGTAATTCGTCTTCGGGTCCCTGACTGATCAAAAAGATATCATCAAATGTACTGCGCCCTTGTATGCAAATTTGTTCCTGGGGCTGCAGGAGAGGGACCTGTTCCTGTCCGATCGGATTTCGTCGGTGGATCGCGACCTCCTTTGGGTTCGGTACATTGATTATATCTTTTTGATCTGGCAGGGACCCAAAGACGAATTACATATTTTCTTGAAATCTTTGAATACTATGTCAGTTTATGTAAAAAAAAGTAACAACTATGCAGTCACACAAAGTAGATGTAATTTAAAGTAATAAAGCTCTTAGTCCTGCAGTGAGTAATACATGTACCCTAAATGCAAAGAGGAACCCTGCCTGAAGAAGCAACAATACACTCCCTGACAGAAGTTATATCACTTATCCATGTTATGTAAATAAAAGCTTATAACCTGACGTCAAATTCATCCATTGGTTGTATAAATGACTCTTTTGGAAGCTGAAACCCTCCGAAATGTGGTTTAGGTTAAGAAAATAAATTAGCATCAATGCTGAAATATTGATCATTTACTGAACACAGAATAGTCAGAGTTTGGCAAGACAAAAGTTTTATCGCCTGGTCATATAATGCACCCAATCCTAGTTTACATCCTCATCTGTGCTCAGTAAATGATCGGTTAATTAGTGGGTGTGTATAAAAAGAAACCCAGCAGCCCAGACCTTCACTTGAACTGCAACTTGAGCTCTGACAACATTCCAAAAATCCACGCTGCGACCAAAACCTTGATTATCAAGAGGCTGAAGACCAGATCCACTGCAGAGGTGGCTGGCACCTTTAATGTGTCTCAGCATCAAGTACAAATAATTCAAAAAAGATTTGAAGAGACTGGAGAGACAAGCCCAGGTCCGGCAGACCCTGCAAGACAACTACTCAGGAGGAACGTTTGTTGGTTAGAAAATTCAAAGCAAGCCCCTCTTCCACTGCAGCAGAGCTCCAACAGACCTAGTCACCTCAAGTCCCTGTGTCAACTAGAACAGTTTGTAGGATTCTGTCTCGAAATGGCCTCCATGATCGAATCAGTGTCCAGAAGCCAGCACTAAACAAAAGGCAAATAAAAATCCTTGTGGCATTTGCAAAGTCACACAGTCTGCTAAACAGATGGACGCTGGAAAGTGGCAGAAGGTGGATTTCTCTGATGAATCTTCAGTAGAACTACACCACATCCGCCGCAAATAATGCAGGAGTATTTTAAGTTAATTTTTTGTTTGAAAATCACATTACTTTCTCTGGTCGACAAATCTTTGTCTTGCCAAAATCTGACCATTCTGTGTTCAATAAATGATCAATATTTCAGCATTGATGCCAATTTATTTTCTTAACCTAAACCACATTTCGGAGGGTTTCAGCTATCAAAAGAGTAATTTCACGAAATGGGGGGGAAGGGCGAGGGGAGGGAGATCACTACTGGTTGAAACAAAATAGATTGCATGTTAATACATCAAGGAGATCATCAATACCGAGTACCTATACGAAGAGTAAATTAGACAACGCTTAGAGTCATAATCAACAAGTCTGAGGACAGAATGGTGAGGATATCCAGGGATCCCACCAATTAAGCTCTTTGTTTTTATGTTCAAATATTTTTTATTGGTTTGTAAATAAAAGAACTGTAAAACATACAGAATGATATGCATACATGATACAGAAATCAATGAAATACAATAAAAGGAGATTAGTAATCTAGGTGGTACAATATGAAAAAAGATGTATAATATAAATATAACACTATTCAAGGCTTTAGCCGCTTGGTCAATGATCTATATATATCATTCATATGCCATTAATTTGTTTATTTTATGTATAGCGAGTTGTTAAACAGTAACTTAACTATTTACATACATGGAAGTACAAAGAGTATATAAGAATGCCCACTATGAATTAACGTGGGTATGATTTACTTAAAATAGTAATGGTAAATTAAGTTGGGTTGGGGTATGCAGATTGACCTGGTCTTGTACAATGTTGAGGTCTTTATGGTTGATTTGTAGGAGACATCATTTTGTTCCACTCCTTCCATTTTTTGGAGTATTTTTTTAAAAGGTTGTTTCTAAGGGCGTATGTGTATTCGTATGTGTTGTGACATGCTATTTTCTCTATTTTGTTTTCCTCCATAGGGGGAATAGGGTCCCTCCAGAGGACAGCAATGTTACTTTTAGCTGTATGTAGAATTTGCGTAATGACGGGTCTAAGTTTATAAGGGATGGATTCGAGGCCAACAAGGAGAAGTACTAGTTTAGAAGATAGGTGTAATTTCAAGCCAGTGATGCTGTTAATTAGAGTTTCAACTCCGTCCCAGAAGTATTTGAGAACTCCACAGCTCCAAAAAATGTGAGTCAAGCTACCAATAGCATTACAATTCCTCCAGCAGAGGGGGGAGTTGGAGTTTTGAATTTGATGACGTTTTAGTGGGGTATAATACCAGCGTGTGTAAATCTTATAGTGGGTCTTTGCAAGGGATGAACAGGGGATGTAAGAGTAGATAGATTAGAAAATTTGATGCAAGATATCCGTTTTAATTTCTACGTTTAGTTTTTTTTCACATGCTTTTATATTCGAAGAGTATGAAAAATGAGTGTCTTGTTTAAAGCTTTGATATATATGACCAGTTTTCCAGAAAAGAAGGGTTCGAGGATATCTGAACATCTGAGCTAGGTTCTGGGGTAGGAAAAAGTTTAGTTTATGGGAGTTGATAAGATTTTGAATCTTCTTCCATGTCATCTCTTATAGAATGTCGAGTTTAAATTTTTCCATAAGAAGTTGGAAGGGAATAAGTTTTTTATTTTCATCTATTATGTCTGCAATGGACTTGACACTTAGTTTCTTCCATGAGTTTAGTTTCATTTTTGACAATATAATTTGAAAGATATCTATATTTTTCCATGTTGGAGACACCGTAGGATGAGACTTGTGAGATAGTTTCAGTAGAGTTCTCCAAGAGAGGATTGCAGATCTGACAGTAATTCCTTCAGGGAGTTTCTTAGTTTTGTCACATAGGTAGGAGATAGTGTTGAGGCCAAGATCGCCCTGAGGTTTAATAGAATCCTCTAGATCTAACCAAGTCAGCCCATGTTTTCCTGCCCACCAATTCTGGCTTAATTTAATTAGAGTAGCATGGTAGTAGGCAGTTAAGTTGGGCAAGGCGAGTCCTCCATGTTTTTTGTTCTTTTCTAGGACTAATCTCGCTACCCTAGGTTTCTTTTTGGCCCAAATGAATGTAACCAACTGAAATTGTAATTTTTGTAACCACTTATTCGGGATTATTAAAGGGATAGATCTAAAAATATATAAAAGTTTTGGTAGAAGACTCATCTTGTATGCATTGATTCTGCCAAACCAAGAAATTTCTATCGTTGCCAGATGTAGAATATCGGTCTATATAGTTTTGTAAATGGTTTTTAGGTTAGTATCAACAATCGATGTTAGAGGTTTAATAAGTTTAATTCCAAGATAGTTGATATGGTCGTTTTCCTAGGCCAGAATAAACTCTGATTTAAGAGCAACTAACGTTTGCGGATTTAGGTTTAGATGTAGAACTTGCGTTTTAGTTAAGTTTATTTTGTAATATGAAATATTGGAGAATGTTTTAATTGTGTCTAATAAGTTCCTTATTGATTTAAGTGGATTAGATAGTGTTAAAAGAATGTCATCAGCGAATAAAGATATTTTAAAGTGTCTTTTGTGTGCCGGGATACTGCAGATTAAGGGATTAGATCGAATCTTTTCGGCAAGGGGCTCTATATAGAAATCGGAAAGGGTTGGTGAAAGGGGGCAGCCCTACCTTGATCTATTAGTGAGTACAATTTAGTCTGACAAAACATTATGGGTCAGGACTTTTGCCGAGGGAATGGAGTAGAGAGATGCAATGGAGTTTAAAATATTGCCCTGGAAACCAAATTTTGTTAAGGTTTGGAAGAGGAAGCCCCAATGGACTCTATCAAACGCCTTTTCAGCATCGACAGCGACCATCAGGGCGGGAGTTTTAGATTTTTCAATGTAGGATAGCAGATTAATGGCACGTCTAGTGGCGTTAGAGGTTTCTCTACTCGGAATAAATCCCACTTGGTCTTCATGGAAAAATTCGGGAGAGATTTTCTGTAGTCTCGAAGAGATAGTTTTAGCAATGATTTTTAAGTCAGAGTTTAGGAGGGAAATAGGGCGGTAACTGGCGACATTTTCGGTGTCTCCTTTATTTTTGGATATCACCATAATGATTGCTTCCTACATTTCTGCTGGGAAGGCATCCTGGGATGTGGTGGAAGAGTTTATAAGTTTCGTGAGGTACGGGGCAAGAGAGTTTTTGAAGTTTAAGTAGTATTTGTTTTGTAGGCAATCCCCCCATTTCGTGATTTTTTGACTTACTGTAATATTGTATGGCTTTGTTGAGGTGTTTGTTAATCTGTGTACTGATTACTGCATTAATTTGTACTGTCTCACCTTTGTTCTTAATAATAAAAAACAATTGGTTTAAAAAATTTAAGAACAAAAGAGTAATTTATACAACCAATGGATGAATTTAACGTCAGGTTATAGGCTTTTATTTACATAACATGGATAAGCAACATAACTTCTGTCAGGGAGTGTATTGTTGCTTTTTCAGGCAGGGTTTCTCTTTGCATTTAGGGTACATCTATTGTTCACTGCAAGACTATGAGCTTTGTTACTTTAAATTACATCTACTTTGTGTGACTGCATAGTTGTTACTTTTTTTTTTACATAAACTGACATAGCATTCAAAGATTTCAGCTTTATTACTTTAAATTACTACGTACTACTCGTGAAATGTGCGTCGGAGTGGCACTTCTTTTCCTGGGCCCCTTGGTGGGGTAAGTGTCCTATTGTGGGTAAGCTATATTTTGCAGCATTGCACTCTGTAAGAGTGTCCTATTGATTATATAGGGTTTCAATCAGATACAAATTCTTAATAATGCAGGCTATGATAGAATGATGCAAATAATAGCAGCTTCAAAGTTTCAGTTCCTTAGCCTACCTATGCAAATGTAAAATAAATATACCGGTATATCAAATGTTATGAAAGGGTTAAGACTGCCCTTTGAACATGCTTCTTTTGCACAAGCCATGTTAACAAAAAACACATTGTGTAAAACTGTGTGTTGTTTGCCATACATATGTACAGTCATGGCCAAAGGTTTTGAGAATGACACCAAAATTATATTTTCACATGATCTGCTGCCCTCTGGTTTTTATTTGTGTTTGTCTGATGTTTATATCACATACAGAAATATAATTGCAATCATATTATGAGTACCAAAAGGTTATATTGACAATTAGAATGAGTTAATGCAGCAAGTCAATATTTGCAGTGTTGACCCTTCTTCTTCAGGACCTCTGCAATTCTCCCTGGCATGCTCTCAATCAACTTCTGGACCAAATCCTGACTGATAGCAGTCCATTCTTGCATAATCAAGGCTTGCATTTTGGCAGAATTTGTTGGTTTTTGTTGTCCACCGTCTCTTGATGATTGACCACAAGTTCTCAATGGGATTAAGATCTGGGGAGTTTTCAGGCCATGGACCCAAAATCTATATGTTTTGTTCCCTGAGCCATTTAGTTATCACCTTTGCTTTAAGGCAAGGTGCTCCATCATGCTGGAAAAGGCATTGTTGGGCGCCAAACTGCTCTTGGACGGTTGGGAGAAGTTGCTCTTGGAGGACATTCTGGTACCATTCTTTATTCATGGCTGTGTTTTTAGGCAAGACTGTGAGTGAGCCGATTCCCTTGGCTGAGAAGCAACCTCACACTTGAATGGTTTCAGGATGCTTTACAGTTGGCATGAGACAAGACTGATGGTAGCGCTCACCTCTTCTTCTCCAAATAAGCTGTTTTCCAGATATCCCAAACAATTTAAAAGGGGATTCATCAGAGAAAATGACTTTACCCCAGTCCTCAGCAGTTCACTCTCTGTACCTTTTGCAGAATATCAGTCGGTCCCTGATGTTTTTTCTGGAGATAAGTGGCTTCTTTGCTGCCCTCCTTGAAACCAGGCCTTGCTCAAAGAGTTTCCGCCTCACAGTACGTGCAGAAGCACTCACACCAGCCTGCTGCCATTCCTGAGCAAGCTCGGCACTGCTGGTAGTCCGATCCCACAGCTGAAACAGTTTTAAGATACGGTCCTGGCGCTTGCTGGTCTTTCTTGGGCACCCTGGAGCCTTTTTGACAACAATGGAAGCTCTCTCCTTGAAGTTCTTGATGATGCGATAGATTGTTGACTGAGGTGCAATCTTTCTAGCTGCGATACTCTTCCCTGTTAGGCCATTTTTGTGCAGTGCAATGATGGCTGCACGTGTTTCTTTAGAGATAACCATGGTTAACTGAAGAGAAACACTGATACCAAGCACCAGCCTCCTTTTAAAGTGTCCAGTGGTGTCATTCTTACTTAATCATGACTGATTGTTCGCCAGCCCTGTCCTCATTAACACCCACACCTGTGTTAATGGAACAATCACTAAAACGATGTTAGCTGCTCCTTTTAAGGCAGGACAGCAATGATGTTGAAATGTGTTTTGGGGGTTAAAGTTCATTTTCTAGGCAAATATTGACTTAGCAAGTAATTGCTGTTAAGCTGATCACTCTTTATGACATTCTGGAGTATATGCAAATTTCCATTAGAAAAACTGAAGCAGTAGACTTTGTTAAAATTAATATTTGTATCATTCTCAAAACGTTTGGCCATGACTGTAGTCCAAGTGGCACACCACGTCTACATATAAGTGCTGTCTTAAGAGTTTTGACTTTTAGTCAATGGCCTACACTAATGCCACCAGTAATTGTTGATTGTTGGGGAAAATGTAGCCAATTCCTCCCTTCAAAACAGCTTTACCTCTGTTATGTTGGTAGTTTTTCATCCTTGAACTCGTTCCAGATACTTTCAAAAAATGTCTATTGGATTAAGATCAGGACTTTGATGTGAACATTTGTAAACTTTAACTTGATACTTATTTACAGTCATATGAAAAAGTTTGGGCACCCCCTCTTAATCTTACTCTTTTTTTTTTTGTTTAAAATTGTTTTTGTGCAACAGCTATTTCAGTGTGATATGTAATAACTGATGGACACAGTAATATTTCAGGTTTGAAATGAGGTTAATTGTACTAACCAAAAATGTGAAATATGCATTATTTCAAAGTTTGACAGGTGCCAAAGTATGGGCACCCTTCTGATTTTCATGATTTGAATACTCCTAACTACTTTTTACTGACTTACTGAAGCACTAAATTGGTTTGGTAACCTCATTGAGCTTTGTACTTCATAGCCCGTGTATCCAATCATGAGAAAAGCTATTTCAGGTGTTCACTTGCAAGTTATTCTCCTAGTTGCATCTTCTCTGAGGAGTGGCATCATGGGCTCCTCAAAACACCTCTCAAATGATCTGAAAAAAAGATTGTTTAATATAGTTGTTCAGGGGAAGGATACAAAAAGTTGTCTCAGAGATTTAACCTGTCAGTTTCCACTGTGAGGAACATAGTAAGGAAATGGAAGACCACAGGGACAGTTCTTGTAAAGGCCAGACGTGGCAGGCCAACAAAAATATTAGAAAGGCAGAGAAGAAGAATGGTGAGAACAGTCAAGAACAATCTACAGACCACCTCCAAAGACCTGCAGCATCATCTTGCTGCAGATGGTGTCACTGTGCATCGGTCAACAATACAGTGCATACTGCACAAGGAGAAGCTGTATGGGAGAGTAATGCGAAAGAAGCCGTTTCTGCATGCACGCCACAATCAGAGTTGCCTGAGGTATGCAAAAGCACATTTGGACAAGCCAGTTTCATATTGGAAGAAGGTCCTGTGGTCTGATAAAACAAAGATTGAGATGTTTGGTCATACAACAAGGCGTTATGCATGGCGCCACAAAAACACAGCATTCCAAGAAAAACACTTGCTACCCAGTGTCAAATTTGGGGGAGGGTCCATCATGCTTTGGGGCTGTGTGGCCAATGATGGTACCGGGAATCTTGTTGAAGTTGAGGGTCGCATGGATTCCACTCAGTATCAGCAGATTCTTGAGAATAATGTTCAAGAATCAGTGTCAAAGTTGAAGTTACGTCGGGGATGGATCTTTCAGCAAGACAATGATCCAAAACACTGCTCAAAATCTACTCAGGCATTCATGCAGAGGAACAATTACAATGTTCTGGAATGGCCATCCCAGTCCCCAGACCTGAATATCATTGAACATCTGTGGGATGTTTTGAAGCGGGCTGTCCATGCTCAGCGACCATCAAACTTAACTGAACTGGAATTGTTTTGTAAAGAGGAATGGTTAAAAATACCTTCATCCAGGATCCAGGAACTCATTAACAGCTACAGCAAGCGACTAGAGGCTGTTATTTTTGCAAAAGGTGGATCTACTAAATATTAATGTCACTTTTCTGTTGAGGTGGCCATACTTTTGCACCTGTCAAATTTTGAAATAATGCATATTTCACATTTTCGGTTAGTACAATAAACCTCATTTCAATCCTGAAATATTACTGTGTCCATCAGTTATTACATATATCACACTGAAGTAGCTGTTGCAAAAAAACAATTTTTTAACAAAAAAAAAGAGTAAGATTAAGAGGGGTGCCCAAACTTTTTCATATGACTGTATTTCATCCCTCTTGGCTTTTTTTCTTGTTTTACAATTCACAATATCCACACTATAGTGGAATCTACATATAGGATCAGGAGAAGGTGAGGTTTAGGTAAAGCTGTACGCCAATCGGTTTGAGCCATGACAGTGGTAACAAGAAGCAAGCCAAAGATCAGGTCACAAGTGTGGCTAAAGGTCTTTGTTAAAATCAGCAGCCAACAGCAATGAGCCAAGATGCCACAACTCTGGGGAGTACAGGAAGACAGACAAGGAAGAAAAGAAGACAGGTCAGAACTGGGAAATAAATAAACTACAATAATTCCAGGTTAGAGGCCGTGACAAGACAGATCACATTCAGGTAGGATCATGAGCTTCAATGTTTAATTTCTCTGCTGGAGAAGTAGCAAATATTCACAGTAGACATTGTGGTTGTTGGATAAAGTTTTTCAGTCTGCTACTTTTAGTGTTTGAACTGACTAATAAAAAAGCTTTAACAGTATGTCTTCTTTTTACTGATCATCACAATAGCAGAAAAACAACCCAATAAAGTTGAATAAGAATGTAACACATAATAACTAAAACATTATTTCCTAGTCATCATGTAAGAAAATTATGTTAATGATTTTGTCTACCTTGTCAACAAAGTTCTCTTCTTTTTGAGGTTAACATGAAGTGACTTTTTGTGCAGTTGACAACAAATAAACAGATAGCATTTTGCAACATGTGACCAAACTAGCAATGTTGGTATGGTAAAACCAAAGGCCTGCAATAATGCACAGTAATAGCCGATTCTACAAGTTATTGTTTTGCACATGACTATGAAATAATTCACAGATTTTCTATTTCTGTTTAATCTTCCTTTACTTTTATGTGATGTGGGGAAATCTGAATTTGCCAAATAATGTGAAATTCACCAGTAAATTTGATTCATAGTGAATTTATGTGCTGCACAATTAAATGTTCCTTATAATCTCACCAGACCTCAGATTATAATAAACATACATTGGAAAAAGGAGAATAGTTTTCCGATCCATCTTGCCTCAATTCTCCACTGTGGTGCACTGCATCTCCAGCATTTTAACACTAGGTCAGTACTTCCAAGCGTAACCAGGCATGAGATATCTCTGCGATCCTACTACTACTGTATGTCATGATGTATTGATATAATAATGTATGTTTCAACCATTATGACACGGAGCGACATCTGAGGCCTTGGCGTTTCCGAAAGAAGTGTGGTGGAAGACCAGACATTGTGCAGTGAGCATCAAAGGTGCCAGACAGGTGAGCAATAAAGCATTAGCATTTCTTTTCTTGCTTGCCCTTTATGGTTCAGAAAAATTTTGGACCAAATTGACAAAAAAATCTGATTTTTGTAGAATAAGGATTAAAAAAAAAAAAATATCAAATAGAATTCAATATCACATGAATGAATGTGCTCAACTCTACTTTCGTACATTCCTCACTTGAAATGTATGGGAATGAATTTGACTTTAAACCAAATTGTAAAAATGAGCATGCACTAATATACTGGAGCACTCGTGGGAGATGTTAGTTTTTTTTTTTGCTTAGTCCAATAACTCCATTTTGTCTGTCGTCAGATCTCACATTTAAAGCCTAAATGGTCAGCTTCATTTCAACAAACTTTCCATCAATCAATAGTACAAGCCAATGTGCATCAGCTCCAAACGATGGAAGTGATGCCATGAAATAATATCAAGGTCTTACTTTTTCTTCCCTTTACATTTTGTGTCTTTTGTGTCCACTTGTGTGTGATAACAGATATTGATTTTTTTTTCATCATTTGCTGCTTCTGATTCTTTACTATACAACTGTAAGATGAAAAAGACACAGCATGATTCTTCCCCATATAACAGTCTATGCCTCATTGCAACCATGTAACCTTCATGGTAAATTACCATGGTTAAGGATGGTTGGTGACATGACGGCACGTACTGGTGACTTAACCGTATGAAGCCAGGTAGCCTCAATCTTAATTTTCAGTTGTTTTTCAGGTACAGTCTCCTGACCCTTACAATGTGGAAGCAAGAAGTACAAGGAAGCACTAGCATTACATTATGTTTGCAAGGCTGTCAGATCGAATTGAAAGATGATGGTTCTGTACCTTCCAACAGCTAGAGAACCACTAAATGCAGGTACTCAGGATGACATATGTGGGCATTAGTCCCATGTGTTCTTTGCTTTAGGTTTTCACTTGCTCTGTTCATGTTCTCATAAATGTGATTTTTTTTTGGTGCAGGTCTTGCCGATAAATATCTTTTGAATATATTCTTATTTTAACCGAACGACAACAATAAAGATGTAATTATAATGTAATCACCTCTAGATGGCAGTATTGCCCATAGGACTGAATTTGTCAATGTAACATTTCATCTTAAAAAAATGTCTTAAGCTGTCAGTTAACTCTTGATAGTTTGATGGTCTGGAGACAGCAATAAAACTACAAGATAAAATGTGTCCTCCTTTTCCGACATGTTATTTGAATTATAGAAATAATATGTGTGAGGCAGAACACATCAATGTTTGTGACTAAAATTGGCTTCCTGAGTAGCTGGATCGTGTCCCATTGTGTCTTGCAGTATTCCTTCTGTTGAATGAGAACAACTTGCTGCTGCCCGATCGGGAAAGCTTATGAGAGGAAATGGAACGTGCCAAATACAAAAAGCTTCAGAAAGGGATTTGAATAGTATTCAGCTTCTCCTACACAGTCTACTATAAGGGACAAGCATGGGATCATGCTGCTAAAAGCTTAGAATAATATACCATGGTTCTACATTTCATGGCAAAGAAAATCATAATTACATTCACTCAAGCACGCTATATTATATGTGTTTGCAGCATATGTAAATGGGTTTATAGGAAAAGGTGGGCACTAATGTACATTTTCCCTTCATTTTCTAGCCCGTTTAGAACTGTCAAGAAACCTTTTACTACGTTATATGTCACTATATGTATCAGTCACATGTTCAAAGTGCAAGAGTGCCAACATTACAACACAATTAAAAACTGTGCAAAAAAATCAAATAGACAATGAACCATAGTCTGGTTTACGCGTTTCGAGGCGTCCTGCCTCTTATATCTCATACCCTGTTTTGCACAGTTGTTATGAAATGAAATCTATTTTTATCAGTGCTGGTTATATTTCTTTTTTTTTCCATTTTTTACAATGATTGGGTCTTTATCATCCGTGCACGAAGGTAACAAGTGAGCAGGATTTTTCCTTTTTCTCTTGTATTTCAACGCAATTGCTATTCTCAGACCTAGAAGTAGTAATTGACAGCTGAATGTCTGCAGAAGAGTAGTGTCGTTTGCTCGTCTGGACCCTTGACACTGATTGACCACTTTATAAGAGATACCTGTCTTTTTTTTCTTACGTTTGCAAATTTGACAACCCTCGAATGCAACATTAAAGTAAGTGAAAAGGTTTTCTGTGGATGACTTTCAGCACATGGAGACTTTAAGACACTTTCAAATGTTCTGAGGTTTTCCTAGGCGAAGCAGCTTCATGAAAAGCTGGCAGTGACTTTTAAGACAGTCTCCACTTAGTTTTTGTGGCAGGGTATTTTTTCTATACTTTCATCTATATGAGCAGCTTTCTAGCAGAAGCTGACTAAGGCCCCTTTCACATCAGTGGTAATCGCTGATCACGGCAGTTGCAGTGAAAAAACGCAACTGCCGCGATTACCGCATAACGGCCGCACTTGTGATTCACCTGTGGCAAACCCCATGCTATGTCTATGGGGCTTGCGGTAAGTGTGCGGCAGGTGCGGCTAGTGCGGTTTCGGCACTTGCGGCAGATGCGGCCGCGAAAAAAAAACGCAGCTGACCGCTTTTTTTTCATGGTCACATCTGCCGCAAGTGCCGAGACCGCAACTATACTGTACTTGCCGCACCTGCCGCAAGCCTCATAGACATAGCATGGGGCTTGCTGCAAGTGAACCGCAAGTGCGACCGTTATGCGGTAATCGCGGCAGTTGCGGATTTTTCACCGCATCTGCCGTGATCAGCGATTACCGCTTATGTAAAAGGGGCCTAAGCCTAAAAATGCTGTTCCTTTAAACACTCTACAGTTTCCGAACCTTGAAGGAGAAAAATGAAGGATGAAAAGAAGCAACAGGTTTTGAGATGACTGTGCTGTACTTCTGTGTTTTGAAGCACTTTTTTCAGGTGGAATCAAAACAGAATCAGGCTGAATAAGATGCTCTTTATGCATATCCTGAGTGTGAGTCCACACACAAATTGGGAAATATAGTTGTCTAAGTAACTTTGATCAAGGCGTGGTCAACAGTGCCAAACTACTCAAGTCCAGTAATTCAACATCTGCCACTCTTGTGGGGTTTTCTCCTACAGTGTTGTCAAGAATAAAATGAAAACATTGAAGAAAAGTGTCTAAGGAAGATGTAAAGAGCCATTCTGATCACAGAAGGAGCACAGTCAAGCAAATTGTACCAATATAATTCTGCTAAAATGTCCTCATCAAAGATATTCTGTAAGAGCAGATAACCAGTTCTGGTACTGTTTAAGTAAAAGTGAGTGGGAAAATATTGCCTTATTAGATTAATCTAAATTTTCCCTTAAGCAAATTCAGAATTTGGCTCTCATAACAAACCTTAAATAATCCTTGCTTTTCAGGAGCACACTGTTTAGTTGGGAATGGAATAATGATGCCTATATCCTCTCATCTCTTTGAATGGATGTTTGGAAAGTGGAATTTGCCATAATTACGCACCAAGCTCATTCCTTCATGGAGCTCTTACCCTATGGCAGAAGAATTGTGAACAGGACAATGTATAATATCAGTATATTAGTTGTACTGTCATAGACTTGTTTCAAGTATATGACAGCTACTTTTTTTGTTTGACTGGCCTGGACAGTCTATGACTGGTCCCCAGATCTTAAACCTATGGGGCATCTCTGGGCTATTCTGAGCATTTTAGTACCTTCATGTACTGCACTCCTGGAGAACAATTTCAGCAGCTAATAATATATATGCCACAACCAGTTGACATGTTTCTGAAAGCCATAGTAATTATTATGTTGACTACAGAAATTTTTTTCAGGTATGTTCAATTATGAGGATTGAACTGAAAGAGAGGAGAGAAAGTGCAATAGGATTTTGTCTTTACAATAATTATGCTGTGTGAACAATTGTTGCTGCTCACCTGGGGAGGTTGTGTTACCCACAACCAGTATGAATGCATGTGATGGTTATCGCAGGATGCACACTCCACTTGCAAAAGTGGTGGCCAAATAAAGCAGAATGAACCAGTGTTTCCTGGATCCATGCTACTCACAATGAAACAGGTTGAAAATCATGATAATCGTGCACTGATGGCCTTTATTTTAATCCTTCCGACATGTTTCGAAGTTATATCCCAACTCCTTCCTCAGGGAGACAACATAGTCTGGCTATCATGGTTTTCAACCTGTTTCATTGTGAGCAGCGTGGATCCAGGAAACCCTCTCCGGTTGACTTAGTTATGAGGATTGACACTACTTTCAGATGTGACCAGGATCACGATTTGTGCACTGTAAAAAAGAAAAGTTGCACAGGGTCTTTAAGGCAGTGACAAACAACCTTTTCTGGAGCAAGAACTATGTTGTGAGGCTCAACCAATTCCAATGGCTGCAATAAAATATAAAGAAGTGTTCCTAGATCCATAGGATAGATGATAAGTATTTGGTTGGGACCTATACCACTGGGATCCTCACTGATCATAACAAACTGGGTTACAAATGCGGAGGAATGACATAGAACAGATATTTTGAAAAGAGCAAATGGTGTGAGATATGTCCGCTGCTCCTGTCAGCACCACTAAGCATACACAGATGCTCATCTCACCGCACTCCCGATGCGATAGCCTATTTTTAGTTATATTATATCTGTTGCTAAATTATCAAAAACCCAAAATGTTTTGTGTCCTGAGGATATTACCCAGCCCTTTTTTAAATGCTGTTATGGTGTCTGCCATTATTATCTCTTGAAGTAAGGCATTCTGCTCTAACTGCTCTAACTGTAAAGAACCCTCAGTGACTCAGTGAGGGACAACACCTGCAGCAGTGAACTCAGATGACATGCTGACATCTGGCAGTAGGCCCGAGGTTAATAATGTCAAGCCAATGTTAGACCTGGATATTAGGAACCTCTAAGTAAATATTAAATAAAACACTACATCATGAAAAATATTTTATTTGCAAATGAGAACACGCAGAGAAAAAAAATTTATTGAAAAAAAACAGAAACACATCCATCATTAACCCCATAACGACGGCCTAACGCCCAGAGACGTCGGAAAAAATGGGTACTTATGCCTGGCTGACGTCTGTAGACGTCAGCCAGGGAAAGTGCTCTAGCGCCCCCCAGTGGTCAAAAATCTCCGGGGTTTCAGCTACCGGGGGTAGCTGAGACCCCCAAGATTATGAATCGGGGGCTTTTTTAACATCACCGGTAATGTGATGACCGGTAAGCACCGTTTACCGGTCATCACATTACAAAAAATGAGACTGCCGGTAAAAAATGCTTTCACTTTCATCCGACGTGAAAACACACGTCGGATGACAGTGAAGCATTAACCCCTAAGTGTCCTAAGACCCCCGGTACCGGGGATCTTCCTCCCACCCCCACCCCTCCCCCGATCTGTCTCAAAATGGCGGCGGCGGGCGCTAAAACCCGCCACCGCTGCTGCATCTCCATGCGATCTGACATGTCATACATGTCAGATCGCATGGAAATGTCAGTGCTGGTGCCCGACAGCCTCCTCCTGTGCCCATCAGCCTCATTCTGTGTCCAATGCCCATCAGCCCCCTCCGGTTCCCCCCACGTTCCTCCTGCCCAGCTCGCTCCTTCGTCCTCCCTCCTCCTCCTCCCCCTCTCTAAAACAGCGCCGCAGCGCTCAGGAACCGCCGGCTGCCCCCTCCTGCACAATCCTCCCCGATGTGACATGTCACACATGTCACATCGGGGAGAGATCTAATGCACCCTGGCCCCCTGCCCCCTGTTTCTAACAGCCCCCTCCCCCCCCCGGTCATCCCCCGATCTCACCTGTCTTCATCTCCCTGGAGCGGCTCCTTCTTCTCCTGGCTCCCTGTGCTGTCTGCCGGCTTCATGCGCAGACAGAGCAGATAATGCTCTGTCTGCTAATAGACAGTTCATGACCTCAGTGAGGTCATGGCTGGTCAGGATCCTTTGTTCACAAAGGGTCAATTGTGATCCCATGATGGGATCACAATTGACCCTTTGTGAACAAAGGATCCTGACCTGACATGACCTCACTGTGATCATGAGCTGTCAGTCTAATGACAGACAGTGCAGTCTCTGCATAGACTGACAGCTCATGATCTCAATGAGGTCATGTTAGGTCAGGATCCTTTGTTCACAAAGGGTCAATTTTGATCCCATGATGGGATCACAATTGACCCTTTGTGAACAAAGGATCCTGGCCTGACATGACCTCACTGCGATCATGAGCTGTCAGTCTATGCAGAGACTGCACTGTCTGTGATTAGACTGACAGCTCATGATCGCAGTGAGGTCATGTCAGGTCAGGATCCTTTGTTCACAAAGGGTCAATTGTGATCCCATCATGAAATCACAATTGACCCTTTGTGAACAAAGGATCCTGACCTGACATGACCTCACTGCGATCATGAGCTGTCAGTCTATGCAGAGACTGCACTGTCTGTGATTAGACTGACAGCTCATGATCGCAGTGAGGTCATGTCAGGTCAGAATCCTTATTTCACAAAGGGTCAATTGTGATCCCATCATGAAATCACAATTGACCCTTTGTGAACAAAGGATCCTGACCTGACATGACCTCACTGCGATCATGAGCTGTCAGTCTATGCAGAGACTGCACTGTCTGTGATTAGACTGACAGCTCATGATCGCAGTGAGGTCATGTCAGGTCAGGATCCTTTGTTCACAAAGGGTCAATTGTGATCCCATCATGAAATCACAATTGACCCTTTGTGAACAAAGGATCCTGACCTGACATGACCTCACTGCGATCATGAGCTGTCAGTCTATGCAGAGACTGCACTGTCTGTGATTAGACTGACAGCTCATGATCGCAGTGAGGTCATGTCAGGTCAGAATCCTTATTTCACAAAGGGTCAATTGTGATCCCATGATGGGATCACAATTGACCCCTGTGTGAACCAAAGATCCTGACCTGCCATGACCTCACTGAGGTCATGAACTGTCAGTCTGTTAGCAGACAGAGCAGTCTCTGCATAGACTGACAGCTCATGATCTCAGTGAGGTCATGTTAGGTCAGGATCCTTGGTTCACAAAGGGTCAATTGTGATCCCATGATGGGATTACAATTGACGCTTTGTGAACCAAGGATCCTGACCTGATATCATCCTACTGAGGTCATGACCTGTCATTCTCCTGGAAGAATGCCAGATTTTATAGCATATGGGGGACGCCCCCATATGCTGTAAAAGACTGAAAATCATCGAGGGACCTCCCACTGGACTACGTCGGACCTTCCTGCTGGACTACGTCGGACCTTCCTACTGGACTACGTCGGATGCCAAAGAATAATAAAGATGGGGTCTAAATAGTGTCTGTGTGTTTTTTCTAATAAAAATATTTTTTTCTGTCTTGTGTCTTCTTTACAATTTACTAGGGATTCTTAATGGCCCGGTCTAATATTGGCCAGACATTAAGAATCTCGGGCTTAGTACCAGCTGCAAAAAAAGCTGGCATTAACCCCTTATTACCCAGTCTGCCACCGCTACACGGCAGCTGGAAGAGCTGGATACAGTGCCAGAAAATGGCGCTTCTATGAATGCGCCATTTTCTGGGGCGGCTGCGGACTGCAATTCGCAGCGGGGGGGGCCCAGAAAGCTTGGGCCTCCCTACGCTGAGGATTCCAGCCCCCAGCTGCCTAGTTGTACCTGGCTGGCCCAAAAATGTGGCGAAGCCCACGCCATTTTTTTTTTATTATTTCAAGAAATAATTAAAAAAACAATAGGGCTTCCCTATATTTTTGGTTTCCAGCCAGGTAAAACTAGGCAGAAGGGGTTGGTGGCAGCCCGTAGCTGCCTGCTGTACCTGGCTGGACCAAAAATATGGCGAAGCCCCACGTCGTTTTTTTTTTTAAAATTTAATAAAGAAATACTAAAAAAAAAGCAGGAGAGGAGACGACCAGGACACGGTGTCTCCGTATCTTGTGCACATGCTCTAAAAGTGAGAAATTGTGTGAAAAAAAGAAAATGTTCAATATGACTTTATCAAATTTTGTGAAGTAGCTGTAAGTTCAAAATGCTCACTATACTCCTAGATATAATCCTTGAGGCGTCTAGTTTCCAAAATGGGGTGACTTGTGCGGAAGCTCCAATGTTTAGGCACATAGGAGCCCCCCATATGCGACATGGTGTCCGCTAACTATTGGAGCTAATTTTCCATACAAATTGTTAGCAGACACCATGCCGCATATGGAGAGCCCCTGTGTGCCTAAACATTGGAGCTCCCCCACAAGTGACCCCATTTTGGAAACTAGACCCACCAAGGAACATATCTAGATGCATAATGAGCACTTTCAACCCCCAGGTGCTTCACAAATTAGTCCGTAAAAAGGAAAAAAAGAAGATTTTGTGGAAAAAAGTACTTTTTCATTTTTACGGATCAGTTTGTGAAGCACCTGGGGGTTCAAAATGCTCACTATGCATCTAGATAAGTTCCTTGGGGCGTCTAGTTTACAAAATGGGGTCACTTGTGGGGGAGCCCCAATGTTTAGGCACATAGAGTCTCTTCATACGTGACATGGTGTCAACTAACAATTGGAATTGTAAGCGCATACCATGTCATGTATGGAGAGCCCCTGTGTGCCTAAACATTGGAGCTCCCGCACAAGTGACCCCATTTTGGAAACTAGACCCCCCAAGGAACTTATTTAGATGCATAGTGAGCGCTTTGAAACCCCAGGTGCTTCACAAATTGATCCGTAAAAATGAAAAAGTACTTTTTTTTTTTCACAAAAATCTTTTTTTCCTTTTTACGGACTAATTTGTGAAGCACCAGGGGGTTGAAAGTGCTCACTGTGCATCTAGATATGTTCCTTGGGGGGTCTAGTTTCCAAAATGGGGTCACTTGTGGGGGAGCTCCAATGTTTAGGCACGCAGGGGCTCTCCATATGTGACTTGGTGTCCGCTAACAATTGGAGCTAATTTTCCATTCAAATTGTTAGTGGACACCATGTCGCTTATGGAGAGCCCATGTGTGCCTAACCATTGGAGCTCCCCCACAAGTGACCCCATTTTGGAAATTAGACCCCCCAAGGAACGTATCTAGATGCATAGTGAGCACGTTGATCCCTCTGGTGCTTTACAAATTGATCCGTAAAATTTAAAAAGTACTTTCTATTCTACAAAAATGTTCTTTTTTCATTTTTACGGATTCATTTGTGAAGCACCTTGGGGTTCAAAGTGCTCACCACCCATCTAGATAAGTTCCTTGGGGGGTCTAGTTTCCAAAATGGGGTCACTTGTGGGGGAGCTCCAATGTTTAGGCACGCAGGGGCTCTCCATACGTGACTTGGTGTCCGCTAACAATTGGAGCTAATTTTCCATTCAAATTGTTAGCGGACACCATGTCGCGTTTGGAGAGCCCCTGTGTGCCTAAACATTGGAGCTCCCCCACAAGTGACCCCATTTTGGAAACTAGACCCCCCAAGGAACGTATCTAGATGCATAGTGAGCACGTTGAACCTTCTGGTGCTTTACAAATTGATCCATAAAATTTAAAAAGTACTTTCTATTCCACAAAAATGTTCTTTTTTCATTTTTACGGATTCATTTGTGAAGCACCTTGGGGTTCAAAGTGCTCACCACCCATCTAGATAAGTTCCTTGGGGGGTCTAGTCTCCAAAATGGGGTCACTTGTGGGGAAGCTCCAATGTTTAGGCACACAGGGGCTCTCCATACGTGACTTGGTGTCCGCTAACAATTGGAGCTAATTTTCCATTCAAATTGTTAGCGGACACCATGTCGCGTTTTGAGAGCCCCTGTGTGCCCAAACTTTGGAGCTCCCCCACAAGTGACCCCATTTTGGAAACTAGACCCCCCAAGGAACGTATCTAGATGCATAGTGAGCACGTTGAACCTTCTGGTGCTTTACAAATTGATCCGTAAAATTTAAAAAGTACTTTCTATTCCACAAAAATTTTCTTTTGTCCTCAATTTTTTCATTTTCACATGAGCAACAGGATAAATTTCATCCTAAAATTTGTTGGGCAATTTCTCCTGAGTACACCGATACCTCATATGCAGTCATAAACCACTGTTTGGGCGCACGGCAGGGCTCAGAAGTGAAGGAGCGCCATTTGACTTTTTGAATGGTAAATTAGCTCCAAAAGTTAAACTGCGCTCCCTCCCTTCTGAGCCCTGCCGTGCGCCCAAACAGTGGTTAATGACCACATATGATGTATCGGTGTACTCAGGAGAAATTGCCCAACAAATTTTAGGATCCATTTTATACTGTTGCCCATGTGAAAATGAAAAAATTTAGGCTAAAGGGACATTTTTGTTGGAAAAATTAAAATGTCCATTTTTTATTTCCACTTTGCTTTAGCTGCTGTGAAGCACCTGAAGGGTTAATAATCTTCTTGAATGTAGTTTTGAGTAGCTTGAGGGGTGCAGTTTTTGGAATGGTGTCACTTTTGGGTGTTTTCTGTCATGTACACCCCTCAAAGTGACTTCAAATGTGATGTGGTCACAAAAAAAATGGTTTTGTAAATTTTGCTTGAAAAATGAAAAATTGCTGATGAACTTTGAACCCTTATAACTTCCTAACAAATTTTTTTTTTTTTTCCAAAATTGTGCTAATGTAAAGTAGACATGTGGGAAATGTTATTTATTAACTATTTTGTGTCATATAACTCTCTGGTTTACCAGAATAAAAATTCAAAATTTGAAAATTGCTAAATTTTCAAAATTTTCGCCAAATTTTTTATTTTTTCACAAATAAACGCAAAAATTATTAACCTAAATTTACCACTAACATGAAGCCCAATATGTCACAAAAAAACAATCTCAGAATCGCTAGGATCCGTTGAAGAGTTCCAGAGATATAACCTCATAAAGGGACAATGGTAAGAATTACAAAAAACGGTCTGGTCATTAAGGTGGAAATTGGCTCAGTCACTAAGGGGTTAATGATATTTGTTACCACCAGAACAACCCTCCAAGTGAATCCTCTGCAATGTCCATCCGCTGTGGAGGCTGAAACACACTTCTGGATGTGTGCAGGGTGACATCACAGTAAAGTTCACCTAAGTTCAGTGCCAGCAACATGGCTGAGCTCTGACCTTGGGTGAACTTTCCTGTGTCACCGCGCTTGCTAGATACTAAAATGTATTGGCTGCTTCCAGGTTATGCCAATAGCCATTCACAGATGCCCACTCTCTGTGTCTTTCTGTGACAGCGCCTGTGATTAGCTGTTCCGCCCCTCAGCAGTGAATACCCAGGAAGTTAATGAGCGCCCCAGAAGTGCAAGTGGGCGGAAAACTGTAAGTATAACGCTTATGTTTAATACAAGTTTTCTTTCTTTGTACAGGCCCCCGCCCCATCTCATAAATTTAAAGTCCAAGTTCGGGTTTCATACTCAAGTTAGAGTCACGTTCGACCCCTAACTCGAACTTTAAAAAAAATCTGGTGGATGCACCGAACGCAAACGTCAGTGAGTTCGCCCCTTTACTGCTTCTGAATGCTTATGAAATTTGCTTGCCTCAGGATACACTTGCAGATTTTGATCCAGATTCTCAAAATTTGCTTAAAAAGAAGCATCAAACATTGTACCATGGGCAAAGTGGGATTCCCTGCTGCATGGTACCCGCTGTGTAAGCTGATGAGGATGTCTGAGGTTCATGAGTGGGCCCGCAAGCAAAGTGAGTGTTATAGCAGCGCTAAAGCTTACAAGGTAATAGTGTTGGAAGATAATGTCTGTGCTAAAAGCCTCGGGTGCAACTGTAAAATCATTTGACCTGTGTTTGGCAGATTTTGGACCTCTTTTAAGGTGTTTTTTAGATCTTTGATTTTACCTACCATTGATTTCAATAGTGTTCGGATATTTGTCAAACTGTTTGTCAAACTTGTTTGCCGAACATTGCCCGTTCGGCTAACCGAACCTAATTCGAACTTCTAAAGGTTCATTCAACTCTACTCTTCAGGAATGTGGGACCAGCTCTTGATCCTGGCCTCACTACAAATTAGGCCCAATGCAGAGTGCGTGGTTGTACTCTATCGCAGATATCTGGGCATTTCCTTTGAGAGCTGCTTTGGTTGTGGTGAAGCACCCTTGACATCTGGGTTGGTGAGGCAAATCAGCTCCTTCAGAGCTGGGATGTCTTGGGATGGACTCAACAGATCTCCAAAGTGTGGACTGTAGGCACACGGTACTTGGTGTTACTGCAGTTCCAAGATGGTGCCGGCCTCCATGGTGACGCGTCTTTCCTTTGCTTAAAAAGTGCCAGATGTACCAGCAACGTTGAAATTGAGGAACTTTAAAATCTCATTGAAACATTCCTTTTAGAGACCTTTTCATGGTTTTAGAGGGAAAAATGTATACTTGTAAAGGGTCAACAGTGTCTAAGGCCACCTCTTCTACATTTATCTGCTAGCAAGTCAAATAAAAATAGCATATGTCCGTTATATGCTTCACTTACATGGTCTCATAGGTCTGTTCACACTCTTAAAACACTATAATATGGATATTGCTTCTTGACAATGTGCAATCATTTTATTTCCTATCCTTCCATGGATTAATGAGGAGCTAGGCAGCAAGATTGGGCAAAAAATAATATACCGTAAGTAATTGAGTCCTGCCGGCAGGTGTCCCAACAGCTGCAAACTCATGAAAGCTTAAAAATTTTCTTTTAAAGCTCCCTTAAATTCACAATGTTAAAAGAGACTGGTAGTCTGATTGATTGTGAACTTAGCTAACCTTATATTAGTGGCGTTCTCAGTTACAAGGTCTTCCAGTGAACGATTTAAGGAACGTTTTAGGGCTATTTCAAAATTTTGAACTTTTGCCCGAACAAAGCCGCGTTCTCCGACTTTTTAGTACATTGCTTAGGTTTTCCGATCATGGACCAAATCGGCAATGTTCATGCCGAATTTGAAATTGGTGAACCTTGTTTGGAAAAGTTTGCTCATCTCTAATGGTAATAAATGTTCAGGTCTGGACCTGGGTGTGAATGACTACATATGAGTGTCCACTAAACCCATCAAGTGGAAGTTTGTTTCTGTGACTCTGGGCTCTAGGTTTGTCAGTCCATATCGAGTAATGGACATTATTAACTCTTCAGCCGTTCAACTAGAGTGACCCCCAGTACTTTATACCAATGAACTAGTTCATAGGTCAAGGCTCAGAAGATATCTCAAGATCCATCTTCTATACCATCATTCCCAAGCTACGCAGGTGATTAACTTGAGGGACAAGTGGTAACGAAAATGAACGCAGGTGGTATGCATCATTCCTTCTGTAGGTTTAAGGACATGGGGTCTGGTGGCCTCTCATTAAAGGGAGTGGTTCTGTCACAATGGTCTCTAGTGCCTCGAAAACCTACGACAGCTTTTGGACCTGAGTCTGATTTGCTTTGTGAGACTCTTCATATTAAATGTATTCTCTTTTCTTTTGGGTTTTTCCTTTCTAGGGTTAATGTCAGTTTTGCTGCAATAGCTTCTTCTAATGTGCTTTCATCGGGTGACTACACCCATAATTTTAAATGGGTCCATGTACCACCAGAGGGAACCGGTTATACAGAATTCACATTTCTTTACTTGCCACTATGGAAGATGGTTGTGCTGCAACTAGATCCCTTGCTGCATTTTAGTTCATCTGTTGGAAGCATTGCAGGCTGCAGTGCTGGTGTCTGACTGTAGATTAATGAAGATTATGAAGATTAGCTTATATCCTTTTCTTTATCTCATTGTTTGTCTTCTTTTCCTGGTGTTTTATTAGTGCAGCGGTGGGACTAGCGCTCTCACAGCTACATAATATACAGTTATGCTGCGTTCACACATTGCATATTTCAGCATTTAAGCAGCGCTATTTAACGCTAGTGTAAATGCAGTTAAATCCAGTGGCGTAATGCATCCCAGCAAAAGCAATGGCTTTTGCTGAAATGTACTCACACGATCCATATTGTTGCAGACGCGCTTTTCACTGTATAGCGCGTCCGCAAAAAATATTGACATGTCATGTCTTGGCTCCTTTTTTGGCGCACTTTTCCCATTGCCCATATTATAAAATGGGCTCGGGAAAAGCGCTGCCGAAAATGTGCTGGGTGTGAATGCATTCACACTTTTTTGTGCACATATGTGGCATAAAAGCGCAGCGTAAAAAAAAATACGCTACGTGTGAACGTAGCCTTAGGTTGGGGTCAGACTTGTTTTGGGACCTACGTTTCCAGGAATCGCTAATACCGGACAGCGTTAAGGGCAAGCGCTGCCTGGAAACGTGGGTCCCTAGAAACCCGTTTTATACTTTAGATACAGCGCAGAGGAAAGGCGGCCGTCCTGCAGCTCTGTCTGCGGCTGCAACTTAGGTACACAACAGGTTTTTTGGGGCCCTGGCAGCTCTTGCCGTTAACACTGTCCGGTATTAGCAATTCCTGGAAACGTGGGTCCCAAAACAATTCTGACACCAGCCCTACAACATTAACTTTGTCCACTTTTGAACCAGCTAATGATTTTTATAAAATACTACTCTGGTCAAAATGCCAAATAATTAAAAAAATAAGAGATGAAAACAATTTGTGCAGAAAGATATTAGATAGGAATGCTGCCATTTTAACAGCAAGGTGCATTCAGGCCAGAACAGTTGGTGAAACGGCTATTGGGCTTTGCAAGTAATATTGCAGATTTTTTTTTAACACTTTAGTCAGTTGCAAATGGCCAGTAATGGAGTTCTTTTTACTTCTCTTTCCTTTTTATTTCAAAATATCTTTTTACATTTTAGAATGTAGCATCAAGGGAAATGAACAGGCTGTTAATCTATAACAGGTAGCATCAAATTCTTAAATACATGCATTGCAGAAGGTAATAGAAATAGTCTGATCTGTACTCTAGAGGTCAGCTGACAGAAAGTGAAAATGCCTTGTGACCCATGGGTGCATTAAGACTCGTCCACTCTATAGAGCTGTCACTGTCTTCGATCGTTGTGGGTTATGATCTATTTTTTGATGAAATAATATAAAGCAACAGGACTCATAAAGCTTTCTAAAGAGCAAAGCAATTATGCGAATAAGAGAGAAATATCGACAAAGGATTGAACACCAGACTGCAGTGATTTAAATACTAGTAATATTAATATTATCCTGTATACAATTGTGATGACCTTTTGTTGCATATGAGACTTATGGGAATAAATGCTGAAAAAGTCTTAAGATAAGCGCCTGCCTCTTAATATTCACTAATAATAACATGCAAACTAGCCCAAAAATGTACTGAATAAATAAAACATGCCGCATTACAAGGCTGGCATTGTACTAACTAAAGTAAATTGAGCTTGTGATGAATGATGGTATGTATTTACATATATATACATGCATATACATATATACAGCATATATAAAATATAAAAATGCATGCATATACAGGTGCATCTCAATGAATTAGAATATCATCAAAAAGTAATTTTTTGCAGTAATACAATACATAAAGTGAAACAATATATGATATAGAGTCATCACAAACATAGTGATCTATTTCAAGTGTTTATTTCTATTAATGTTGATGATTAGGATGAAGGAAACCCAAAGATCATTATCTCAGGAAATTACAGTAGGGAGGATGAAGTGTTAAAACCAATGCTGCCATATTCCATGAGAAATCAAAGGGTGAATATAATAGTGATTTATTAGTCAATGCCTTTCAGGGCTCCCTAAAATGCCCCGGCACATGTCAATATGATATAAATTTGTTCTGAGGAAGGGGCCAGGGAACCCTGAAACACGTTAACCAATAAATTATTATTATATTCACCCTTTGATGTCTCGTGTAATATGGCAGCACAGTTGTTAACCCATTATCCTCCCTACTCTATATGCACCAAGCTGGGGACTGCAGCAGCCGGGATATGCTTTTATAGTGGTTGTGACTCTCACAACCACACAAGGTGAAGCCTCTGATACCTATTTAGGTAATATTTTATCTCTCAGACCCTTCATCCTCCCTACTTTAATTTTCTGAGATAATGATCCTTGGGTTTCTCATTGGCTGTAAGCAATAGTCATCAACATTTACAGAAATAAACACTTGAAATAGATCACTCTGTTTGTAATGACTCTATATAATATGTGCATTTCACTTTATTCATTGAATTACTGAAATAAATTAACTTTTTGATGATATTCTAATTCATTGAGATGCACCTCTATACACTTATATTTCTATCTACTTATCTATGTGTTTTTTTCTTCAATTTTATTTTTGTTTTCATAAAACAAGTAGAAAAAAAAACAAACATTTTTTTTTCTTCTCAAGCAAGAAATCACAAGAAAGAAAAATACATCTCTATATATCAGTCTCATTTATCACAGCATGAGGTAATGGATCTTCTATTCCAAAATATCTAGGGTACAATACAATCAGGAATGGCTTAATTCACTTTAATAATCAGAAGTATATATAGATCAGGGTGAATTACTCATCTATTATGGACTAATGGCATCTGTAGCTCTATAGATGACCCATATAGAGGCCCCACAACCTCCAGGTCTGCATTAATGTGTTTACAGAATTCCGGAGAATAGTTGTTAAATGTTCCATCAGGTGGATATTTTTTATTTATATATATATATGAATCTTAGGTGGGGGGAATCCATTTTTTTTCCCAAAATAGGGAAATAATGCATTTTGCAGTAAAAAGGTGGGTTAAAAGTCCAGTACTAGGTTTATCTAATTCCCTTGGGAACACATTCAGTAGATATGTCAGTTGGTCAATAGAGATATGTTTATTTATTATTATTATTATTAAGTATTTATATAGCGCTATTAGGATACATGGCGCTTTACAAGTTAGGGGGTAGACAAAGACAAGTGGTCAAAACTACGACAAATCAACAAATCAATCATACGGGTACAATAGGGCTGAGGATCCTGTCCGCGAGGGCTCACAGTTTAGAGGGGGTGGGGAGGGAGACAGTATGAGGGGGAGAGGTGAGGTGGTGCAGTGGATTGGGTCTCAGTGTGTGTTGTAGGCTTGTAGGAAGAGGCGGTTATTCATGTTTTTCTTGAAGGTTCCCAGGGTAGGGGAGTGTCTGACGTGGTGGGGGAGGGAGTTCCAGAGTATGGCAGAAGCACGAGAGAAGTCTTGTATGCGGTTGTGGGAGGTGAAAATGCGAGGGGTTGAGAGAAGGAGTTCTTGAGAAGAACGTAAGTTGCGCAAGGGCAGGTAGTGGGAGACTAGGTCGGAGATGTAGGGGGAAGACAGGTTGTGTATGGCCTTGTATGTCAGGGTTAGGGTTTTGAAGCGAGAACGCTGGGGGGGGCGGGGAGCTAGTGGAGGGCACGGCAGAGAGGGGAGGCGGGAGAGTAATGGGGAGAGAGGTGGATGAGTCGGGCAGCAGAGTTGAGGATGGTGCAGAGAGGTGCAAGGGAGGAGACAGGGAGGCAGGTGAACAGGAGGTTACAGTAGTCCAGGCGGGAGATGATGAGGGCATGGACAAGTGTCTTGGCCGTGTTGTGGTCAAGGAAGGAGCGGATACAGACAATGTTTTTGAGTTGGAGTCGACAGGCGGTGGTGAGGGCTTGGATGTGGGGCTTGAAGGAGAGGGAGGAGTCAAGGAGTACCCCGAGGCACTTGGTGTGGGTGAGGGGTGAAAGTGTGCAGTCATTGACGGTGATGTATAGGTCAGGAAGAGGGGCTGGGTTGTTCGGGAGAAAGACGATGAATTCGGTCTAGTCCATGTTGAGTTTGAGGAAGCGGGTAGAAAAGAAGGATGCAATGGCCGATAGGCATGGAGGAATTTTAGATAAGAGGGAGGAGATATCAGGGCCATACAGATAGAGCTGGGTATCATCATTTAGCACACTGGTGAGCTGCTGTTTCCCCCTCCCTTTTTCCCACAGACCAAAAAAGACCTACTCTCGACCAGCAGATGGTCACAGGGGAACTCAGTCCCTCCCAGAAAGTGTGTGGCATAGAATAAGGGATTAAAGAGGGAAAAATGCATGGCCAGCTTATATTTAATTGAACATCTGTGCAATATGGGAGGAGACATCATAAGCGGTCCCCAAGATCAAGCAGCTGGGATGAAATGGTGCAATCCACATCCCTTCTACCTCTATACGCCTCTTATATGTATATAGTAAGGTTGACTAACCAGACAAGTGATGTGAATGTGCTGCATAATAGTATAGGTGTTTCAGAAGCACTTAATTATGCTTTCACGCCTCCAGACTACGGTGACGAGGGGCGTGCGTCCAAGGTGGTACTAGTATGTTGACCCACTGGACCACAGGGGGGACCTAGGCCTACCCGGACTAGGGGAGGGCAGTGACTGGGGTCTGTGGCATCTGAGCAAGTAGCAAGGTGGTAAGAGTCAAGGCTTGAAGAGAATGCACAACTTCAAATATAAAGAACATAAAGTTTACTAAAGACAAGGTACAGTACATGGTAACAAGACATTATGCCAGGCTCCCAATTCCGCACATCAGGCTAGGGGAACATCACAGGGTGGCAGACTTCAGGCAATGGCATGACAGAAAGGTCATCTCGGGTTGATGCATTCCATAGTCATCTAGCTCGAGCATACCAGGAGGACCTCTGACTCAGGCCTCAGGCGTAGCACTGGCACAGCAGGAGAACATCAAACACCGACCTCAGGCATATTTCATCACTGGATGGACTCCAGGGAACAGGCTGGACATTGGGACACTGGTGCAACTCGGATAGCATGGGTCCAGGAACACCGACAAAAGTATACGACTCCAGCTGGTCAGATCCAGAAACTCAAGCAAAGCCATAACTGAAAACAAGACTGGAAACTCCCCAGCAACATGGAGGAGGAGCCATCAAGAAGCACGAGTGGGACCAACTCTGGAACACAGACTGCTTGACCAGGAACTCGGACTGCACATCTGGACACAGGCTGGACATCAAGGACACAGGCTGAACATCTGGACTCCGGACATCGGACATGACTCCAAGCAAGGACATCTTTACAGTGGATATAGGACAAGGTTCCAGGCGGAAGATGTCAAAATATGGACAGGACATCTGGACACCAGACTTAGGACTCAGCTCCATGTGGAAGACATCAGAACACAGACAGGACATTTGGACACCAGATACAGCTCTGGGCAGGGACACTGGAGATCAGACACAGCTCCAGACACCAGGCAGCAGTCATCAGACACCAAACATCAGACACAGCTACAGGCACCAGCCATCAGGCTCTGGACTTTGGACATGGCTCCAGGCACTGGTTATCAAGCTCTGGATATTGGACATGGCTCCAGGCACCAGGCAGCGATTATCAGGCTGCAGACATCGGACATGGCTCCTGGTACCAGTCATCAGGCTCTGGACATAGGACAGGTCTCCTGGCACCAGGCAGTGGTAATCAGGCTCCAGACATCGGACATGGTTGCAGGCAGCGGTCATCAGGCTGTGGACATCAGACATGGCTCCAGGCACTAGGCAGCGGTCATCAGGCTCTGGACATCGGACATGGCTCCAGGCACTAGTCATCAGGTTACAGATATCAGACATGGCTCCAGGCACTAGGCAGTGGTCATCAGACTCCAGACATCGGACACGGCTCCCGTTACTGGTCATCAGGCTCTGGACATCAGACATGGCTCCAGGCACCAGGCACTAGTCATCAGGCTCCAGACATCAGACATGGCTGCAGGCAGCGGCCATCAGGCTCCGGACATTGCACATGACTCCAGGTACCAGGCAGTGGTCATCAGACTCTGGACATTGGACATGGCTTCAGGCACCAGGCATCAGACACCAGACAGCGGATACTGCCTGGAACAGACCTAAGCAAGATGGTGGAAGCACCACAGGAGCGGAATGCAGCTGGATGATATAGGCAGTACAGGGGCGGACCAAGGCTAGGTAGTGTGATCACAACCGAAGAGTGCACACAGGCACCGCAAGAGTGTACAGGAGCTGAACGGTGGCAGCACAGCACAATAGCATGATCACAGCATAGTAAACGCTCAGCAGGAACACTGGACTCCAACTTCAAGAAATGAACAGTTGTTTAATCCCAAGGCACAGAATACAGAAAATTTACAGTCACTTGGAACAAGGTTCAAGGCACAGAAGGACTTCAGGAATGCCATATAAATCTCAGAAGGGATACCTGGATCTTTTTCAGGATTGCCACTGGTACTTTAGTTGGTAGTCTTTCAAACAGATTCAGGAATTTGGGAAGGATAGACATTTTTACTACTTCTATTTTACATAAGAGAGAGATATGAAGATTTGACCATTTCTTAGCTATCAACCTCTCATATCAGGTGGAAAATCTGTAAAAAAAAAACGTAGTTATATAAAGAACTAATGTTCATTCACAAATATCTCAGTGATTTGTCACACCATACAGTGCCTTGTGAAAGTATTTGGCCCCCTTGAACTTTTCAACCTTTTACCACATTTCAGGCTTTAAACATGAAGGTATAAATTCTAATTTTTCGTGAAGTGGAACTAAATTTATTGGATATTTAACATTTTACATTTTTCTAACAAATAGAAAACTGAAAAGTGAGGCGTGCAATATTATTCGGCCCCCTTGAATTAATACTTTGTAGCGCCACCTTTTGCTGCGAATACAGCTGCAAGTCACTTGGGGTGACCCGTAGAAGGGTGAGAGCCCGAAACGGTGCCGTCGTCAACCCGGTACCCCTCCATGCACTTTGTTATGCAACCCCTGTAATAAAGGACACCGCTGTTTTAAGTCCCGATGAGTGCCGTGCTCTTTATATTTGTTTCTAGTCACTTGGGGTATGTCTCTATCAGTTTTGCACATCGAGAGACTGAAATTCTTGCCCATTCTTCTTTGCAAAACAGCTCGAGCTCAGTGAGGTTGGATGGAGAGTGTTTGTGAACAGCAGTTTTCATCTCTTTCCACAGATTCTGGATTGGATTCAGGTCTGGACTTTGACTTGGCCAATTTAACACCTGGATACTTTTATTTTTGAACCATTCCATTGTAGATTTTGCTTTATGTTTGGGATCATTGTCTTGTTGGAAGATAAATCTCCGTTCCAGTCTCAGGTCTTCTGCAGAGTCCAACAGGTTCCAGAATGATCCTTTATATTGCTCGTCCATCTTCCCAGCAGGCCCAAACCATGATGCTGCCACCACCATGTTTGACAGTGGGGATGGTGTTTTGAGGGTGATGAGTGTGATGAAATGGACTCCTTCAATGTAGAACATAAGAAGATTTCTTATATAACCCAGACAGTATTATTATATTGGCTTGTAAACTTGTAATGGCCAAGGAGAATTTCCTACAGTATTTTCATAGATTACTGTGGTTTAAGTTTAGCATGGTAATGTAATTATCTAACTTGTTTGTCATAGAAGGCCAGAGAACTTAATTATGCTAATCGTCCATTGTCTATTACCCTGTGAATGTTGATTCCATGTTCAGGGGCCCCAGCCACTATTGTTTAAGTGTCATTGATTGCAGACTCAATGTCTCATACTAACATTCCATTGTATCACTGCTAGGTGCTATATCAATCAGCATTTGGCTCTCTATGTCAGGATTGCAATACTTCTAAAAATATGTTAAATGAGACTTGAGGTCCAGCCAATGAAAAGACAGTTTTTTCCACCAATCGTGACATCCCCAATATCCTGCAATGAGGGCTGAGGGTATATAAGGAGGAATTTTCACTTTGACCAGGTGAGAGATTGAAGATTGGCTACAGGCAGCTAATCTAGGGTCTTCGGGTCCGGTTAGCGAGCCATAACCCCCGGCCTAGGCATTTCGGTGCCGACCAAGGGGACCAGAACACGGACTATAGAACCACCCCGGGTCTCCACAATGAGCTGTGTTGCTTTGATGTCAAACATATTATTTGCATTGTAACCAAAAAGTTCGATTTTGGTTTCATCTGACCAGAGCCCCTTATTCCACATGTTTGGTGTGTCTTCCAGGTGGCTTGTGGCAAACTTCAAACGAGCGGTTTTATGGATATCTTTGAGAAATGGCTTTCTTATTGCCACTCTTCCATAAAGGCCTGATTTGTGCAGTGTGCAACTGATTCTTGTCCTTTGGACAGACTCTCCCACCTCAGCTGTAGATCTCTGCAGTTCATCCAGAGTGATCATTGTCCTTTTGGCTGCATCTCTGATCAGTCTTCTCCTTTTGAGATGAAAGTTTAGAGGGACGGCTGGGTGTTGGTAGATTTGCAGTCGTCTGATACTCCTTCCATTTCAATATGATTGCTTTCACAGTGCCATTTGAGATGTTTAAAACTTGGGAAATTTTTTTGCATCCAAATCCGGCTTTAAACTTTGCCACAACAGTATCTCGAACCTGCCTGGTGTGTCCCTTGGTCTTCATGATGCTCTCTGCACTTGAAACAGAACCCTGAGACTATCACAGAGCAGGTGCATTTATATGGATACTTGATTACACACAGGTGGATTCTATTTATCATTACCAGTCATTTAAGACAACATTGGATCATTCAGAGATCCTCACTGAACGTCTGGAGTGAGTTTACGGCACTGAAAGTAAAGGGGATGAATAATATTGCACGCACCACTTTTCAGTTTTTTATTTGTTAAAAAAGTTTAAAATATCCAAAACAATTTGTTCCACTTCACGATTGTGTCCCACTTGTTGTTGATTCTTCACAAAAAAATTAGAATTTATATCTTTATGTTTGAAGACTGAAATGTGGCAAAAGGTTGAACGGGGCCAAATACTTTCACATGGCACTATATGTAGATATATTAGACTGGTTTAAATATTGAAGTTTAGGAGTTGGAATGTTGAGTGGAAGAGCCTCTGTTTTACAGCGTTAAGTTTGTAGCCTAATAGTTCACTATATTGGTTTAAGAAAATTCATGGGAAATAATAACATTCCATACCAAACAATGTAAAATCCATATGTGCTTGTGTGGAGCCCACTGGGATGGGGTACTCGGTACCGGACTGGGGTACTGCTGGGGGATGTCACGGCGGTCCTGGTCCGGACCGTGTCCCGGGTTCGCACAAGTAAATGGGGTGTATATACAAGGGATTAGGTTTGTCATGACGCCACCCACAGGTTGTGGTCAGGGTGACCACCGCTGCTGCAGAACCTCTGGGGATGATGTTTGGCAGCTGTAGATGGAATGGCTCCCCGCAGGCAGTGGTAATTAAAGTCTGTGATGGTTGTTATAGATGTTACAGGAAAGTAGAGGTAGTAGTAGAGATGTTTTCCCCATGTTATGATGGAATTGTGCGTATAAGAGTAGGCCTTGTTTTAGGAGGATTTTTCCTCCCCGCTGGATTTTCAACCCATCAACATATCATCTTGTATAGTAGGAAACTTAGATTCAACCCAAAGTGAGAGTCTTTGTAGATCCTACTGGGGCTTAGATGGGTAGCTCCAGGGGTCAGGAGAGGGAGATCGGAGTAGAATTATGCCCAGAATGAGAGGCTTATAGATTTTTGTGTATTGCAAAACTATATTCTCCTTGTTTTGGGTGTTGTTAATGTACAGGAGAGCTCCCTATATGTCACAATGTGTCTCTATGCGCCACAACAGGTTTCCAAGCAGCCTCTAAGTGAGTCAAGAGTGTCTCAGTTGTATCTTCACTTAGGTTTAGGATGGTGTGAGGGTGGTGTGAGTATGTTCACTCTGATACCTTTTTCACCCTCTCTCTCAGTCCATTTAATACGGCAGTCTTCTTACTGTCACTCTAATAGGAGATCAATTGTATCTCCACTCCGGGGGGTTATATGAGTGGGTCAGCCAGGACTGGGTGATTACTAGCGCTGCTCAACCTGGTGGTGTTGTGGTGTGTACCTGTCCTGCTTCCCCTTTGACTGCCGTGAGCACCGCGGCCCTCCACTGCTGCGCTTCCCCTCCACCACGCAGCTCACCTCAGCCCCAGGCACAAGGACAATCCACCTCGTTCTCCTCCAAGGCCCTCTGGATCGCCGGTCGCCCGTCTGCCGTAGGTGTTCACAGATGGATCTCTCCAGCCGGTTCGCACCCCACCTCGCGCTCCCGTCTCCCGTCTTCCACCTCTCCACGGCGTCCGGGTGGCCTCGCTCGGGTGCCCGCCTCTCTCTCCTGCCGGCGGAGGGATCCGCTCGCGTGCAGGGAGTTCGCCTCAGGGATGGAGAGGCAGACAGCGAACCGGCCCTCCACGCAGGCCTTAGGGTCTCAGGCGGCGAGGGGACTCAGAAAAGACGGCCGCGCACCCACCTTAGGATGAACCGGGGCCCGCTTGTTATTCGCGGGGTCCACAAGTCTCTGGGGGCCTCCGGCCGACTCACCGCTGCTCTCTCTCCCCGGCCTGCGCCTCGCCGTGCACCTCCGGTCGTCTTCCGCTCGTACCGGGCTGGATGTTCTTCTGGTGTGGTGCCGGTGGGGCCTCGCGTGGGCCTCGAGGTGGGCCTCGTTTTTCCTCTTCTTAGGGACCGGATTACTTGTAGCTCTTATATAGTCCTGGATGGGTGTTATAGGCGATCTGGGTCACTCTGATCGCTTTTTGTATCCTCTCCTGGTGCTGGATGGCCTGGATGGTGATGGATTTCTGTGGGAGCTATTTAACACAGCCTCCTCCATCCGCGGCCATCTTGGATCTCGGTAGTAGTAGAGATGATGAGAGTGGAGGCAATGGCAGTTTATGAGGGAAAGTAGGGTTTCAGCACAAGGATCACACACACTCATGTTTGTTGTCGTTTTCCAAGTCTTTACTGGGCAGATGGTAAAGCAGAGTATTTTCCACGGAGTCTGCTGCCGCTTTTAGCTGAACTGCTGGCCCTGTCTCCACTCACCGGTACCAATCTGCTAGGCAACTTGAGTCTTCCGTGTCACTGACCCCTCCGTGTTGCTTTGCTAGGGTACAGTGAAGATGGTGGACCTTCACTATTCTGGTATTCACTGTCCTGTCTGTCTCAGGCACAGCATCGGATCAGGTATCCATCCTAAGCGCCTCTCCGGGGTGAGTTCAGGGTAACTCCTTGTCCCGGGTGTGTTCCTCTGTTTCTCTGACTCCTTCCCTCAGACCTCTCAGGACCTGCACTCCAACTCGACTCTCCTCCAGACTAAACTAAACTAAACTCAACTAAACTAAACTAAACTCAACTGACTAACTAACTAACTGTCACTCCTGCTCTGAGGTAAAGAACATTAGCTCCTCCCACTCTTGCAGGTGCCACCTAAGCTCCTCCCACTTTCTAGTGTAATGTTGTGTGGGGAGTAAACCTGTGTTGATGTTTCTGTGGCACATTAACACTTGGGGTGCCACACTTGTTTATTGTTCATCCATGATCAGGAGATGGTAGACATTCATATTGCAAGACTACAACTGACGCTTTTCCTCTATTGTTACTCCCTGATTTAAATTATCTAATGCTTCTTGAGAATATTCATCTAGCAGCGCATAGAGAGGTGAGTAATATGTATGAGAAATCTGTGCTACTTTTATTTGGTTATAATGTATTTTGCCCGCTGGATTCTTCATTCTGAAAGGGGAATTGTTAACCATCGGATCTCTCAGTTTCCTAGCCAAAACCATGTGGGTCTTATTGATGTATCCGTAATATAGTTGTCTAGAGTATCTACGTAGTGATGGTTCCCCTCAGGATTCTAAATAGAGGGTCGCAGCTGTCCCAGAGTTGGTGCATTCATTAAAAGTACCAGTTCCTGGCGCATTACCTGGCTCTTCCCTGCCCTTGTCCTGGTGCAGTGGCAATGGGGTGATAGAAGGGATTAAAGACAGATGAGTATTGACAGCTGCCGTTAAGGCCAGTTTGGTAAAGTCAGGCCTCTAAGAGACCCTCACATTGTCAACTGTATGGGTCTGACATTACCAATCTGGGGTTAAAGTCAGCTGTCAATACTCATCTTCATTAACCCCTTCATAATAATGAGAATAGTAATAATAATAATAATAATAATACATTGTACAGGGTGGGCCATTTATATGGATGCACCTAAACAAAATGGGAATGGTTGGTAATATCAACTTCCTGTTTGTGACACATTATGGGAGGGGGAAATCTTTTCCAGATGTGTGGTGACCATGGTGGCCATTTTGAAGTCAGCCATTTTGGATCCAACTTTATTTTTTTTCAATGGGAAGAGGGTAATGTGATACATCAAACTTATTGAGAATTTCATAAGAAAATCAATGGTGTGCTTGGTTTTAAAGTAACATTATTCTTTCATAAGTTATTTAAAACTTTATGACCACTTATTAAATGTGTTCATAGTGCTGCCCATTGTGTTGAATTGTCAATGCAACCCCCTTTTCCCACTCTTGACACACTGATAGCAACACAGCAGAAGAAATGCTAGCACAGGCTTCCAGTATCCGTTGTTTCAGATACTGCACATCTCATATGTTCACAGCATAAACAATTGCCTTCATATGAGTTATGAGGCAAACTTTTTTGTGAATGGTGAAGTTAACAAACAAAACCACCGCTATTGGTCAGACACTAACCCACAGTGGATAGGTCCCTCCAAGACTGTTGGAACCCAAAAATTGATGTTATGGTGTGGTATATGTGGTACAAAGATAGTGGGGCCATTCTTCATCAATGGACACCTCAATGCCACTGGATATCTGAATCATGTAACAATTTCAGATTTCTTGAATTATGGGTAATATTAATCTGAGATCAGTTGCAGAACAGAGGGCACGAGTTGGTTGATAGAGATGAGGGTAGAGATATAAGGGGTGCAGAACTGTGGAGAACTTTGTGGGTTATAGAGATAAATTTGTAATCTATCCTGTAGCAAATGGGCAACAAGTGTAACGACTAGCATAAAGCAGAGTTATCAGTGAGGGGGCTTGACATAAAACTGAGCCTGACTGCTGCATTAAGGATGGACTGGAGAGAAGAAAGTTTGGTAAGAGGGAGACTGATCAATCTAGAGTTGCAGTAGTCTAGACGAGAGTGAATACAATGAAGGAAATAATTATTTGGTTCCTTGATTCCTTACTGATTTTGTAAGTTTGCCCACTGACAAAGACATGAACAGTCTATAATTTTAAGGGTAGGTTAATTTTAACAGTGATGGCCACTTTACACGCGGCTACATTTCTAGCTTATCCACAGGTAAGTTACTGGCTGCAGTGAAATCATGGAGACATTATTCCATTTGTACACAGCAACAAGATAGAATCATGTCTCCATGATTTCACTGCAGCCAGTAAGTTACCTGTGGATATGTTAGAAATGTAGCCACATGTAAAGTGGCCATCAGAGATAGAATATCAAAAATATAATTCAGAAAATCACATTGCCTAAATTATATAAATGCATTTGCATTTTGAAGACAGAAATAAGTATTTGATCCCCTACCAACCATTAAGTGCTCTGGCACCTCTCAGCACAGTTAGATTCTCCTAATCAACTTGTTACCTACCTTTTTGTGTCTTAGGGTACCTTTACACGTGGCTACATTTCTAGGGTGGCTTACAGTGAAATCATGGAGACAAGGTTCTATCTTGTTGCTGTGTACAAATGGAATAATCTCTCCATGATTTCACTGCAACCAGTAAGTTACCTGTAGCCACCCTAGAAATGTAGCCGCGTGTAAAGGTACCCTTAAGGTACCTTTACACGCCGCAACTGTGGTGTAGCACCTGAGAGGCAATCGGGTTTTTTGTCACGGTTGCCTTGAAATTGCTATGAAGTTGCGGCGTGTAATTTGGGAAATCGCTGGTGATCTTCAAAGTTGCTCCCGGTTGTGGTTTCAGAGCACTGTTCTAAAACCAGAGGCAACTCAGATGGTGAATTGCTCTGGTTTTGGCATGTGAACGGGCGATAGGGATGGAATCTGCATCACCTAGTGATTTCCCAGAGGCATGCCACAGCGTGCTGGATACCGCGCCCCATCAGCGATGATTGGTGGGGGCTACTGTGTTTCCATTGGCTGTCCCTTCACAGGGCGCCATATTTAAAGAGCTGTCCATTCACACTACACAATTGCAATGGCGTCATGTATTAGCCAGCCTTCCTGTGCAGGCTGGCCAATCATGACGCTAATGCGTTGTCTAATCAGCGTGTTTGGGCCGCGGAATACACAACTCTGTCACGCCTATGTTCTTGCGTCGCTGAAGATGTACGCCCACATTCCCTTAGTGGTTGCAGTGTGTGAAGCGGCGACAGGATTCAACTGAATGTTTCCCGCAGGATCTATTTCTACTTCCGGGGAACCATGCTCCCTTAGGTTGAGAGCGCAATTGCGGTATGTACATGCGGCATCGGCGTTCGGAGGCAACCGTCGAAAACGTACACTCGCACGTTCGGTTGCCTCCGATCGCCGGTGATAGTTGCAGCGTGTTAAGGTACCTTTAGAGGTTGAGAGCTGTGAGAGGCCAAGATAGGTGGTTAGAGATAGGAGCTGGGATGCAGATAGGAAGGTGGGGCTGTTTATAGTGATGTTGAAGTCTCCAAGAATAAAGTTTGGTAATTCTGAGGATATGAAATGTGGCAGCCACTCAGAAAAATGGTCAAGGAACTGTGTGGGTGGATCTGGGGAGTGGTATACAGCTGCCACTCTGAAGGGGAGTGGATGGAATAGCCCTATGAAGTGGACCTAAAAAAGAAGGGAATGAGAGTGATGGAGTTGGGGGGTTGACCTGGAAAGTGCATGGTGGGGACAGGAGTAAACCACTCCACCGCCATGTCTGTTCTCAGGTCTCGAAGAATGGGAGAAATGTAAGCCACCATGAGAAATAGAAGCAAGGGAAACAATGTCTGAATCCTGGATCCAGGTTTCAATGAGGGTCAGCAGATTAAAAGAGTTAGTGAGAAAGTAGTTGTGAATGAAGGGAAGCTTGTTGCATACAGACTGTGGATTCCAAAGTGTGAAATTAAAAGAGGGAGATGAAGGTGTATATGTAATGTTGATAAGGTTAGCAGGGTTTCTATGTAAAGTTAGGGAGAGGTTGAGTTTCCTGAGAGTGGATCAGGATTAGGAGAGATATCACCTGACAGGAGCAGGAGTAAAAAGAGAAAAATCTAATAGTTTTTGGATTTTTGACATTGTTTATGATGCAATACTCTGGAATATGATGGACTGAGATTATTCAGTAAGGTGAAGAGAGCATGGGAGCTGTACATGGTAAAGGTAAAAATAGAAGGGCTGATGTGAATGAAGGGTGATGGGGAGGAGATGGGGCATTGAAATTGGATAATAGAGCCTTATAGGAAAATAAACGATGAAAGGAAGGAAATAGTTAGTGAGAGAGTGTGGATTATTTGACTCATATAAAAATTGTTTATAATAATTTTGTATACTATTATCTTGAGGTCCTTTCCGGTCCAATTCTGGTCTAATTCATCATAGTGCAGTTGGAATGCAGCACTTAGACTGTGGCACTGATCAGACTAAAGTCTTGATCAGACTAAGCATTGCAATATATTCTCATCTAACAGATATCAGGTGAGGCAAAGTGGGATGGGCAAACTGAGACTAGATGCAAAAACACAAACACTTAAACAAAGGTCATAAAGTAAGGAGGACGGATGGAGGGACCAGTTACAGATGTATCAAAATGAAATATGCAAGAGGAATGAAACAGTTCATTGAAAAGTTGGGTAGGAAGACAGCCATACAAGATTGAAAAATATATGCACTAAACATCACCCTACCTCTTCTCTACACTTTGCAAGATTTCAACTTTCGACTAATATCCGAACTAATTTGAACCTCCCACTCGTGGCTCCAAGAGTTCTCCCGAGCTGCAGCAATTCTCTGGAATGCTCTACCCCGGGAATTAGGACTATCTACAACTTATGAGCAAGACAGGCAGGGCACTTAGCGGTACCAAATATCAAGTCCGGATTATCTTCCAGTCATGGCAAGTTCCCTCCGGTGGTGCACAGCCAAGGCACCAGAAAAATATAATAGAAAAAGAGGCGGCACTCACCGAAACAGACAAGACGGTCCTTTATTCTGAGAATTCAGGGACAGACAGGGTGCAGGGAGGGGGCACGAAGGGCCAACGGACTACGACGCAGTTCATTGGCCCTTCGTGCCCCCTCCCTGCACCCTGTCTGGCCCTGAATTCTCGGAATAAAGGACCGTCTTGTCTGTTTCGGTGAGTGCCGCCTCTTTTTCTATTATACTATCTACAACTTAGGCTAGGGTCACACTTTTTTACAAGCGTTTTTGGAGACCTGCGTTTTCAAAAAAGCATGTAAAAACGCACCCATAAGCCCCCATGTTAAAAAACACATGCCCGAATAGCAAAAACGCATGTGTGACAGTACCATGCGTTTTTGGTGCATTTCCAAAAACGCATGTGTTTTTTAATATGGGGCCCTATGGGAAACGCAGGCAAACACGCATGTACAATTAGTACCCCAGCCATAGTCTAGGCTCACACTTGCGTTTTTTACAAGCGTTTTTGGAGACCTGCGTTTTGAAAAACGCATGTAAAAACGCACCCATAGGCCCCCATGTTAAAAAACGCATGCCCTAATAGCAAAAACGCATGTGTGACAGTACCATGCGTTTTTGGTGCATTTCCAAAAACGCATGCGTTTTTTAGCATGGGGCCCTATGGGAAACGCATGCAAAAACGCATGTACAATTAGTACCATCCAAAAACGCATGCTTTTTCCATAGGAGCCCATGTTAAAAAAACGCATGCGTTTTTAGAAAACGCATGCGTTTTTTTAACATGGGCTCCTATGGAAAATGCATGCGTTTTTGAATGGCACTAAATGGTACTAATTGTACATGCGTGTTTGCATGTGTTTTCCATAGGGGCCCATGTTAAAAAACGCATGCGTTTTTCAAAATGCACCAAAAAATAGTGCATGCACTATTTTTTGGTGCGGATTTAAAAACGCAGCCAAAACGCAGGGTGCCATCACACACCCCAGCCTTACTTCGATTAGGGAGAATGATAGGCCACTCTTAGAAGATGTCATTTTAGGAAGCACCTAAAACTGTGTAAGGCTGGGGTCACACTTGGCATGAGTTTTTTTAGTGATTTAAAAAAACTCATGCGTTTTTACATGCGTTTTTTCATGTCTTCATGAGTTTTTTAAGGTGTGTGATGGCTCCCTGCGTTTTTTGCTGCGTTTTTAAATCCGCACCAAAAAATAGTGCATGCACTATTTTTTGGTGCGTTTTGAAAAACGCATGCGTTTTTGTAGAAAACGCATGCGTTTTTATAACATGGGCCCCTATGGAAAACGCATGCAAAAACGCATGATACATTAGTACCTTTAAGTGCCATTCAAAAACGCATGCGTTTTCCATAGGAGCCCATGTTAAAAAAATGTGTTTTTGCTATTAGGGCATGCGTTTTATAACATGGGGGCCTATGGGTGCGTTTTTACATGCGTTTTTGAAAACGCAGGTCTCCAAAAACTCTTGTAAAAAACGCAAGTGTGACCCTAGCCTAATTTATATGTAGCCTACTCACTATTTCTCTGAACATAACTCTCCATCACACTCCACCAAGCCAAAAAGCATTAAAAAGATTGGCTAGTGACTGGCTCATGCAGCTATAATTTATTCCCTATTTCTTCTTGATGGCTGGACCATAATTGTAAATTATGTGCTTTGTGTCCCCACCTCATTGTAGATTGTAAGCTCTTATGAGCAGGGCTGTCATTACTTTTGCTTTAGTTATTTTATTTTTTATAACTATTACTTGACTGTTTGTATATGAACCTCTCAATTGTAAAGTGGTGCGAAAAATATTGGTGCTATATAAATATAAATTATTATTATTATTATTATTATTATTAAAGCTTCTCCTACACTTCACAATGCTAAGCATGTACAACATACGGATGATATACATAGACTTTTTTTGGCCCTTGTCATCTGTGCTGCTGGAAAAAAATGTCTTTGTATATTTTGCATGGACACATGATCATTGTAAAAACACGGACATGTCAATTGCACCATAGGTTATAATGGGTACATGTGATATCTGTGAAAAAAATGAATATCACATGTACTGAAAACATGGACATAAGAAGTAGGCCTTACTGCCCTTGGTTAAAAAAGGATTATTTGGACTCCCTGAAATGAAAAGCCTATATCTCAGCAAAAAAGAGGGAAAACAAGCAATCAAAAATGTTTAAAGGGCTGTACAGTTTAAAATACAAAAAATAATATTTTAAAAGTTCTCTGTAAAATCACTTTAAGTTTTCAATGTGACAACATGGTAGATACTGGAAGGAGAAGATGGACTCTACTTTCAAGATGGTTGAAGGTAAAAATTCCTTTTTTAACAGGTTGAAAAGGTTTCGGTAAAAATATAAATCCCAACTCTGCCTAAAATTAAAAAACAGACAAGATTTTGCTGCCTATTGTTTGGAAGATTTATGTTTCCTTCAGAGCCATAAAAGCTTCAGAAACCTGTAACCAGAATAAACTATTACCAGATGTACAACTGCGAAAACATGGTTCAGCTGCTTCATATCACCTTTCTGCTAAAAGCAATGATAATGATAAATACATATTTGCACATATCTTTACCATTCTGCTAATATATGGGGTGCATATTCTTATGTAATCTATCTAGATGATAATAGCAGTATACCATTCATTACTAAAAGCAACACAAATAAGTAGAGTGAACGTGGCAAACATAAAAGTAAATGCATTGACAAAATGAGAATTTGTAACATTCAGTCATAGAGTAGGGAGCTATTGTTCACTTCCCTAAGATATGCAATAAAACTTTTAAAAGAACTATCAAGATAAACACATTCCATGTCATCACAATATATTATACAGGCATTGTATCAAGGAAACTTATAAAATAAAGGCTAGTCAATTTCATTTTACAGATATTTAATTGTCTCAGCTATTGCTTTTCCTTTTTAAATCTTTCAGCTTGTTCTTGTCTTATGAACATTTTAAGACTTAAGGTACCGTTACACGGGGCAACATCGCCAGCAATATCGCTGGCAACTCACGGGAGCACGCACGTTTTGGGCATTTAGCCAAAATCGCAATGGAGATGTTACACGCAGAGACATCACCAGCAACGTAGCTGCAATGTTGAAAGCAACTTTCGCTGCCAGGGTTACACTCAACCCAGCGAGCGATCATTAACATTGCAGTGAATTGAGGAAGTTGCTTTCAACACCGCTGTGGCGGTGTCACACAGAGCAATGCTAGCAGATCGCCTGAGCAAGATCGCCAGGTTTACTAACATGTTGCCCCTGAGTTGCCGGCGATGTTGTCAGCGATGTTGCCCCGTGTAACGGTACCTTTAGAGGTTTTGTAAAGGTTCTTTAATTGTCATAGGGTACCTTTACACGCTGCAACCGCGGCGATAAATATTGACGGCGATATATCGCCCTGGAACCATTGCCGCCAAATTGCCTCCCAATTGCGGCGTGTAATTTGGGAATTTGGCAGCGATATGTCGCCTCGCTCCGGTCGCCTGATTTCAGTACATGCACTGAAATCAGGCTACCGGAGCGAGGCGACAAATCGCCGCCAAATTCCCAAATTACACACCGCAATTGGGAGGCAATTTGGCGGCGATGGTTCCAGGGCGACATATCGGCGTCAATATTTATCGCCGCGGTTGCGGCATGTAAAGGTACCCATAGAGGGGACAAATTTAAGCACCTGTAAAGATTGCAATTTCACCTGAGCCCTTGAGTCCTAAGATGCTAAAAGGTTTCTTTATTTTGAATAAATATTAGATATAATGTATAAAACTGTGGGACACTGATACAGATTTATTTTTTGTGTGGTCCAAAAACTTTATATTATAACTTTGTATTAGGACTAGTGATGAGCGGGTACCGTAATATTCGTAATCACTATACTCATTAGAAGTGGTTTGTAGTAATTGTGTATTTGTGTATTCATTCCGAATAGCGAGTACAATGTAAGCCAATGGAAAATGAGAGTAATTTCCTGGTGGACCCTATAAAGGCGTCTGGGGGCTTGAGGAAAAGGCTAAAGTGGATGGGAAACTGATGAAACATAATGCAAAGAGCCTGGAGAATATGCCTACATGCATTTCTGACTCACATATGGTCTGTGGGAATAACTTTTTCAGAGGATTACGCCACTGTTACAGATACACAAAAACAATTACCAAACCTCACCTAAATCGCATTTAACAGGCCAAAAAAGTTCAGAAACAGTTTTTCCTGCCTAATCACTTTTATACAAGGCTAACTAAAGCAGAAAAACAAAAAATATTGCTTTTAGCATTTGTTCACACATCCTGTTGTGACTTTTTTTTTGCCTTTTACAATTGGGAGGGCCCTGACTTATACATTTTGTAGGTCCCTCTGTCATACATCATTTTTAGTTAGCTATTTCCTAACACTTTACAAGGTCAGCTACAACATACCAGTAGGTATGTTGATCTTTGACTTCAGAGGCCATAGGTGATTCTGTAAAATACCTTTTGGAGGGACCCCTCTCGCTTAGAGATTTGGGCGGTCCCTCCCTCATTGACACTGTGATAGTGGAATACATATTCCATAGCAGTTTACAATGTGCCCATTGTATAGTTGGGCTTCACCCTCCTCTTCCTTCACCTCCATGTGATTCTGTGGCCCTACATTCAAATGTTAAGAGGGCCTTCAGTAGGCAGGAACCATAGCTTGCTGAGGGCCCAGAGATGGCCCTGTAATGTACATTTTGAAGCGATCACTCTTACTTAGACATTTGGGTGGCCCCTCCCTCATTGACACTGTGATAGGGGAATACATATTCAATAGCAATTTACAATGGGCCCATTGTAGCATTAGGCTTCATCCACCTCCTCCTCCACCTACATGACATTTTTCAGCATAAATTCAAATATTCTGAGAGCCTGCAGTAGGCAGGAAACCTGAGTTTAATGAGAGCTCTCATGTGGCTCTGGAACATACGTTTGCAAGTGCCCTTCTCTGGAAATTTTTGAGGTCCCTCTTGTGTACACTTGAGAGTGCTATCCCTTGTTCATATTGTAGGGCTTTCACTCTATTATTTAACTCATTGAAGAGCAGAGACCACATAAAAAAAGGCAAGAGACATGGAGTAATAGAAGGTAGCAGTGAGAGCACCCTGCAATCCTCAGACTTGGCTGAACTCTGTGAACCGGAAAAATAAAGCTGCACTAGTCAACTGGATGATGAGCTCAAATATATTTCTTGTGCAAGTCAATGGACAAATGATATCTGGTGCCCCCCTTCAGGATGGGTTGGAGAAGCTTCTACAAATGGCTCAGAGATTGTGATTGACAATATTCCCCAGATTACACAGAAAGAGAAGACTTCTTGATACTCTACTACTTGGTCCACTGCAGAATGTGCATCGTATTTCCAAAAATGACTCCTGGGGGCTGTGTAATAAATAGAGTGGGATAACATAACAAGAGCCTCCCTTGACAAACATTATCTACAATGGACTACTGTAGTAGTTGTGGTCCTCAATTCAGGTTTTCAGAAAGCCATCAGTCGGTCATCAACAGTCAGTGTAAATTTCTATTGAATATGGATCCCCTATCTCAGTCTCAATGTGGCACAAGCCAGGCATGTTTTTCTGCCAGATAGGGTGACTGACAGTAGATTTCTATTGAATATGTATCCCCTAAGTCAAAATGTGCAAATGGAATTCATGGAGCCTCGTTTAAGAGTCTCAAACACGGGACTAGCCAGAAATCCCTCCAGGGAAGGACCTAGCCCTGGGGTGGACTCCTTGCGGAGACCACCATAACCACCATATTAAGTGGCCCTTTCAGTCACTGTCCCGCTCAGTTACAAGCTTAAGGATATGACAAGGGAATTACCAAAGCTAGGTATCCATCCACAGACAGCTGTTTCGGGGGTATTGCCCCTCATCAGTGTGGAGTAGGATTCTGGCTAGGTGGGAGCAATGACAGGTAGACCAACATCACAAAGCTCTCACTGATCTCAGGGAGGACCACACTGATGAGGGGCAATACCCCGAAACAGCTGTCTGTGAATGGATACATGGTTTTGGTAATTCCCTTGTCATATCCTTAAGCTCGTAACTGAGCGGGAGAGTGACTGAAAGGGCCACTTAATATGGTGGTTATGGTGGTCTCCACAAGGAGTCCACCCCAGGGCTAGGTTCTTCCCTGGAGGGATATCTGTCTATTCCCATGTTTGAGACTCTTAAACGAGGCTCCACGGACTCCATTTGCATATTCAAATTCCCAGGGGGCAATGCACCATGGATTTCACTGTGTTTGAGTGCTTTAGCCAGCTGCCCACAGTGTTTTCTTCGACTAGACTCTAGGAGATCAGTGAGAGTTTTGTGATCTAAGTCAAAATGTGGCACAACCCAGCAATGTTATTCGGCCAAATAGGGTGATTGACAATAGATTTCTATTTAATATGTATCCCCTATCTCAGTCACAATGTGGCACAAGCTGTAACAAGGGCCTTCAATGGAAATATTAGGTTGATTGGACCACTGTGTAGTCCACATATGTGCACTGCAGAATGTGCATAGCGTTTGTAAAAATTAGCCCTATGGTCTGAATGAAGGTTGACGCAGGGAGACACCATCCCAAGGGCTTCCAATCCAAATAGTAAAATGCAAAATCTAAAAGAGAAACCAGGCACTACCATAGGGCATTACCAACATAAATTGATCTTCTTTTGTCTAAAAGAATACGCTCACCTGGTGTAGTTGTGAGAGTCATAAGGATGTACATTGGTGGTAATTCCTGATGAAGAGGTCTGTGAACCTTATAACGCATAGAATAAAAATCACCTTCATGCCAACTCTTTGAATTTGAATATTGTTTTATACTTTATATATTTTATAAAAATCACAAATAGTAGCTGGAGCTAGAGTAGGAATGCAGTCCTAGTTTGTCCATTGCACAGTGTGCATAGGGTTTGTAAAAATTAGCCCTATGAGCTGAGTGAAGATTGATGTAGGAAGACACCATCCCAAGGGCCTCCAGTCACAAATAGTAGCTAGGCTGGAGTAGGAATACTGTTCTAGTTTGTCCACTGTACAATATGCATAGTGATTGTAAACATTAGCCCTATGGGCTGAGTCATGGTTGATGAAGGAAGGAAATGAGTTTTTATTGGAAGGAGTTGACGTTAACAGCAGTAGCATGAATCAGTATTTTTGTTGAATTTAGGTTGGCTTGCTGTCATCTGGAGGGATTACAAACTGTGGAGATATCCAGTCCTTGTTGAATTAAATCAGAGTAAGTCTGTCTGCATTTTCTGTAGAGGGGCGTGTGCACCTATCAGTGATGATTGACTCAGTGGAACTGAAAACATGCTCTGACATCACACTAGCGCCCAGGCAGGCCGCACCTCTAAGGCATATAAGGACAGATTGGGCCAAGTGTTCAGCTTGGACACCCAATAATTGAAGGGAAGTGAAGCATCAGAAAAGATGCACATATAATCACTTAAGTGCCCCTTGACCATGTTCTGCAGCTTCTCCCTCCTTGGCATTGCTACAGGCACAGATAGCCCTTGCTGTTGTGCTGGTTTATTGAAAATTGCCCAATTTGTGCACATTTTCCCCCCACCTCTGTTGGGCCTGGTGTTCGTGTCTCTCCCCTATATTCCTTGATTTTGAAAAGAGATGGTATATGTTCCACCACCATTGTCTGAAGGTGATGTTTTCAGCAACTGATCTACAGCAACCATCTCAAAGGATTTGATTGTAAAACTTTTTGGTGACTCCAAAAGGAGAGAAGGAAATTTCTCCATGTACTGTGGATTAAGAAAGGTGGCCAACCAGTATAGGTTGTTGCATAAAATATGTATCACGTGGGGGTCTTGCCACAGACAGTTATACATGAACTGTGCCATGTGAGCCAAGCTAGAAAGGGCAAATCTTCAGTGTCCCAAACAGTAGAATCAGTATCCATCCTCTCCTCACGTTGGCTCTCCTCCTCCACCTCCTCCTTTCCAGTCCATACAGGTTGAACAGACATGAAGCTTGGTTTGCGTGTCCTCTCTGTAGCATTAGGAGTCCCCTTGGTAACACCGAAAAACAAGTCCTCTCCCTCCTCATCCTCTTCATTTTCCTCCTCATCACCCAATGTTGCCTCAGAATATTGGCTGGGCTGAGTAGTATCACCCATTGTGAAATTTTTCTCTATACCAACATGCTGGCCACTCAAAGCTTCCTCCTTGAGATTATGCAATGATTGTTTCAAGAGACACAGCAGCGGGATGGTTACACTGATAATAGCCTGATCACTGCTGACGAGTTTGGTGCAGAAGTCAAAGTTCTCAAGAACCTCACAAATATCAGCGACAGTTGTTATGTGTGGTGCCTGACTCTCAATCTGACGGGCATGTTGAAGCTTGTATTCAGCTACTGCCCTCTGCTGCTCACTTATCCTCGCCAACATATTATAGGTAGAGTTCCACCGCATGGGCAGGTCGCAAATGAGTCAGTGGCTTGGTAAATTTAAGCGTTTTTGCAGCACTGTAAGAGCAGCAAAAGCGTTAGAGGAATGGTGGAAATGGGTGGAAATACGACACACCTTCTCAAGGAGATTTGACAAGTCAGTGTAAGTTTTCAGAAATTTCTGAACAACTAGATCCGCACCTGAGCTATGCATGGCACGTGTACCAGCTTGCTGACATTTAAAGCCACCACCAGGTTACGCCCATTATCACAGATGACCCGACCAGGTTGGAGGTACAGCGGGGAAAGCAACTGATTGCTCTGTTGTTTTAAAGTTTTCCACAGCTCTGCTGCAGTGTGTGGTTTCTGACCTAAACAGATCAGCTTCAGCAGAGTGTGTTGCCACTTTGCCGATGTGCTGCTGCACAGCTCCCAGATTGGCAGTGATGGGGACAGTAATTCTGCAGAGGATGAGGAGCAGAAGGAGGGGAGGGGGAAGTGGAATATGAAGAGGCGGAAACCCTAACAGAAGTTGGGCCTGCTATTCTTGGTGTGAGTAGGACGTGTGATGTTCCACTTTGCGCCTTTGTCCCACCCTCCACCAGGTTAACCCAGTGTGCTGTTAATGAAATGTATCGTCCCTGTCCACAACACCTTTTCAAGGTGTCTGTTGTTAGGTGGACCTTCCAGGTTATGGCATTGGTGAGAGCACGGTTCAAATTGTTGAACACGTGCTTGTATAACGCAGGGACAGCACACCAGGCAAAATAGTGGCGGCTGGGAACACTGTATCATGGGGCAGCCACATCCAATAGATCACAGAAAGACTGTGTTCCCACAAGACTAAACAGCAACATCTCCAAAGCTAGTAATTTGTCAATGTGCGAGTTTAGTATCTGTGCCTGTGGGTGCATAGGTGTGTATTTACGCTTTCCGCCCACCAACTGGGGTGCTTGGATGCCATGTGGTTTTGCATACTGGTTTTGCTCAGGTTGCCTTTGCCCTGCTCAACTTGGTATGGCAGATGCTACAGACTACAATGTTTTTCTCTGAAGGACTTTCAGAAACAAAACATTCAACATAGCATCTGAACACTCCCTTGCCCTGCCTTGGCCTAAAGTAGGGGGTGCTCTTGGGAAATGTTGACCCAGTTCTCACTCTGGGCAAATGACGACCCCTTGATGCCTGTGTTGGTGCTACATATCCATCTTCCTCTGTGTTGCTATCATGACTATGCATACCAACATTCTAGGTCAGAGCAGTGAACTCAACATTGACCATCTCATCTACCATCTCATCCTCCTTCCCAGTTGACATTGTAAGCTAAACTGATGGCAACTGTGTCTCATCATCATCAGCCTCCACCTCTGGAGACAGTAATTGACTTTGCTCCAAGTGACTTTCTTCAGGCCGTAGGTCCTCAAATACTTGAGCATCAACGCACACCACCTCCTCACGTTCCTTTCCAATGCTGCAGGATGATAGGCCAGAGCCAACCAAAGGATACACACCAAACAGATCCTTGGTGTTGCCAAACTCGGGGTCATATTTCTCTTGTGATTGATAATGGCGGGAGGAAGGAGAACCAGCTTCAGGATTGGATGGTCCAGCCTTATGTGTATCGACAGTAGACTGAGTGGTTGAGGAAGATTTGTTGCTGCTTGACAAATGCGTAGAGGCATTGTGTGCTATCCAAGACCGAATCTGCTCTCACTTTTATGGCTTCCATGCACGTTTACGTTGAAGACCGGGAAATTTTTCCAGGAACCTAGTGGATGCATCAAGCTTCTTCTGACCTGGCACAAACTTAGGGCCTTCTCACGCAACATCGAAAACACTACATCCACATCTCTTAACGGCAGGCTTTTTTGGAATTTTGGGTTTTGTTGACAAAATTTTCAGATGTGGATAGAACAAGCCAACCTAGCTGTCACAGCCAAATAGTAGGGAAAATGACCTGATGCATGCTAGGTAGCAGGCAGTAAGAAATGTTTGATTACTGCTTTGCATTGGGCAATAACTTCCTTTTTAAGAGTAGTAATGTGGACACAAAAGGCAGGCTGTGACCACCAAAACAGTGTGGAAAATAGGCTGGTGCATGCTTCGTAGCAGGCAGTAGGAAATGTTTGGACTACTGCTTTGTGGGGGGCAATAACCACCTTTTTAAGTGGAGTATTGTGGACAGCAGAAGACAGGCTGTCACACCAAAAACAGTGCGGAAAAATGACTTTCTTGTGTGTCTTCAATTCCTAAAAGAGCTATTTTTGGGGGTATTATGGAGCTACTAAGTGGCTTGTTTACACTGCCCCTTCTGGACTATCCCTCCCTCCCTGTAGTCGGACTCTGTTCTGTGTCTTCAGCTTTCAAAAGAGCTATTGTTTTGGTGGCATTATGGAGCTACTGAGTGGCTCCTTTAAGCTGTTCCTGCTCAAGTATCTCTCCCTACCTACTCTACACCGATGAAATAAACACTAGAGGTTGCCCTCAAAAGGGCTTTTGTGTTATGAAGGAACCTAAACACTCTCCCTAGCAGTTAAACGATCTCTCCCTATGCTTCACCAATGCTGGCTCTGGATGCAATGCGGAATACACCCTATGATGCTGGGCAGCCAGCCAATCACAGTACTGCCACAACCAAGATGTCTGCAGCACTGCTGTGATTGGTTAAGAAGTCCAGCATGTTTAGTGACTGCAAAGGAGGTGGCAAAACTGCAGGGCGAGACATCCGAATATAGTGAGGTGAGTGCATAAATACTCGCAGAATAACGAGTAATGCGAATACCATTCTATCGGTGCGAATTGTAATGAATACACTAATCACTAATTAGGACCTCAATACACTAATTGTTATGACACTACCCCACATTTGTAAACCTGGCATCGAAGCAAAAAACATTATTGCAATACCTTATACCTAATTCATGTGCTTTAAGCAACCACAAAGAAGCACTAAAATTTGGCTTTCTAAATGGATTGGTCTGAAACTCGGAAACTACAACCAATTATTAAATATCACATACACTTTTATTTTCCCTTTTTACATTTGAGTAATGTCAAGACACTTTATAAGGGTGATTCAACGAGGCTTTAGAACACTGGCATAAAATAAGGTCAAAAATTACAAAAATTTGCTCAACACAGACTTGCAAAAAAAGTTCAATAGGAGGTTATCCAATTCTATGGTGGCCGCGCTCCCCGTGGTAATGATTTTAAGAACTTCTTGTCCACAAAAAAGTTTATTACTCAAAACATGTGAGAATATAAAAAACGGATACAACGCGTTTCGGCGGAGACAACCGCCTTCCTCAGGTATCTAAGTAAAAATATATTTGACACTTTGCTTTATAGGTAAAAGATAAGTACAGCTTGCTAGATAATGACATGAGGGTGTGGGTACAACCACACCTGTCCAATCAGTCTCATTGTCCGCTTCAGCTATAGTGCTTCATTACATAGTAAAAACAAACACCCACGAACAGCAACCACTACGCTAAAAAAACATTAAGAACATTTATCAATAAAATTACTATCCACAAAAAATCTTAAATTACATAAAAGTTAACAAAAAAAGTAAAATGTTTTAAAAAGAGTTTTTTTTTTTTTGCTTGTTTTAAAAGGGATCATATATATATATACTGAATACTAAATACTAAATTCTTTCCACAATATCATTGAGACCATTGGGATGCAATGTTTGAAGGCGGTAAATCCAATATGTCTCTTTGCGATTAAGCAGAGAATTTCTATTGATTGTTTCCACAGGTATTTGTTCTAGAGGTGTCACCATTATATTAAAATTCTTATTGTGCTTGAGTAATAAATGTCTCGACAAGCTATGTTTTAAAAACCCATTTTTTGCTCTATTTATGTGCCCATTTATGCGAGCACGTAAAGTCTGCGTTGTGCGCCCCACGTACTGTAGCCCACAATTTTTTTGGTTCATGCTGCATATGAAAAAAACAGGGCAAAAAAGCAGGAGAATTGTTTGAGGAAAAAGAATGGGGAAGGAAATGAGGTGATCTGTACAAAAATAAAGGAGAGAGAAGGAGGCAGGTGGAAATTTCATTTTATCCAACTTATAATAGGGGGAATAAAACGATACGCATGATTCTGAAAAAATACTGGTATATTTTAAAACGTGATCCGATTTTGGGAAAATGTCTGCCTGAGGAACCAGGTATAACATTTAGCAGGGGGAAAACGATAAAAAGTCAAATAGCCCCAAGTAGGTTAAGAGACAATAAAAAAAGATCTGCAAAAAATGGAAAAAGTAAAGATCATGAGATTGGAGTTTTTAGATGCAGTTCCAGGAAATGTCATACTTGTGAGATTCTGAACCATGGTGCAAAACAGATTGCAAGCAAAAGTACAGGTGAAATAATTGAAATAAAACAGAATCTGAGATGCGATAGCGATTATATTGTTTACGTTATTGATTGTAGCTGTGGGCTACAGTACGTGGGGCGCACAACGCAGACTTTACGTGCTCGCATAAATGGGCACAGAAATAGAGCAAGAAATGGGTTTTTAAAACATAGCTTGTCGAGACATTTATTACTCAAGCACAATAAGAATTTTAATATAATGGTGACACCTCTAGAACAAATACCTGTGGAAACAATCAATAGAAATTCTCTGCTTAATCGCAAACAGACATATTGGATTTACCACCTTCAAACATTGCATCCCAATGGTCTCAATGATATTGTGGAAAGAATTTAGTATTTAGTATTCAGTATATATATGATCCCTTTTAAAACAAGCAAAAAAAAAAAAAAAACTCTTTTTAAAACATTTTACTTTTTTTGTTAACTTTTATGTAATTTAAGATTTTTTGTGGGTAGTAATTTTATTGATAAATGTTCTTAGTGGTTTTTTAGCGTAGTGATTGCTGTTTGTGGGTGTTTGTTTTAACTATGTAATGAAGCACTATAGCTGAAGCGGACAATGAGACTGATTGGACAGGTGTGGTTATACCCACACCCTCATGTCATTATCTAGCAAGCTGTAATTATCTTTTACCTATAAAGCAAAGTGTCAAATGTATTTTTACTTAGATACCTGAGGAAGGCGGTTGTCTCCGCCGAAATGCGTTGTATCCGTTTTTTATATTCTCACATGTTTTGAGTAATACAATTTTTTGTGGACAAGAAGTTCTTAAAATCATTACCTCGGGGAGCGCAGCCACCATAGAATTGGATAACCTCCTATTGAACCTTTATGCCTGTGGGAATCCGTGGCAGGATACAACACAGGATCAATTCAAGGCAAGCAGCAGACCCGGATAAATATCCAAAGCGTGAGGAGGCTTTGGAAAAACCATATGCTTGAAGTTTTATGGCAAGAGGTGAGTGCATAAAACTTCATTAAAAGGGCACCAGAGAGTTACATTGGTAACGCGCTGAGATTGGCGCCGCATGTTTGTTTTTTATATATACCCTACAGGGAATCACCTTACTTCATATTGCAAAAAAAGTTGCCACTTTGGGTGTTTTTCTGTCAGTTTGAAGCTGCTCAGCCAAAATGGATTAGAAGAGGCTTCGGCAGAGTGGGATGTGGCTATAACCATCTGTGAAATTCAGTAAAAGTGTTTGTGTTACTTACCAGTGATGAGCGAACACTACTATGCTCGGGTGCTCGGTATTTGTAACATGCAGTAAGACACTTGGATAGGTGTGAGTTGAGTACTGAGTGTAATTTAAGTTATTGGAGAACTTGAACATTTTTCTAGAAGCTGTTTCGGAAAATTGCTCGAGTTCCCTATTTACTTCCATTATACTCGGTACTCGAGGCACCTAAGTTTCCTTGCTCATTACTATTCCATACAAGTAATGAGCGAACACTACCAAGCTAAGGTTCTCAGTACTTGTAACGAGTAGTTGGATGCTTGGACAGGCTTGACTCGAATACAGAGTATAATTGAACTTGGTCCCCCGATACCACGCCTCACGCAATCTGCGCTCCTCTCAAGAACTCCCTCTCTTCTCCCCCGAATCTCCACCTCCCACAACCGCATACAAGACTTCTCTCATGCATCCGTCATACTCTGGAACTCTCTTCCACACCAGATCAGACACTCCCCTACCCTGGGAACATTCAAGAAAAACCTGAAGACCCACCTCTTCCTTCAAGCCTATAACCCACACTGAGACCTAATCCGCTGCACCATCTCACCTCTCCCCCTCCTACTGTCTCCCACCCATCCCCTATAGACTGTGAGCCCTTGTGGACAGGATCTCTGCCCTAATGTACCTATATGATTTATTCGTCGTTATTTATGTTCTTGTCCTTGTTCTGCCATTACACATGTAACCAAAGGGGTTAACAGAAAGTGCTGGGTTTCATAGATCCACCGCGCTGACCTCCAGTGAAGACAAACAGAGTGATAGATAAAACTCTGTTTAATGGGTAAATTGCCTACCGGTTTCGTGATCTGAGTTATCACTTCATCAAGGCATCTGATGCCCTGATGAAGTGATAACTCAGATCACGAAACTGGTAGGCAAATTACCCATTAAACAGAGTTTTATCTATCACTCTGTTTGTCTTCACTGGAGGTCAGCGCGGTGGATCTATGAAACCCAGCACTTTCTGTTAACCCCTTTGGATCCTTACTCTGCTGGACACCTGCTGCGACCATAAGAGAGAGCGGAGTTAGTTGGTTGTGACTTGCACAACCAAATCAGGTGAGTCCTTCCACTAAAGGGGGGCACTGAGGTTATTGGTACAAAAGGAAATTACTCTATGTGCACTCCATTTCCCTTTTTATTACACATGTAAAGCGCTATGGAACCAATGGCGCTATATAAATAAATAATAATAATAATAAGTTAATGTTGAACTCGAACATTTTTTGGAAATCAAGTCGAGCCCACCCAAGCATCCAAATACATGTCTGGGTCAGCTTCCAGTGAGCCGGGGTGTAATTGTGACCAACTGTCTTGCTGGTCTCTCTTGATTGCAGACCATCCTCCGCAGAATAAGAAGGGGCTAAAGTTGTTTATGAGGGTGCAAGAGGAGTTGCTCTCAATAAATAATATCCAGGCCTCAGTTGCAACAGAATAACTTACTTTTACTGGAGAAGTTGATGATGGTGACTATTACAGCTCTTCACAGTTATTAAGTACAAAGAGTCCCCATCCCTGATGGTGTGATGAACTCAGCTCTTTTCTGGCAATGTGTAGCAGCTCTCCTCACTCTCGTTGGCTATGTCCTTAAACTTCTCCTCTCAACCAAGACTATGATATCCATGGTATCTTAGTCTTACAGTAAAGTACCTCAGCCCTCCTCCCACTGCTGACAACCCAGAATCAAGTCATGACATCCCTCTGTCTGATTGCTAACCTACGTTGTCCCACAGTTGGGCACTACATGGATCGCACAGGACACTATGTTCCATGTGGCTGCACAGATTTTGCTCAATCCTGAAAATGATCACAGCAAAGGCTCTGGCTGTACTTTCATCTCCAGCACCACTCAATCTCAGGAAAGCACCGTAGCTCCTCCCTAGATCAGCAGTTCTCCTGTAGGGGCCGGTAATCTCAGATTTACAATAGCCCTTGCACTAAGCATATCTCTGTGTGCAATAATTGTTGAAGAGCTGTTTTCTTAGGCCGGTTTCACATCACGATTAAGTGCCTGTCCGTGGGATCCGAGTTTGAAGGAGGATCCCACGGACAGGCACGGATCCACACGGATCCCTGCAATCAGATGGCAGACCATGTGGATCCTGTTCTCCCTGCCTGTCCCTGTCTTTCCCTGCTTCTTCTGTATCTGTCCCTGTCTGTCCCTCTTCTATCTCTGCTCTCCCTCTCCTCTATCCTCCCCCCCCTGTCCTCTCCCCCTCCAGTATGTAAAAAATAAAAAAAAATCCTCCCTGAGGATACATTACCTTCCGACGGCTTCATTCGACAGTCTCCATCTGGTGGCTGAAGGACCTGTGATGATGTCACAGAGCCGATCACGTGACACGTCAGCTGACCGACTCTCTGACATCACCACAGGATCTTCTGCACCAATGGTGACTGTCCCTAAAGGCGCCGGAAGGTAATGTATCCTCAGGGAGGGATTTTTTTTTTTTTAAACAAACAGAGGGAATGGAATAGGGAAAAGGATAGGGAATAAGACAGAGAAGAGGTTAGAATAGTGGGGGGACAGCATAGAATAGCGGGAGACAGTATAGAGAAGTGGAGGGGAGGAAGATGCAGGGAGGCAGGAGCAGGGAGGACACATAGCCGACATCGGATCAGAGTTCAACTCGGATACGATGTCCATAGGCTCCCATGTCATCGGGGCTCGGATCGGCTTGGATCCGATGCTGTCTGATTTTATTCTCGGACACAAAATCGCAGCAGGCTGCGAATTTGTGTCAGTGCTTAAATCGGACAGGATGGTGCCAAAATCGGATGCCAAAAGGCACACATCTGATCCAAGCCCCATAGGGATACATGGGATCCGATTTCAGATCTGAGTGTATTCTTTTTGAAACTAATACACTCAGATGACTGAAAATCGTGATGTGAAACCGGCCTTACACCTTCAGAGGTTACAGAGATTTGTGATGCCTGACTCTACAGGGTGCCACATGCTCCTTACGAGTACCAAGCACCAGTGTTCACACATCAGTATTCCTTACATCAGAAATGCTGATGCCTCTTAATTAATTAATTTAAAGTGTGAACTTTCAGGCTAGTATAAACTAATTACTATATGAAGCCCTATGTGTCAGAGGTGTGTAGCTGCTCTCATCAATCCATTTGATCTCTTGATTAGGGGTCAGAAACATTGCAGTGACTGTATGAAAATAAGTCCTACCAATGCTTTAGCTTACTTAATACACTTTTCTATTGTTTTAATGGTACATTTATGTATGTTCTCACTGTTATCTTGTACCTGTTCTGTTAAACCTAACGTGGCAGATGACAAAATTACAGATATCAGAAAATATTATCTTAAAAATATTGTTGGTTTAGTATAAAAAGACTACGAGAAGGAGTTCTAACCTATCAGAAAAAGACTGACCCTGTAAGTAATTTTGACTTGTAAAGTAAGAGATATGATATGCCTTTTTTAATTATATTGTTATAAAATATTAAAATTGAGAAATACAATATTTACATTTCAAATCTGATGGATTCTATGAAACTGAAAATTTTGGAAAGACGTGGAAACCATGTTCTGCTTCCTGGAAACAGATTCTCACATCCTCCTCACTCTTATTGTGATGGCTATGGAAACAGGCCCTGAGGTTACATAGATGCTATAGTTATGGTTTTTCATTAAAGTCATTGAAATGACGCTGCAGGTGCTGAACAATATTGCCACCCTCCTAACCAGGCAGGTGCACGCAGTAGTCTACCATTCACTTTCATATGTAATTGTTCTTAATGTGCATTGGCTCACACAGAATGCTTCTGCCTTGGATCCTTTATCTTGACTGCATCTGCACGGCTAAACTAAACTTTAGTTTTTAGTAACTAAATGCAACATACATCATACTGACTTTAGATTTAAGCTTCAGGTGTATTCCCATACCATACACTGAGCACAAAATAGTGATGATATAAAGACGTAGCTTTAATTAAACATGTTAACATTTGAGAAAGAAAATGCTAAAGAAGGAGAATAGTAATAGAACATGTTCATTTAGTTTATTACTTTTTATCTGCAATTTTACTGCAAATTACTATTATCAGTTATTCTTATTTAAAAATATCCATGAATCTTAACCTCTTCACCCTGAAGTGATTTTCCCTTTTTTTGTTTTTGTTTTTTTACTCCTCTTTTTCGAGGAGTTATATGTACAGTATATAGTTGCCTCAGGGCTTATTTTTGGAGGATTAGTTTCTCTTTTGAATGACTCCATTCATTTCATACCTCATAGTGTAATGGGAAATAGGATGAAATTTCACTATATGGTAAAACTGAACAGATATTGATACCAAACATTAAGGATCTGGGTGTCACATGAGGTATAGGGAGGTACCTCATGTACAGCAACAGGGAAGAGAATCCCTGAATCTAGATAAAAAGGGAGGTGGACACCACTAGCCAAGCTTTCTGGCTTCTACCAAGCTCTCCTGATCACCTTAGATAGGTGACGCATCTATGTGCCGAGCAGGGTACCTCAACCTGGCTGACCCTGGTCTGGGCCGTAGGTAGGGAACGGATAGGATGAGCTCTTCGTCCACCCCTCTAAACACTAAAGACACACAGGGAAAACACAAAATAAGGATATTCACTACTTGGTATTTACTGACAATCTCCAGACAGCCGCAGAAAGGACAGCACCAAAGCGGGTCTTCAGTAACAGCAATAAACTTCCTCAATCCACCAAGGTCTGTCTAGAAAACTCTATCATCAATGTCAGGTAATGAGTCATGTTACTATTTAAAGAGACGGCTAGTAGTCACCAACTCACATCACCTGACCAAGAAAGGCAGCAGCTTGCCAACAAAAGGAGAACTGACATTAACCCTTAATGTCCCAAAGGAAATAACATTTAAAAAATGCAGACTGCTCAGCTGTCACAAATCCTAAAGACAGAAACCTCGTGACAGCAATCTCTTGACACGGGGGCTCTTTAATGACTTATTTTTGGGCCCTGAGCAAATGTTTTTACTAATAACATTTTGGCTAGCTATGATGCTTTGATTGCTTCCTATTGAATTATATTGCAATTTTGCAAAAATCATAATTATGGTATTTTGATCTTTTTCTCATCACGCCATTTACATATCAAATAATTTAAGTTATATTTTGGTAGATCGGACGTTTCTGAATTCAGCGATACCAAGTATGTATATTTTTATTTTTTTTACTGTGCTATTTTTAGAGGAACAAAAGGCGTTAATTTAATTTTTGTTATTATTGTATTTATTTTGTCATATTTTTAAAAACATTTTTCTTTATTCTTTACTATATTTACTTGTCCTCTTAGTGGATTTGAAGCTGCTATTATTTCATAAATTGTGCTATACACAGCAGTGCCTAGCAGAAATCACAATCTCCTATGAATGCCGGCTTGCAGCTGGCTTTCACAGGAGATCATAATAACAGACACAAGGGTCATCAGCTGACTTCCGACTGTCATGAAAACCATTTGGTGCCCTATGATTATGTCACGGGCACGCTGATGGGAATGGAGCATGATGTGCTCCTATGCTGGTGCATGTTAAATCCTGCTGTCAGAGATTATCAGCGGGATTTACCAGGGATCACTTGCCTAGATCCCTCTGCAGCTGTTATAGGCACATTAGGGTTGATTTTTTTCAGCAGTCATGTGAAGCGAATAATGTGGGTGTACTAAAGGCAGAGATAAGACTTTTGACATTCATATACAGTTGAAGCCAGAAGTTTACATATACTATATTAAAAGGCACATATGCATGTTTTTCTCACTATATGACATGAAATCAGAATAAACCTTCCCATTGTAGGTAATTTGGAATTTCCATAATTATTTATATTTGTCTAATGCCAGAAAAATGAGAGAGAATGAATGTTTTAAAGGGGTAGTCTGAGACCAGCAGCTTATTTCCTATCTTCCTATAAAATATATCTCTAGAATCTTAGCTGTTTTCTAATATTCTTCCTTTATTAAGTTCCTATCTTTCCTTCTCTATGCTAAATAACATCTGTTGTTTTTTTCCTATTTCCTCTTTGATGATGGTCCGTGTGAGAGCTCCATTGAATGCTGGGATCCTTACATGGCTGTCAGACAGGTACCAGGCAGTTTCTCATCCCCTCCCTGAAACACAGTGTCACTGTGATGCTGGTTCCAGAGGCGAGGCTGTTCAAATGTTTATTGAGTAAAAGATAATCAGGGCACTAAGCGGCACTGACAGTCAAGTCCGGTATAGCTTCCCATTAAGGCAAATTCCCCTTCGGTGGTGCACAGCCAATGCACCAAGTCAATCAGCAAAAATTGAAGAAGAGGCGGCACTCACCAAAATATTCCAGATAGTCTTTTATTCCGTGATTTTAGGGACGGACAAGGTGGCCACGGAGGGCCAACGACGCCGTTTCGCGACAGTTGTCGCTTCTACGGGTCCAGATATATGTTCAAATGTTTACTAACGTCTCCTGGCCCTCCCCTCCCTGCAGTGACATCTCAGCCCCATCCCCTTTTCCTCCTTATGCAGTTCGGTTTCTCAGCTCATCACCTTCTTCCCCTCTCCCCTCATTCTTACCTTCTTCCCGCAGTGCTATGTCACAACTTCCATGACATGCTGTGTCTCTCCCTATGCATCATCACGTCAGGCCGGCTGTGCAGGAGCAAAAGTCCTGGGATACCCACTGATGTCTCTTGTGGGCGGTGCTTCTGCTGAATTCAATAAGGTATCACATAGATTACTGGCTGAAGCTGTTCTCACACAAACAAAGAATTTATTTTAAGAAACATAGCTGAGTTGAGATACCTGCCCCCACCCACACCAGGCTCTTAATAGAAATTGTGCATTCACTGAGAAGTATCAATCACAGCAGGGGTTAAGCCCCCGTTACAAATAGTGAGATCGCTGTTGCGTCACAGGTTTTGTGACATAACAGTGACCTCACCAGCAATCTCCCTATGTTTGACACGTAGCAGCTCTTGGGCCACCACTGTGAGAATGCCAGTTGTGTCGGAATGGCCTGGACCATTTTTTGATCGTCGAGTTCCCGCTGGGCAGTATGCATCGGTGTGTTTGACACCTTAACAATGACCTCGTTGGTGACTCAGAACTCAGCCACTTAAGTCTGAGTCGTCAGACCGTCGAGGTAATTAAACAGGTCGTTGTATTGTTGCTGCATCGTTGAGTAGATCTGACTATTTGACATCTCACCAGTGACCATGTAGCAACGTTCAGGCGATCCTTACCAGGTCGTATCGTTGTCAGAATGGCTGGAACATCGCCAAGTGTGACGGGACCCTTAAGGTCATGTTACATGGTACGAGATTGTGAACGATATCGCTCAAACGTCACAGGTTTGGAGTCGTTCAAATGACATCGTTAGGATATCGTTGCGTGTAACACCGAGATACGACTATGATAAATCGTTGGATCGTTGATCGCATATTTGATAACATGTTCTCAAATCAGACAATCGTTGATCAGCCAACCTGCTGCATCGCTGTGTGTGACACAGCGATAACGGTGTCGTTAATGACTTCCCCTATTCACAACAGTGAGCAAGTATCGTTCGCTGGGTTGTGCAAACGATAGCTGCTCGCCACATCGCCTGTGCGTCAACCATGATATCTAGACGTGTGACATCTCACCAACGATATCAAAAAGATGTCCTAACGACCGCTCTCTCATGAGATCGTTGGTGATATTTTAATGACATTGAAGCATGTAACGGTTCCTTTAGACTGCCATGTGCATGACAAACTAGTTATTCAATGTTAATCCCAGTATATTAACATTACTTTAAATAAACAATTGCACAGACCCTGATAAGAGAATCACAGTTGCTTTTTGTTTTTAAACTCTTATCCCCTGCTGTCCTGCTGACAGATTTCCTTAAAATCACAATCCATGCTCAATATCATATAAATCTACAGTATGTATCCCAGAAATCAAATTCCTATGTCAGATAGGACAGCACAAGTTGACAAGTTCCACTTAGTTTTTTGTATTTTTTAAAGAAAAGTTGACAAAATTGTTTGTGTAAACAATTTGATCTATGACTATGTTTTAAAGGGGAATCCTCAAGCACAACCATGCAATTCCAATAAAATAATCGATAGTGAATAACAAACCTGTTCACTTATAGTAAATACAGTGTAGATATTCCATCTGTTTACAATGGATCTTTATGTCAGCAGCCCAATACCATGCATCGTCATATCGGGTCCTCGTCAATTACGACAGAATCTGTAGCCGATCCTCTGATGCAGTTATAATCATAACAATTTTTATAGCTCCAACATAAGCCACTGCACTTTGCAATTTAAAGGAAACATATGCAAACAATGAAAACTTAACAGAGTAACAAATAGTTGCACAGTTACAGGAAGAGGGAGGGCTATGAGCCTTAATTCATTTTTATTTCTCAATGCAATGGAACAAAAACAATAAAAGAGACACCCTTATATAAAATATTTGAACTGTTAAGAACCAGTGAGACAGAGTATTTCTGAAAATAGATAAGTCTCCTGTGAAAGATGGTTTTATCTTAGTATAACTATCCCGACACAGCAGAATGGTTTCCTGTAGGTGAAGATTACACTTCTATACCTGCTACTCACTGCATGAAATGTCTGACTCCTGCCCCTTTGCTTCCCGATTGCTGTTTGAAAACATAAGGTATAAAAGGTGTCATTACTCTGATGTGAAACTGCTAGTCACTGGTAGCTGGAGAAACTAGAGAGGGTCAAGATTATTTCTTTTGCCTTATAACACACCTTTTTGATATCTAAAGGTATTAGAAAACATCAAGTTAGTGTAGTAATGTAGCAATCGGTGTGCAATCCTGATGTAATGCAACATACACTTGACTTTTCTCTGTGCATACTGATTGTTCTTTCAAATGTCCAATAATAATTGCGAATGGGTTTTTTGCCCCTTCTGAGTCCACTCACGCTGCGAGTCGGCGTGGTCATGTGGATACGCCCGAAGCATTGGCCGCGCAGCGGCCATTGCGAGCAGTTCTAAGGCGACTCGCTATGCCCGCGCAGCGGGCATGGCGAGTCGCCTTAGCAGCGCGAAGCATTGGCCGCGAAGCGGCCATTGCGAGTCAGAGACTCGCTCTTCTAGAATCCCGATGCATGTGCATCGGGCACCCAGCTAGTGTCCAATAATAGGGAAACAATAGATTTCAAAGAGAACATTCTCTACAGCTCCCTCTATTGTTAGTTGCAAGCAGTTAACATTTGTTCATTTAAAGTATACCTGTACTTTCAGGTGATATTTCAGAATTTCAAGTTGTTAAATGAGTCATCATGATACATGACACCATTTTTGGCCATTTTATGTCTTCTATTCTGTATTTTTCACCAGTTTTCTTTTCTGTAGTGTCCATGAGAGTGAGTAGAGTATGATCCACTATGATGCCTCCCATACACAGTACTCAGAAGCATGAAGACTCTATTTTTTGCATCGATGTAGTCAACCTGAAGTGGGTATGTGGTTTGGGCTCATGGGGTGAGACCGCACCATACTCAGCAGTTAACACCTGTGATTTTTAATCTGTGAATTCCCACTGTCAAATTCTGACAGCAGCAATTAACACGCATCGGCATGGGGGAGCTCCATTCTAAGTGCTCATTTGCATGCCTGAGACAAGACTGAGGGTCACCAATGAATTGCTAAAACAGCAGAGGGTCGGCTAAAGACTTATATGCTTGTCATAGCAGCATTCATTTGAATGCCAGGCTTCAAAGGACACTATGATTTTCACTATATACAGGAATGCTATCTGGTGCGCCGCATTCATGAAAGTCCGAATTATCAAAATATAAAAATAATGAACCCAATCAGTAAGAATTGTAGACAAAACAATTAAAGAATGGATGGCATACTGCAGGAATTAAGTACCGTGATGGACATATCGTAAATTTTAATATTCAAGGATTCCATAAAGTGTGTACCACAGGAATGGTGCATAGAAAATGTTTTGCTAATATTCAAAAAGTGAACAAAACCTGAGCCTGGAAATTATAGGCCTATACGTTTAACCTCAACTGTAGGTAAATCCTTGAGTGTTTCCTAAAGGCCCCTTCACACACTACAACATCGCTAACGATGTCGCTGCAACGTCACAGGTTTGTGACGTAACAGTGACCTCTCCAGCGATGTTGTAGTGTGTGACAGCCACCAGCGCCCTGGCCTCTGCTGTGAGGTCGCTGGTTGCTGCACATCGCTCAGGGCCATTTTTTGGTCCCAAGTCTCCCACTGATCAGCACACATCGCTGTGTGTGACCGCGAGAGACGAGCGAACCAGGGACCTCACAGGCTGGTTACCTGGTGTTTATCATGGATACCAGCATCTTCCCTGCTTAGCGCAGCCTGTAAGCAGGGAGGACGCTGGTAACTATGATAAACTGCGGATATCTAGGCAGCGTGGCCTAGATACCCGCAGTTTATCATGGTTACCAGCGTCCTCCCTGCTTACAGGCTGCGCTAAGCAGTGAAGACGCTGGTATCCATGATAAACACCGGGTAACTAAGTAGTGCGCACTGCTTAGTTACCGCTGTTTAGCATGGATACCAGCGATCTCACAGGTGCTGAGTCGCTGGTGAGTCTGTCTGTTTGACAGCTCACCAGCAACTCCAGAGAGACTTTCCAGTGATCCCAGCTAGGTCGGATCGCTAGTGGGATCGCTGGATAGTCTCAGTGTGTGAAGGGGCCTTTGAAGATGCTATACTGCAGTATCCCATTAAGAATGACCCTGTATCAACATGAATTTATGAGGACCAGGGAAATGCAGTGGATGTTGTGTAAATGGACTATTCAAATGCTTTTCATATGGTGCCACACAAAAGGTTGTTAAATTAATATGAGACTAATGAGAATAGTGAAAAAATGTGTAACTGGGTTAAAAACTACCTCAGTGATAGGAAATAAAGGGTAGTTATTAATGGAAAACACTCAGACTGGGTCACAGTTAACAGCGGGGTACCAAAGGGGTCAGAATTGGGAATGCTTCTTTTTAACATATTTATTAATGACCTTGTAAGGGGCATATGGAGTAAAATTTCAATATTTGCAGATGACACTAAACTCTGCAGGGTAATCAATACAGAGGAGGACAATTTTATATTACAGGAGTTATGTAAACTGTAATCTTGGGCTAAGAAATGGCAATTGAAGATTATTGTGGATATATGTAAGGTCATACCCTAAGGCAGCAAAAATAACATTTATAACTGGATCAAAATATATAAGAATAATGGGATGCACTCACCGAAGCTGTATTTGCTGTGCAAGGTCTTTTATTCTAAAATTTTTGGATCAAGGGGTTACATCACTGCAGGGAGGGGAGGGATTGTAGGGCGGATGATGGGTGTCCCGTTTAGCGTATTACCGCTTCAACGGGTCCAGTGCGTAGATGTATGGGCGGAGCTGCTAGCCAATCAGAGGCTCGCATGTAACATCTCTGATTGGCCGGCGGCTTCTGGGCTCTGATTGGCCAGCGGCTCTCCATACATCTACGTAGCTGAGGAAGAGAGCTCAAAGCAGTGCCGTAATACTGCTGCGGCGGTCACCAGGACAAGTACGGTGGGCGAGATACAGTAAAATACATACACACAGACAGCTGCATGCCCTGATCTTCTGTGAGACGGACATGCTTAAGAAAAAATATAACTTTACTAGGTCTTATTTTCAGGGGAGAACTTATATTCAGCAGCCTGACAAAATCCCCACTAGGTCTTAATTTAAGGGGATGTCTTATTTTCGGGGAAACATGATAGTAGGAATAGAGATTACTGTAAACTGATAAATGTATTGATAGATGTTGCTGGCAGACAGGTAGCAGAGTTACTGATGAGTCGAGAAAAGTAACAGGATTATTGGAGATCACAGGCAGACCGGTAACAGGATGACTTGAGACCAAGTCAGACTGGTAGCAGAGATATTGATGAGTCGTGACACGTAAGAGGATGACTGGAGACTGCAGACAGGTAACAGAGATGCTGATGAGTTGAGACAGGTAACAGGATAATGGAAGACTGCTGGCAGGCAAGTAACAGAATTACTCACCCCAGGCAGCTGGCATATGACTCTCAGGAGTAAATGGAAGTCTGGTGATCTCGGAAGCTACACTAATCCGAAGGAGGACACGAGACGAGGTGTTCTTAGGACCCGGGGCTGATTGCAGACAGGATTCCTAAGTTCAACAGAAGCCAAAATGTAGCATACCAAAGTAATTTTAGCTCAGTCTCTCAGAAGTCACTCATGCAGGATTGGCCTCCATCAAAACTTGGCCCCAGGTGTCAGTCCAAGGAGTCCTTAAATAGTTCAAGGCAGTTCCTCATATTGAGACACGAAAGGCTGCTTGCAAAGCCTGACATACAGTGGAGCCAAACCATGGACAGGAGATTATCAGATGAACTAATAAATTCCAGTGGAATTGAATTTAACAAAAACTTGTCAAAATGTGAACTTTTTGGGATTTGCTTCTGTCCTGAGTAATCAGAATGGTGGCTTCTGCCTACTATTTTTCTGTACCTTAAAGGGCCACCAAATAGTTAAAAAAAACTACAAAAATCTCTATACTCAATTTACTGTTCACCTCTTTGGCCACCTGTCTGGTGCTCGAGGAATCTTTTGACCTCTTACCACTTGTGCTGGAATCCCCAGGCCCCTGGGAGGGTTCTGCGCATGCGCACCATAAGCCACAGTGCACATTGCAACATCATTACACTGTGACTTTCCACACAATTATGCAGAACCCTCCAGCTCTAGCAGTAGGATACCAGAAGATGCAGCAAGGGCCGGACTAATGGTGGTGAGTAGATAGAAAGATGGAGTTGTAAGGTATATGTATTTTTTTTCCATGTTATGTTGATTATATTTGGGGCCTGAAGTGACCCCAGTAGATAATGAGGGATATTGAACTGATGGAGATTATCTTCCCCGTGAATCGAATTTCCTGTGAATAACTGCGCAATAAGGCCAATTCTAATTTTGCCTGATCTGTTCATCTCTAATGAACAAGATAAAAAAACCTGCAATCAGCATTTGCTATTAATCACTGATGCAATATTCAGTTCTAGAACATCTTCTTATGAGTGAACATAGTACATCAAAAGACACTTGTCCAGAAAAATAGAAATCTAATTAGAAGTTTGAAATTGTGTGAGACGTTTGGCATTTGGTCTCTACCCCTGCTATTGCTCTGCATGACCCTATTACAAATACATCCTCGTCTTAATTATCAAGAACTTTTGTAAATGGTTATTTTTCCATTTTAAGATTAATTTGACCTCATTAATATACTGTTTGGATTAAGTCATTTATTACCTAATAGGCTCTCCATTTACACCTTTACATACAAAACAATTAGCTTATTTGATTTCTTTATTTTGTGTCATTTATCTTGATTGACCTCTTTGTTTTTACAGCCTCCTATCATGTAGCAGAAGCAGTTGTAAAATAAAAAGCCTGCAGAGTGACATGAAAGGCAGACTAGAACACAGACTCCCCATGGAGTCAAGGTTAGTGAAGCTCTGTGCATACAGAGAAGCTTGAATTTTGAAGAGGGCAATCCGGCTCCACTAATTGTACTGGTTCACAGTCATGCACATCAGAGTTATAGCGGTAATGACCTCTGCTAGGGATCAGGAGTTTGAAATCCGTGACTGGTTCCACAAGACGATAATTATTATGTATGGTACTAAAGAAGGAATTTCCTGCTGCTTTCCCATCTACTGCTACCTGTGTCTTACTAAACACCTTAGGCTCCAGGCAACAAACATCAGTACTGGTAAAAAGAAAAAAGACTATCTGTCTATCTAATATAAAAAAATCTTAAACTACAGAAGACATGCTCTTACAGTGTTTAAAATGCATGTGCTACACCAGTCCAATTATTGTGCAAGATAAAGGAGAATAATAAAAAAATCTTATATTTATACAATACATATTTTGATTTTTTTTTCACAATGGCGTAATACAAATATACACTGTGCAACAAATATAATAGAAATAAAGAAACATTTACATATATAGAATGCTTTGTACTATGGAATACAAGAAATTGGGCACTGCTGGTCAATATTAATGTTATTTTGAACAGTCACAACAGAAACACATTTGTATTATATTTTAGGCAATTGATTTTTCCCTATCTCTAACACTTTAAAAATTGAAAAAAATAAATCGGGCAGATGCAAAGGTTTGGGCACCCTCCATGGTTAGTATCTAGTAGCACCCCCTTTTGCAAGTATCACAACTTGTAAAGATTTTTGTAGCCAGCCACGAGTCTTCCAATTCTTGTTTGAGAGATTTTTATCCATTCTTCCTTAGAAAAGTCTTCCATTGATATTCCTGAGTCGTCTTGCATGCACTTCTTTTTTGAGGTCTAGAAACAGATATTCAATGATGCTCAGACCAGGGGACTGTGAGGGCCATTGTAAAACTACTTTCAGCAAGCACGTTTTGAGGTAGTTTATTATGGAACAAAAGTGAAAATGACAAAATTACATTTTTGGGGGTGCCGCAATAAAAGGTGATCAAAACAGCACATGTACCCAAATATTTTATAATTAGAAAAGACGGCTCAAGACACAAAAAATAATCCAAAACAAAACCGAGTCACAACACCAAGGCTTTACCAGGTACAAATGTTACTCACATCAAGGCGCACATCCATTTCCAGGGAATCCATCCTGGACCATATAACCAATAAAGTAAAATAAGTCAGCGCCTCACCGGTTGGCATTATTCATCGTGTCTTCTTTATTTCTGCCCCCAAACAAGCGATGTTTCGATCAGAGATCTTTAACAAGCTCCTTGATAAAGATCTCTGATCGAAACGTAGCTTGTTTGGGGGCAGAAATAAAGAAGACACATTGAATAATACCAACCGGTGAGGCGCTGTCTTATTTTACTCTACAATACAATAAGCCATCACACAGCCTGAAATCCCCAAAAAATTAGAATGCAATGGGTCACGGAAAATGGTGATAAAAGCGCGATTTTTAAAAAAAATAATGCAGATTTTTTTATCACCACTTAGGCTAGGGTCACACTTGCGTTTTTTTGTTTTTTAAATCTTGATCCGGTTTTGAGCTTTCAAAAAGCTCAAAACCGCATCAGGAAACGCTCCATGCAATCCAGTTTCCACATCTGGTTCTGCAGCCTGCGTGAAAAATCATGCAGGCTGCAGTTTGCGGAGTGGTTGTAACATCCGCAATGCGGTAACCGGATTGCTCAGGATGTGTAAACCTGAGCAATATGGTTACCGTATACTTTGCTTATCCCGGCTGCCGCTGGGATAAGCAAAGTGTTTAATGTTGTACAAAAAAGCTTTAATATTAATAATAAGTGTGCCCACCCCCCCTAGAGACATGCTACCTACTCTGGTGGGCATGTAATAGGTTAATTACTCATGTACAGTAAGCCGGCTCCTGTTGGCTCTGTACATTTTTATGAATGAAACCGCCTGCTCCTCGGTCAGCTGGGCACATACTATACGTAATGTACGTATAGTATGTGCGCTGTCCAGGGTCCTGAAGGCTTTTACAGTAGATCTATGGCGCTTCGCAGCGCCATAGATCTATTGTAAATGCGTACAGGACCTCAGACAGCGCACATACTATATGTACATTACGTGGGAATTGGCAATTGTGTTCACTGCATCAGGATCTGGATGCAGTGAACGCAATTGGGCTAACAAATGTGACTTTAGCCTTAGATAAAAGTAAAAGTATACATGTTTGATATCTATGAACTTGTACCAGCCTGAGGAATCATACTGACAAATCAGTTTTACCATAAAGTAACCATTGAATTAAATGAAAAAAAAAAAAACAAATAACATAATTGCAGTATTTTGACATTTCACGGCACTTGGAACTATTTTACTGCTTTCCAGTACACTGTAGTAATATAAATAATGAGATTTAAAAGTACAACTCATCCTACACAAAACAAGCCTTCACATGTCTATATTGACAGAAAAATAAAAAAAGTTATGACTCTTGGCATAAGAGGAGGTAAAAATCAAAACTGGAAAGCGGAAAATCACCTTGAGGTGAAGAGATTGAGAAAAACAGAGATATGATTCTAGAGGAAAATAATTATAAAAGCGTAAAAAGGTAACAACCATTATTAAATACCGTATATACTCGTGTATAAGCCGAGTTTTTCAGCCCAAAATTTGGGCTGAAAAGTCTCCCCCTCGGCTTATACACGAGTCAATACGGGGGGGGCTGTGTCCGGGGCTGTGGAGGCTTCAGGAGGCGGGGGGGGGAGGCTGCTGTATGAGCGGCCCCGTCACGTGGGGCCGCTCATTAAATATGCACTGCTTTCCCCTGTCAATCAGCGGCAGGGGGAAGCAGTGCATAACTAAATAAATCCCCCCAAGTGCTGGCACCTGCCCCCCCTTGTAAGGGTTTACCCCCCCCGATGGTTATATTACCATTCCAGACTTCTGATCCGCGGCGCTCCTCGCTGCTCCCTCCGTCCGTCTTCTACATCCCGGATCTCCGGCCGTCGCAGGCATGTGACGTCATCGCGCGGCCGGGGATCCCGGATGTAGAAGACGGACGGACGGAGCAGCGAGGAGCAGCGAGGAGCGGCGCGGATCAGAAGTCCGGAATGGTAAGAGAAGCGGGGGGGGGCCCTTGCAAGGGGGGACGAGTGCCAGCATTTGGGGGCTGCTGGGGACCCCCAGGGGGCTGCTGGGGACCCCCTGGGGGCCGCTGTGTACCCCCAGGGGCTGCTGAGTACCCCCAGGGGGCTGCTGGGTACCCCCTGGGGGCTGTTGGTACCCCCAGGGGGCTGCTGGTACCCCCTGGGGCTGTTGGTACCCCCTGGGGGCTGTTGGTACCCCCAGGGGGCTGCTGGTACCCCCTGGGGGCTATTGGTACCCCCAGGGGGCTGTTGGTACCCCCTGGGGGCTGTTGGTACCCCCAGGGGGCTGCTGGTACCCCCTGGGGGCTATTGGTACCCCCAGGGGGCTGTTGGTACCCCCTGGGGGCTGTTGGTACCCCCTGGGGGCTGCTGGTACCCCCTGGGGGCTATTGGTACCCCCCAGAGGGCTGTTGGTACCCCCTGGGGGCTGTTGGTACCCCCAGGGGGCTGTTGGTACCCCCAGGGGGCTGTTGGTACCCCCAGGGGGCTGTTGGTACCCCCAGGGGGCTGTTGGTACCCCCAGGGGGCTGTTGGGTACCTCCAGGGGGCTGCTAGGTACCCCCTGGGGGCTGCTATATGTACCCCTGGGGGCCTGCTGTATACCACTGGGGCTCCTGTATACTACCACTGGGGCTGCTGGGGCTCCTGTATACTACCACTGGGGCTGCTGGGGCTCCTGTATACTACCACTGGGGCTGCTGGGGCTCCTGTATACTACCACTGGGGCTGCTGGGGCTCCTGTATACTACCACTGGGGCTGCTGGGGCTCCTGTATACTACCACTGGGGCTGCTGGGGCTCCTGTATACTACCACTGGGGCTGCTGGGGAATCTGTATACTACCACTGGGGCTGCTGGGGAATCTGTATACTACCACTGGGGCTCCTGTATACTACCACTGGGGCTGCTGGGGCTCCTGTATACTACCACTGGGGCTGCTGGGGCTCCTGTATACTACCACTGGGGCTGCTGGGGCTCCTGTATACTACCACTGGGGCTGCTGGGGCTCCTGTATACTACCACTGGGGCTGCTGGGGAATCTGTATACTACCACTGGGGCTGCTGGGGAATCTGTATACTACCACTGGGGCTCCTGTATACTACCACTGGGGCTGCTGGGGCTCCTGTATACTACCACTGGGGCTGCTGGGGCTCCTGTATACTACCACTGGGGCTGCTGGGGCTCCTGTATACTACCACTGGGGCTGCTGGGGCTCCTGTATACTACCACTGGGGCTGCTGGGGAATCTGTATACTACCACTGGGGCTGCTGGGGAATCTGTATACTACCACTGGGGCTGCTGTATACTACCACTGGGGAGGCCTGTATACCACACTGCTGGGGTCTGTATACCTGTGCTCGGGTCCACCCTCGGCTTATACACGAGTCAATAGGTTTTTCCAGATTTTTGGGGCAAACGTAGGGGGGTCGGCTTATATACGGGTCGGCTTATACACGAGTATATACGGTACATTGTTTCATATAATTGAAACCAGATGTTTTCATACACTATGTAAAAAGACACATTTGCATGTTTTTCTTACTAGCTGACATGAAATCAGAATAAACCTTTCCTGTTTTAGGTCAATTAGGATTACCATAATTATTAAAATTTGCCAATGCCAGATTAATGAGAGAGAGAATGTTTTAAGGCATTTGTATTAATTTCTGCGAAGTCACATGTTTACATACATTTCATTAGTAATTGGTACCATTGCCCTTAAACTGTATGGCCTGTTTCACATCTAAGGCATGTGGGCGTTTTGCAAAATTTGCGTTTTTAGGCGTTTTTAGCGCTAAAAATGCATAAAAACGCTAGCTTTTTTGGTTCCATTGATTTTAATGGAAACGCATGTAAAAATGCATACAAAAACACATTAGCGTTTTCAAAAATGCAAAACGCATGCGTTCTTGGCAACGCTGCCCAAAATACATTTGTAAAAAGTAATCTATTTTGTTATGTTTCTTTGGAGTGATTGCTTCTTACTGGCATAGTGGCCTTTCAGCCCACATTGATACAGTACTCATTTCACTGTGAATAATGATGCAATCTTACCAGCTGCCACCATCATCTTCACAAGGTCTGTTGCTTGTGTTTTGGGGTTGATATGCATATGTAGAACCAAAGCACGTTTATCTCTGGAAAATGATGATGAAACCTGAAGAAATGGCTGCTATAGGAATATTGCTTGATAAGTCAGAATATCCCCTATTCCTTACAAGTATCATAAATGTTTGATACACAAGGCCTTAACTCAGTTTTTTGAAACAACAAAACTAATATTTCCAATGTCTGGTTTTTAATGTATATTCTTATTAATGGTTAAAATTCAGCCAAATTTTCCATAACTGTATAAGGAGTAAAGGACATGATTTTAAGGTAAAGAAAGTATACAGTGGCATGCCAAAATGTTAGCACCTTCGACAAAATTACTTTTATCGAGAACAGTTAAGAAAGACAGAAATAACAAATAAACAAAAGGAAGACTCCCCATGAATCTGCAGAGAGAACTGAGAACTCATTTCCCTCTGTCAGGAGGTCTCATAGAATTATGGTGGACACTTTGGTGCCAAGGAAAGAAGTTCTCATATTTAATTACACATCACTCCCCTAAATATAACAATCATAAATCTGACACCTGGAGAAGTATGAGATACTAGATGGTGGCCCGATTCTAACGCATCGGGCATTCTAGAATATGTGGGTGTGCGGCGGTACGGGTGTACGGCACGGTGGTGTGGTTGTGTGAGTGTGCAGCGGTGGCCCCCTCAGTTCTCACCTGCTCCAGGCTTCTGTACAGCCGCCTCTCACCCTGGCATGTCTTCTTCTTCTTTCTCCAGCATAGACATCAACAATTCCAAGGCCTCAAGAGGTGGAGTTAACAGGGGGCATCATAGTAGGCGTGTCCAAGTGCATAGCCCTGATGTGGTGGGTGTGCCCTTGTTCACGGCCATTATGATGCCCCCTTTGGTAGCTCCACCCCCACTCCCTGCAGCCTTTGAATTTCTGGAGTCTATGCCAGCTGATCTGATCAACATAGCAATCGCGTCACGTGACCAGATTGTGTAAGATGATCTGCGTCAGGATATACTGTATACCTTTTCCTGTCCTGTATTTCTGCCATTTGATGTGTTGTAATTTTTCTCCGTTTTCTATTAGCTGTATACTATGCAATTTATTGTGCTGTAATTTAACATGTCTCCTTCCCCCAATAATTGTGTTCCTGGATTGTAATGTAGTTAAGCCTTGGTCAACAGCTAGTGAAGGATTAGCCATTCTTCCTCCCAGCAGGTGGCTAGTCCAATCCACATACTACCCTTCTTGCTCTGTTGCACACCCTGTCACAAACTGGTTGGCAGAGGAGGGATCAGAGCAGAAGGAATGGAGGAAAGACTGCAGCCAGAGGTAAATACCCAAAAAAGTCAGTCGGTTGTGTCGTATGAGGAGGAGATGGCCTTGCTGGGAGATGAGGCCACCATAGAAGATAAGCGAGAGGCTATTCATAGAGCTCAAAAGAGGGCATTGCTGGAGAGGCAGCTCACTGTGGAAGTAGCTACAAAGCTCCAGACAGACTGTACGCACAGCACCCACCATGAGGGAACTCCCCAGAGTGTCCCGCAAAGACTTTAAGCCATTTAATGAGGCTGCAGGCGACACTGAGGGCTTTTTCCAGGACTTTGAGCATCAATGCCGATTAATGGAAGTCCCAGAAAGGGAGTGAGTCCGACATCAGGTGGGGCTCTTAGAGGGTGGAGCTTCTGAAGCTTATAGAGCTATGGACCCTCAGTGGAACTGTGAGTATGCAGATATTAAAGAAACTATTCTGGAACATTATGTCGTGCCCCAGATACTTACAGGACTCAGTTACATGCTTTAGCCTGTGATGGAGGAGTATCTTTCAAGATATATGCCCACAGGCTCAAACAAGTATGTCATCGCTGGCTGGAGGGAGAGGGAGCCTCAACCTGGGAGACCTTCCTCCAGGTCATCCTGAAGGAACAGTTTTACACCAAGTGCCCTGCTGAGATCCGGGAATGGGTGCATGAGAGGAGATCAGTCACAGTGGAGCAAGCTGCTGCTCTAGCTAATGAGGCTCTCACCATCAAGCCTCAGTGGAGGTATCTGCTGGAGGATAGAGAGAGGCTTACCATATCCAGAACACTGGTGGCCCCTTGCCTTGCTATTTCCATTGTTCATCATTCCCCTAAGCCACCACCTATTGCTGATACCCGTGTTAATGTGCCTCTAAATGTTCCCACTGCGTCTTCTGGAATACAATGAGGAGAGAAACTAGCAGATCGCAGGTGTTATGGTTGTGGGCCTCACGGTCATCTGCAGGCCACATTCCCAGCCATCCAATGGAGGAGTCGTCCTCAAACCCCTACAGCACCTTCAGGTGGGAGCCGGCCTCCAGGTTCCCTTACCCTCCGCCCAAGAGGGCGCCTAAGAAGTGGTGGGACACCTTGCAGATGTTATAGATGTGGGCAGCCTGGGCATCTGCAAGCCACCTGCCCAGCTGGTCACATGAGGAATCATCTTGCACTACACCGGATTATTAACTATGTACAGTCAAGTGCCATGGAGGAAGAGCTGTCACCACTACGTGAGGACTGGCCTAGTGAGTCGGTCACCCATGTTGCACCACTAGGAGCTTATGGGGTGTGGCCCGCAGCAACAAAGACTTCTGCTCATTGAGGTAAGAACATGCAGGAGGTCGTGCTGGATGGACAGAGATTTGTTGGATTTTGTGACTCAGGGGCTTTCCTCACACTGGCTGATCCTTGAGTGGTTCGGCCTAAAACAATCCTTAAAGGATCTAGGGTTGTAATTGAACTGGCTGGTGGTAAATGCAGGACTATTCCCAAAGCCACTGTGCATCTGAACTTTGGCTTTGGGGTCAGACGATGTGTGGTTGGGGTAATGAGCGGTCTTCTGGCAGATGTCATCCTGGGTAATGATGTGGGAGAGCTACAATGCGAATTTGTGGCTGCATGTAGCCGAGTGTAAGTCCCATTATGGCTCTGTGTACTTAACAAGCGACCTGTAGAGGTCACTAGTATGTACACAAATTGCGGGGGAAGGGATTGTCAGGATATATGCCTTTTCCCTGTCCTGTATTTCTGCCATTTGATGTGTTGTAATCTTTCTCCGTTTTCTATTAGCTGTATGCTATGCAATTTATTGTGCTGTAATTTTACATGTCTCCTTCCCCCAAGAATTTTCGTTCCTGGACTGTACTGTAATTAAGCATTGGTCAACAGCTGGTGAAGGATTAGCCATTCTTCCTTCCAGCAGGTGGCTAGTCCAATCCACATCCAACAGACACACTGGAGCCATATGTTTCCAAAATTTTCTGATGGAGCAAACCATTCAATAGTAGATGTGAACCCCTACTCCCTTTCACATGGGCTGATCACAGGAGCCTAGACAAGACATTCATGTGTGTTGTTCCAGCTTTCTTGTTTAATAAATCTCCTTGGATTGATCTTCGGCCGGGTGTCCCTTCCTGCTCTGTCGCACACCCCGTCACAATCTGGTCACCTGATTTGATTACTACAGTGAGTGGATGATCTGCCACACATTGTCACTCACTGCCAGCTCTGTTTCAGGTGTGTGATGACTCACTGAGGTCTCCGTTCAAGTAACCATGGTGGCCACTAACAGTGGCAAACTGGGTAATAAGGGTTTAATGCCAGCTTTGTATTGTCAGCTGGCATTAAGCCCGAATTCTTAATGTTGGGCCAATATTAGATTCGTCCATTAAGAATTTCAAGTAAAAAGTAAACAAGACACAACACAAAGAGAAAATATTTTATTAGAAGTAAAAACACAAAGACATTTTGGGACTCCATCTTAATTATCCCTTTAGTCATACCCCTTCTTGATCCTGTGTGATGTCTTCTTTATTGGTGGCTGTGGTAAAGAATACAACATCTGTCATCACTGCCTCCTGTCACTGAATGAACCATCTGCAAGCTCTGTCTGTAAACGGTGACTTGCTGAGGTCACCCGAGGACAACTCAGACAACCATGGTACCCGCTATGATTGGCAGCCACTATGGTTACCTAAATGGTGACCTCAGAGAGTCACTGCACTCCTGGACCAGAGCTGGCAGCGATTGACGTGAGCGGCAGCTTCTCTGATCATCATAGTAATGAATATGGTGATCAGATCAGCTGACCACGCACATCACTCACCCTCAGCGCAGATGCAGAAGTGAGAGGGAGCACGGGAATATGGACCAGAGCAATTAACCAGCGTGACCCTGTATGATGATACGTCTGTGGCTATCTGTGTGTGTAAGATAACATAGAAATAAAGCATTAGTGCATTTGCTAGTGACCCGTTGAAGCGCAAGGAGTGTGAAACGGTGCCGTCGTCACCTCTGCCTCCCCCCTCCCTGAATCATGTAACCAGCAAACCTGAATAAAAGTGCAACATTCACCAGTGAGTGCCCTCTTTTCTATATTTGGATTGCATTATCTTCACCTGTGGACTGGCACCACAGTTCCCAGGACTAACTGCATTTGCAGTCACTGCTAAAGGCTGTTGAATATACTGGTGCCCCATTCCTACTTTACCGTCTCCCAAAATTAAAAGGTTTATTTATTTATTTTTTTTTTATATATAAACATATTACATTTTATGTGGTCTTTTTATAATTTCTTTTTGCTGACCTGTGGTGTCCTCCTCTTGTTTCAAGCAAAGAAGCCCATAAAGATATTGACTAGCACACAGATTCCTGCCATCCAAATTTTTGATGGACTGGTTACGAAAAAAGCCAAGAAAAATGAATCATTTATTATTTTGCTTATGAGAAAAATGGAAAACAAATGGATCATAAAAATAGTCACACTTAGCAAACACTTATGAAAATCTAATCTTGTACACTGAAAAAAATGCTAAATTTTTTGGACAGAGGAAAAACAAAATCAGCTTAAAATAATACGTCTTATCTACACAATATGTTTGAAAGGATGACTAAAAAAAATGAAACTAAACCGCCAGCTTTTGAGACAACCTATAACTCTAAATTGGGCCTGGTCATCTTAAATTTTGTTATACCAGCTATTATTTTAAGTTACCAGGTTCAAGTTCAAATTTAGTTCTGGAAAATAACAGCAAATTGCTGAGAAGGATGTTGTACAGGAAAGCAGGCTCTTAGAACGACAGTGTTAGCTACGTGTCTCTCTACAGTGTGGAGCAGATGGTCACATAAAATTGGCAGTTTCAATGATTTCCTAAACCTAATGATTTAAGCTGAGGCAAAAAATATGTCATATAAAAACTTCAGCTTAAATCAGATGTAACTTTCTAATAGCACACAGCCATGTATGTATTGATGTTTGGTAGAAATAAAATAATTTTGTAATTAATTTTTTGTTTTCTGAAAATACAAAAATAATCAATATAATCTCTGGCACCCAACTGCCGCTTTCATCACCCATACACTGAACTGTTCATTAGTCATTCATTATTCATTAACCACTGCAGCATTTTTTATTGCAGTGCTGTAGTGAGTGGTGCTTTAAATATAAGTCCCATGAGTCCTGTCTTATACTCATTTCTGCCGCCTTCATCCTTTTCCTGTGGTGCTTTATTTGGTCTGTGATGAAGAGTGACTACCTGGCAGATTCAGTGTTTCATGGAGTGCACCGAAGGCCACTTTTCGATACATCTCTGAGGGTGCTTTCACACTTGCGTTTCCAAGCGCTGCGCATGTTGCGGATCTGAAAATCTAAATCCGCAAGCGTATTGCGGACAAATCTTTTACATGGAGTACGCATTCTTACGAATTGACATGCATTTGCATGCGTATGTCTGCGTATGCGTACCTGCGCGTGGAATTTCTGCGCCCTTCGAACGCAACATGTTGTATTTTTTGGAGCTCAAAAAATCCGCAAACATCCACATGCGTACGATTGCGCATAAACAATGCATTATTGTCTATGGGTACGCAAGCGTATGCAAGGTCTTGCGGATGTCTGCGTTTGATCTGCCTGCGTACAAGTCATTGCGCAAGCCCAGAAACAGAATTGCAGTTCCTCCCATTGTCCGCCCATATCCCAGTCCACAAACAGCCTGTATAAAAGTGGATCTGTCCATTCCATGGTGAATTCTGTTGATCTCCTTGATGGGCCTGTGCCTCCTGGATCTCTGACTACTGGATCTCTGAAAACTGGACCTTAGGACTACTGGATCTTGGGACTACTGGATCTCAGGACTACTGCATCTCAGACTACTGGATCTCGGACTACTGGATCTCGGACTTCTGGATCTCTGCCTCCTGGATCAGTGCCAACTGGATGTCACCTTGCTGACCTTAAATCGACTTGATCCTCACCCTGATGTCTTGGTAAAGTATACAGTGCATTTATTTTTTGTGTAATTTGCACTGCCTAGTGTATAATCTTTAATAGTACCTCCACCCTTGAAATGTATAATGTTTTTTAAATGTGACTAGGGATGGGCGAATCTACTCGCTAGGACTCGTTACTCGGCGAGTAGTAAGGGACTCGCAGGACTCAGTACTCTGCGAGTTTCCCAGCGTTTACTCGCACGAGTCCAATGCAAATCATTGGCAAACGCTGACAAAACTAGGATTGCCATTGTTTGCATTAGACTCGGCTACTGTGCCAGTGATAGCAGGGAAACTCGCAAATAACTGCTGTTTCTTTGCGAGCCGAGTCCAGCTGTCTTCTCTGTGCAGCTCCAGGGTCCTAGAGCCCGCCTGCTCACAGACATGATGTAGCAGTGCTGAGATTGTTCTCAGTCTGCTCATTCCCTGTGCATAGACATCTATATCTATGCACAGGGGATGTAGCAGAGAGGACATCGCGTTTTGGACTACGTCGGACGGAAGAGGATTTTTTTAATTAAAGATGGAGTCCCTAATGGCTTTTTTTTTATTTCAAATAAAAATTTTTCTCTGTGTTTTTTTAACCCTTTATTGGAGATTCTTAGTGGCTGGGTCAAACGTGGCCTGACATTAAGAATCTTGGGCTTAATACCAGCTTGTATAACAAAGCTGGTATTAACCCCTTTATTACCCAGCGTGCCACCGCCACCAGGGCCGCTGGAAGAGCGGGGTTCAGCGCCAAAGGATAGTGCTTCAATGAACGCGCCATCTTCTGGTGCGGCTGCGGGCTGCAATTTGCAGCGGGGGGTGCCCAGAAAGCTTGGGCATCCCTGCGCTGCGGATTCCAGCCCCCAGCTGCTTAGCTGTACCTGGCTAGACATAGAAATTGCGCGGAGCCCCACGCATTTTTTTAAATTATTTAATGAATTTCAGAGTCTCAGAGTCTCAGAGTCAGAGTCTCAGAGTCTCAGAGTCAGAGTCTCAGAGTCAGAGTCTCAGAGTCAGAGTCAGAATCTCAGAGAGTCAGAGTCAGAATCTCAGAGAGTCAGAGTCAGAATCTCAGAGAGTCAGAGTCAGAGTCAGAATCTCAGAGAGTCAGAGTCAGAGTCTCAGAGAGTCAGAGTCAGAATCTCAGAGAGTCAGAGTCAGAGTCAGAATCTCAGAGTCTCAGAGTCAGAGTCAGAATCTCAGAGTCTCAGAGTCAGAATCTCAGAATTTCATGAAATAATTAAAAAAAAATGCGTGGGGCTCCGCGCAATTTCTATTTCCAGCCAGGTACAGCTAAGCAGCTGGGGGCTGGAATCCGCAGCGCAGGGATGCCCAAGCTTTCTGGGCACCCCCCGCTGCAAATTGCAGCCCGCAGCCGCCCCAGAAGATGGCGCATTCATTGAAGCGCCATCCTCTGGCGCTGAACCCCGCTCTTCCAGCGGCCCTGGTGGCGGTGGCACGCTGGGTAATAAAGAGGTTAGGGCCAGCTTTGTATTATCAGCTGGCCCTAAGCCCGAAATTTATGGCGGTCACGCCAATATTAGACATGACCGCCATGAATTTCTATTAAATTGTTTTAAAAAAAACACAACACAAAGAAAATTTTTTATTAGAAATAAAAAAAAAGCCATTAGGGACTCCATCTTTAATTAAAAAAATCCTCTTCCGTCCGACGAAGTCCAAAACGCGATGTCCTTGCATCCCGCGCGGCGAGTCCACGCTGTCCAGCCACACGCATAAGTGACTGCAATAAGATCCTATTCATAGGATTTGGGAGAATTAATCCCGGTTATCTCATTTTCTTTGATTTAAACGCTCACAAGGATTTATCCTTAACACTGCCCCCCAAATAGGGTAGTATACCCACAATATCATTCATTTATAGCAAAGTTGATTGATATTATAACAAGAATAGAATTACTTTTGGCTTTTCTATGAAAATTTTTGATACAAGATATTCTTGACACTGTGAACAAGGTCAATGTGACCGAAACGTCAGTATTTAATCATTTATGAGAATATCACAAGAATTTTTTCACAATAAAGCCTTTTCATTCATCTCCATTTGAGTGCCGAAGTTAATTATATACAGCTTTTAAAAAAAACACAACACAGAGAAAATTTTTTATTAGAAATAAAAAAAAAAGCCATTAGGGACTCCATCTTTAATTAAAAAAATCCTCTTCCGTCCGACGAAGTCCAAAACGCGATGTCCTTTCTGCTCATCCCCTGTGCATAGATATAGATGTCTATGCACAGGGAATGAGCAGACTGAGAACAATCTCAGCACTGCTACATCAGGCAGCAGGCGGTCTCTAGGACCCTGGAGCTGTGGCAGCCAGCACACTGAGCAGACAGGACTCTTATCTGTGCGAGTTTCCCAGCGATTACAGTTGCAAAGTAAACGAGTCCAATGCAAATAAATGACAAAACTAGGATTGCTTCAGGCTGAAGCTTCCGAGACACATCTGCGATTTGTAAATCTCACACTACTCGCTATTACTCGCTTCCCCATTCATTAACATTGGACTCGCTAGACTCGCAACGAGTAGCGAGTCCTGTGCTCGGACTCGCTAGAGTCAAGCGATTCCGAGTAATTTAGGATTCGCCCATCACTAAATGTGACGTTTGTGGGTGGCAAAATATTTTTACAATATTTGTTTTTTTATTTTTTTTATTATTATTTTTTTATTTATTTATTTTTTTAAATAATGTGTTTTCCATGTTCAAAAATTGACAAAAAGTGTTATATTATTGTGTTACTGCAGTTGGTGGCGTTATCTTTGCAGCCTGTACTCTGTGGACAATTTTTTATTACTTGTGACTGTATTGCTTTGTAGCCTGTACTGTGTTGTCGAACATTTTGGATTGTATCATACATGACAATGCATTGTTTATGCTGTGGCAATACTATCCACTTATGTGGTTGTGGTTCTTTTTTTTTTTTTTTTTTTCCCTTCAAAAGTTAATTTTCCAAGACAGTGACGTCATCATACTCTGGGCCTGTCACCTGCACTGTTGTCTGGCTGTTGTAGTCTGTGGTGCTGGTTCCTGGTGTTCTGGGTATTGGCTGCTGTTTCCTGTGGTAAGTTGCGACACTATTGATGAAATGTTGTTTTTTCCCTCCTCTAGTAGAAGGTAAACTGTAGGAAAGGCTATTGCACTTAGCAGTCTCATCTTGGCACACTGAGGGCCCCAGAGTGTCAAAGTGATGCTACTGTGTGCAATCACAAACTGTCATAGCAATAACCTTTTCTTTTGCATAGGTCTTCATCTCCTTGAAAGTTCTAATGCATATCATTGTGTTTGTTTTGTCTCCCTTGACAGTTTCTGAAGGTGGTCCACCAAGTCGGATCCACTGTGGTGCTGTGCTGTCACCTGCTTTCTCTTCATGCTTATTCTGTTGCTGGTTCCTGGTGTTCCCTGGTGTTCTGGGCTTTGGCTGCTGTTTCCTGTGGTAAGTTGTGACACTGTTGATGAAATGTTGTTTTTCCCTCCTCTAGTAGAAGGTAAACTGTACCAACGGCTATTGCACTTGGTAGTCTCACCTTGGCACACTGAGGGCCACAGAGTGTCAAAGTGACGCTACTGTGTGCAATCGTAAACTTTCATAGTAATAACCTTTTCTTTTGCATAGCTCTTCACCTCCTTGAAAGTTCTAATACATAGCATTGTGTTTGTTTTGTCTCCCTTGACAGTTTCTGAAGGTGGTCCACCAAGTCGGATCCTCTGCGGTGCTGTAGCTGTCACCTGCTGTCTCTTCTTGCTGATTCTGTTGCTGGTTCCTGGTATTCCCTGGTTTACATTCATAGTTTGTTAGAGCGGTCTGCTGCTGCTGTTAAGCCTTTTGTTTGTGCTGACCTATCGAAAATGTCCGATGAAAGTGAATATGTGTCCCCTGAACAGCTTGGCCAAGAAAGTAAACATGTAAGGTTATAGTACACATTTGTAAATTGCAATTTCTGGCAAGGTGGAGGAATTAACATTTTTATATGGATTATGTTTCTTTTTGGACAAGGACTCCTCTACTGAAGGTGATCTAGAAGATAGTGACCAAGATTCTTCCCAGAATTTTCGTGATGGACTTGACAATGCCGAAAGACCAAATGTAAGTGTATGTTTTTAACTATACTTTGTTGGTTATCATAAACACAAGCATGTCCATTTTTAAAACACTGTTTATTTTAAATATAGGTTCAAAGAGGAAAAGGAGGGAAACCATATATCGATATTGACCAGTTCATACCCCTCACACAAGAACGAGTTGCTACATGGGATCCACGAGACCGTAAGCATTCGGATATACAAGTCTTGTGAAGACTCTGGGATGAAATTGGAAGATCTATGTTGCGAGGCTGGGACAGTGCAACACCAAAGGACAGAAGGCTGTTTGGTAAGTTTGGTAATGCATCTTTTTTTTTTAAATAAATGGTTGAATTAAATATTTTTTAGATAATTAATGACTATCTCTTGTTTGTCTGTCCCACTTTAGTCAAGAGCTTGAAAGTTCGATGGCGCTCGATGAAAGATCGATATAACAGGGATCTTCGGGAGGAAATGAAAGTTTGTAGGGATCAGAGCAGATGTTGAAACGTTACATTTACCATTAGCAACTTTCTTTCCTGAGGCCAGCTGCATCAAAAAAAATGTGCTGAAAAGTCCCCCCTCGGCTTATACACGAGTCATATACAGTATACAGCGCCCCCCCCATCAGTGGTATACAGGGTATACAGGGCCCCACCTTGCTGCCGCACACCTGTAAAGTAATAGATCATTATACTTATCCCTGTCGCCAGGGGTGCACCGAGCCCCACTGCCGCCTGAGCCGCGGCAGTGACTACGGGGGGGGGGGGGGGTGCTGTTGGAGCCTGGGGCTGCCGCCCCTTCTACAGTGTGCCGGCCGTGGCCGTGAGTCCCTGGGGGGGGGGGGGTGCTACTGATGCCTGGGGCCCCTGCCGCCCCTTCTGTGCCTCTCCCCCGGCGGTCGCCGATTACCTCCGGTGCGCGGGGCGAGCGGCCGGCGCCATGACAGGGGGAGGCTGTTTGCATTGAGGCACCGCCCCCTTCTGCACAGCCGCTCCCCCTGCCGGCTGCCGCCTGAATGACAGGGCTCACACTGTCCAATGGACGGTGCGGCCCTGCCTGTCGCCGCCGCCGCTCTCTGACACCGCGATCCTCTGGGTCTTCATGCTTCCTCCTCCGGTGGGTGCAGGCAATGACGTCATTTCCTGTGCGCCGGAGGAAGAAGCATGAAGACCCGGAGGAGCGCGGTGTCAGAGAGCGGCGGCGGCGACAAGGATAAGTATAATGATCTATTGCTTTACAGGTGTGCGGCAGCAAGGGGGGGCCCTGTATGCCCTGTATACCACTGATGGGGGGGCTGTATACCGCTAGGGCTGCTGTGTACCACTGGGGCTGCTGTGTACCATTGGGGCTGCTGTATATACCACTGGGGCTGCTGTATATACTGCTGGGGCTGCTCTATATACTGCTGGGGCTGCTGTATACCACTGGGACTGCTGTATACCACTGGGGCAGCTATATATACCACTGGGGCTGCTGTATATACTGCTGGGGCTGCTGTATACCACTGGGGCTGCTGTATATACCACTGGGGCTGCTGTATATACTGCTGGGGCCTGTATACCACTGGGGCTGCTGTATATACTGCTGGGGCTGCTGTATACCACTGGGGCTGCTGTATATACCACTGGGGCTGCTTTATATACTGCTGGGGCTGCTGTATACCACTGGAGCTGCTGTATATACCACTTGGGCTGCTGTATATACTGCTGGGGCCTGTATACCACTGGGGCTGCTGTATATACTGCTGGGGCCTGTATATACCACTGGGGAGGCTGCTGTAATACTGCTGGGGCCTGTATATATTGCTGGGGCCTGTATATACCACTGGGGAGGCTGCTGTTATACTGCTAGGGCCTGTATATACTGCTGGGGCCTGTATATACCACTGGGGAGGCTGCTGTATACTACCACTGGGGAGGCCTGTATACCACTGGGGGGGCTGTATATCACACTGCTGGGGGCTGTATACCTGTGCTGAGGTCCACCCTTGGCTTATACACGAGTCAATAGGTTTTCCAAGGTTTTGGGGGCAAAACTAGGGAAGTCGGCTTATACACAGGTTGGCTTATACACGAGTATATACGGTATATATTTGTTTAATTGTATGTTGCTTTTTGTTCCATTAATTGTAAATTAGAATTGTTTGAAAATACAAAGATTGTATATTATTCATTTTTTTATAATTTCAGTTTCTAACAATATTTTTTTTTCTCAATTGAAGTGTCTATAGTTACACAGTTGCGAAATTTGTTTGATGCTTGTTGCCTAATTTTTTTTTTTTGTTTGTGTACCTCCAGGACTTGGAGCAGCACTGCTGAGCCTGCAGCAGCAGCCATACCATCCCAAGGAGTTGGGAGCGCCACCGAACTCACATCCCAGACTGCCAGAATAGAGGGAGCAACGACTGACTTGCCACAATCTGTAACTCAGGTTGCTGGCACTCCAAGCTATCCCCTATCCCAGGCCTCCAGTGCTACTTTGGTGGGTACTTCACGCCAGCAACAGAGGGCCTGGGATAGGACAGTCATGCCAGAGTGTATGCACTTAAGCTCGAACTTCCAGGAAGGCTTGAGTCACCTTAGTAACTGCGTAGAAAAAGGGTTTCAGAATATGAACACTCTTTTCTGCGAAGTTAACAGCCGACTTGATCGCCTGGAAGCTGACCTAACAAGACCAGCACGACATTTTTTTTCTTGTATGGAAAAGTGGATACCTTATCACCTGAGTTCCAGATTAATGTCATGACTGCCTGTCAGGGTGCTTTTAGACTGGCAGTCCAGCATCAGCAACAACAACAGCAGCAATAGCAACAGCAGCAGCAACAGCTACAACAGCTGCCTTACCGGACCCAGCAACATGGCTACTACAACCAGCCACGGATTAATGTGCAAGTCTCCCAATCCACCCCAACACAGACTCAGTGGCAAACTGCGTCCATAACACAATGACAACAAGGAACAAGTTTGCCAACACACACCAACTTGCCTCCACCACCACCAATGGACATTGTACCTGAGGTACCAAGCTACACAGCGCTGCACACTTCGTCATCACAGCTGCCTCAGGGTTCTAGCACTTCAGAAACGTCTCTACAAGAATCATGTGCAGCGTTCACTTCAACCTCCTCTGTACTGCATGGTATTTTTGACCAATCCACCCACACATTGGCAACGGCAACATCTAGTCCAGCATCAACATCTGTCCCTTCTGTGACTCATGGCGTTAGTACCATGATTGCAACGAAGACAAATATTCCAGCTCGGTCACAGGAAACACAAGGACCAGAAACCAGTATGCCAATGAGGCCCTTAAACGTGAAGGCAAAACCAGTGCATCAGATAATCCCAATATTTTGTCTCCAAAAAATCAGGACCCCTCAGCACAGCCAGTTACCGCTGCAGTTTCTGCAAGAAAAGTTTGTCGCCCAAAAAAATAAAGAAACCAGCACCACTATTACCACCTTCAACTTCACCAGCTAATATCTCGTTACTTCATGTCTCTACACCTTCTGCTCTGTCTGTCCCTTCCAGTATCTCCCTCCTATCAAATGTATCTTCACCTTCGAATGTCACTTCTGGTTTCTTGAATAATCTTGGTCTATCGTCAAATGCTAGTCTTACCTCAACTCCTACAGTATGTACTGCATTGAGATTGGAGGCTGTTGGGTCTCCTACCTTCAGTCCACTCCCGGAGCTGGACTCTAGTATCAGTCACTCTGTTTCTAGTTTTGGTGTTCAAGGTGAAAGTCCGCATCCCTCTTTTGCAACAACCATTCTTCACGAAGGTCACCATGTACCCACCACCAGCAACACGAGGAGCGTTAGCACCAAGACTTACACTTCATTGTAAAATATCTTTACGGGTTTATAATAAAGAAAGATTTGTTCATGTAATTTTAAAAGTTTGCTTACATGCATGATTGTGTCAATAAAAATTTTTACCTTCTAAAAAATGTTGTGATTTCTTGCCTCTATACATAGTAGGGTATTCATAAGTCTTGTACCATATGGTAAGTTAACTTGAAAGTATTATTCGGACAGTTAGAAGGGGTTTTTATTACTGAATTTACATTCATTTTAATAGTCAGGTTTTGGTTTTATTTTAGGTGTTGACTCACTTTTGCTATTCAGAATTTTTCTGAAATATTAAAAAAGGGTTAATTAACACTATTACAAAAAAATAATTAACAACTCTTTATTTTTTTCATCTTTTTATTACTGTACATCACACGTACAGACTATGCCTTTATTGGTTGGCAATGGACACCAGGTACACCCATAAACAAACACAAAAATAGTACATACATCAAAAGAGTGGTAGTCCAAGTTGACATTGCAATATAGACTCTGAATTGTTGGGGTCATGGTGAGCCTTTTAATGTACACAATGGCTCTTTAAGGGTAGCCCAAAAAATCTCTCTGTATGGTAAAAACTAGGGATGGGCGAATCTACTCGCTAGGACTCGTTACTCGGCGAGTAGTAAGGGACTCGCAGGACTCGGTACTCTGCGAGTTTCCCAGTGATTACTCGCACGAGTCCAATGCAAATCAATATCAATCCTAGTTTTGTCAGAAACGCTGACAAAACTAGGATTGCCATTGTTTGCATTAGACTCGGCTACTGTGCCAGTGATAGCAGGGAAACTCGCAAAGTAACTGCTGTTTCTTTGCGAGCCGAGTCCAGCTGTCTTCTCTGTGTGCAGGCTGCCAGCTCCAGGGTCCTAGAGCCCGCCTGCTCACAGACATGATGTAGCAGTGCTGAGATTGTTCTCAGTCTGCTCATTCCGTGTGCATAGACATCTATATCTATGCACAGGGGATGTAGCAGAGAGGACATCGCGTTTTGGACTACGTCGGACGGAAGAGGATTTTTTTAATTAAAGATGGAGTCCCTAATGGCTATTTTTTTATTTCAAATAAAATTTTTTCTCTGTGTTGTGTTTTTTTAACCCTTCATTGGAGATTCTTAGTGGCCGGGTCAAACGTGGCCTGACATTAAGAATCTCGGGCTTAATACCAGCTTGTATAACAAAGCTGGTATTAACCTCTTTATTACCCAGCGTGCTACCGCCACCAGGCCCGCTGGAAGAGCGGGGTTCAGCGCCAGAGGATGGCGCTTCAATGAACGCGCCATCTTCTGGGGCGGCTGCAGGCTGCAATTTGCAGCGGGGGGTGCCCAGAAAGCTTGGGCATCCCTGCACTGCGGATTCCAGCCCCCAGCTGCTTAGCTGTACCTGGCTAGACATGGAAATTGCGCGGAGCCTCACGCATTTTTTTTTTATTATTTCATGAATTTCAGAGTCAGAGTCTCAGAGTCAGAGTCAGAGTCTCAGAATTTCATGAAATAATTAAAAAAAAAAGCGTGGGGCTCCGCGCAATTTCTATGTCTAGCCAGGTACAGCTAAGCAGCTGGGGGCTGGAATCCGCAGCGCAGGGATGCCCAAGCTTTCTGGGCACCCCCCGCTGCAAATTGCAGCCCGCAGCCGCCCCAGAAGATGGCGCGTTCATTGAAGCGCCATCCTCTGGCGCTGAACCCCGCTCTTCCAGCGGCCCTGGTAGCGGTGGCACGCTGGGTAATAAAGAGGTTAGGGCCAGCTTTGTATTATCAGCTGGCCCTAAGCCCGAAATTTATGGCGGTCACGCCAATATTAGACATGACCGCCATGAATTTCTATTAAATTGTTTTAAAAAAAACACAACACAAAGAAAATTTTTTATTAGAAATAAAAAAAAAGCCATTAGGGACTCCATCTTTAATTAAAAAAATCCTCTTCCGTCCGACGCAGTCCAAAACGCGATGTCCTCTCTGCTACATCCCCTGTGCATAGATATAGATGCCTATGCACAGAGAATGAGCAGACTGAGAACAATCTCAGCTCTGCTACATCATCTCTGTGCACAGACATTCATGTCTGTACACAGGGAATGAGCAGACTGAGAACAATCTCAGCTCTGCTACATCATCTCTGTGCACAGACATTCATGTCTGTACACAGGGAATGAGCAGACTGAGAACAATCTCAGCTCTGCTACATCAGGCAGCAGGCAGGCTCTAGGACCCTGGAGCTGGCAGCCAGCACACAAACCAGACAGAACTCTTATCTGTGCGAGTTTCCCAGCGATTACAGTTGCAAAGTAAACGAGTCCAATGCAAATAAATGACAAAACTAGGATTGCTTCAGGCTGAAGCTTCCGAGACACATCTGCGATTTGTAAATCTCACACTACTCGCTATTACTCGCTTCCCCATTCATTAACATTGGACTCGCTAGACTCGCAACGAGTAGCGAGTCCTGTGCTCGGACTCGCTAGAGTCAAGCGATTCCGAGTAATTTAGGATTCGCCCATCACTAGTAAAAACAACTCTGAAGTGGCCCACAAATGAGAGGTTGATGAATCATAGGGCTATGGTTTGTTACCTGCTCTTTAGCGTGCTCAGCAACATTTTGCTGTGTCGCTTGTGACTCTGCCTGTTAGACAGCTCACCAGTCTGACGGAAAAACGAAACAGCAACGTAAGGTGATCACTAGAGCAGCACTGTTATACCGGTCCCGCACAAGACAGAGACGGAGGTCCAACAGCCACCATTCAGCTCCCCGTTTGACAGCGATCCACCACACATCAGGTGAGAGAGGTCGGGGTCACACTCCTCCGCTGACCCGCTCACCGCTAAAAACTTTGAATTACTGCACAAGCGAGGAGCTGTTACGGCTGCCGCTTGCCTCTGACATGGTTCATGGTAACCTGATGTTGATGGTGGCTAACAGTCAGACCAATTGCTTCCCAGTGTCCACTAAAGCATAGCAGACGGGGAAGGGTTACCAGGGACCGCATCAGAGGCAAGCGGTAGCTGTGACGGCTACTCGCTTGAGCAGGAATTCAAAGTTTTCAGCGTGCGGCGGGCCACTGGTGACATGTGACCCCGCCAGAGAGCAGCAGAGTAGCCTCTCCTCCCCACAGTGCACATGATACTCCACCTACTCAATTTGTTGTATATCCTGTATACTGATCCATCCCCTTACATCTCCTGTATACACCTCTACCTCCGCACTGTGTAATTCTGCCATTTAATCCACAGTGTTCACTTTAAAGGCCGCTTATTTTTCTCAGACAGCCGTTTGCATTATGCACGCAAATTGGCGTGTGCAGCATGGTTGAAATCCAGCACAAAGATCCCAGAATTTGTCGCGCACGGCCGGCAGTAATGTGCTAATAGTGCAGGATTCTAAGGTTTGCATTGCATACATCCAAACAATAAACATATTCTATAATACCAGATACGTTGCAATCGGAACAGCATCTAGTTAATTAATGAAGGGAAGACAACATTGATAGTTTTATAAGTTTTATTTTTAAGGAACTTTAACAAAGTTTGATCCAGAGGAAGTTGTAAAAAAAAACCAAGGTCCAAAGCTTGCCAATTGATGACGTTGGATAAAGAAAAATTGTTCCTAGACTTTATTTTTACAGTCCGATACAGATCCTGGATCAAACTGAACTACGAATTGAATATGATTAGAAAACCAAAACCAACTTGAAGTTCAACAATAATAACTTAAATACAAACTTCAATAAAAACCACAAAGCATTGTACTATATACAGATATCAATAATATTACACAAAGAAACAAGCAAGTTGATTATCCAAAACAGATAGGTATAGTAATACTTTTAGGGTAGGGATAAGATTTAAGGGTCTAAAGCTTTATTACTCCCAAATCAACGTATTGTACAATAATAGTTATGTACTCAAAATTTTACAGTGTAAGATATACTCAAACAGTTAATCGAAACAAAGATAATTACACCATATCGTCCTGCCGGGCAAGACGTCCATTTTCCGAAATTAAATGCGATGCAAACCTGTCCCTCATGTTGCCGACTTCAACACTTGTCCTCAGGTTGTATTCTTGGTATTCTGCCAAGTTGCTTGCAAGAGGTTCCTCTAGGTCAACGCGATTTTTTACTCTGACTTGTATAAAATTGTGAAGGACAACGCATGCTTTCACAACCTGATCAATTGTGTCTGTTTTCAAATTGATGGTAGTCCCAAGAATCCGCCATTTGGAGACCAGCAATCCTAATGCACACTCCACTGTGCGTATGGCCCGTGTCAATCTGTAATTGAAAATCCTTTTGGTCTGAGTTAAGTCTCGGCTAGAGTAGGGCTTGAGAAGGTGTGCACACATCTGAAATGCCTCATCACCAACAACAACAAAAGGCATTGGTGGTCCATCACAGTTTGGCAGGGGTCGTGGCAGTGGAATGTTGAAATTGTTCCCATAAGGTTTTTGTCCCATGTCAGAGTCTTTAAAAGATTTGGAGTCATTAGATTGTCCAAATTGGCCAACATCCACAGCAACAAAACAACAGTCAGCGTCTGCAATCGCCATCAGTACAATCGAAAAATTTTTTTATAGTTGAAGTATTCGGATCCACTTCCAGCCGGCTTCAGGATCCGAACATGTTTGCCGTCCACGGCCCCCATGCAGTTGGTAAATTGACAAATGTCCATAAATCTTGCTGCTTTCTCAAGCCATAGTTGGGTTGTGGGGTGAGGGAGGAATTCTTCTCGGAGGTCATCACAAATTGCCTGGCAGGTCTCTTCAACTATCCCAGACAGCATAGACAATCCAATCCGGAACTGAAAATGAAGAGAAGATAAAGCCTCTCCGGTTGCCAGGAATCTGACAAAAAAAGGGAAAAAAGGTCAATTATATTGCTCTTTGCAACCAATAAATGAGATTGACACATTTTACAGGTGTTTGGTTTTAAAAAGATACATACCGCAGGGTCACCAAAAGACGTTCCTCTGCAGGAATGGATCGACGAAGCTGTGTGTCCTGCCTGGTGATCGATCCTTGGACACGTCGCAGCAAATCATCGAAACTATCTGGGGACATCCTGGTGAAGTCGTAGAACTTTTCCGGGTTCTCTCGAAGTTCCTGGTACAACGAGTGGTAGACTCCACTCAAACCCCTGAGGAAGCAGCAGGTCCTGCTGTGAAACGCGTAGGCTCAATAAACGGACATCAGACATACCCTTCCTGCTTGGTGGTCAGTGCGGAATCTAAACCTGGGCTTTTTTCCATATTAGTTTATGGCAACATTATACTTCGGTAATAGTGTGCTAATACTGTATAAATGCTGATCTATGCTGGATCCGGCATGGCGAAGGCCACAACGCTAATGTGGCCCTAGCCTAATTGGTGAGGTTCCCTGAGCACTCATTAAGTGTTAGGAAATCAAAATCCTAGGACTTTCTCATCACTTACCCCTTTTAGTACTTAACTTTCATGAAATGTATTCATTTATATCACCCAAACACACTAAAAAATAATCAAATGTTCATGTTTTTGACTGTGATCTGTAAATCACTCTCACTTCCATACTTGTCAAGATAAGAAAAAATATCAACACAAGACATATTCAAGATGACTCAGCTTCTGTATACTGTCTCCATATAAATAACAAATAACCAAATTTACTTTGAATCCATCTTTGTTCTTTATGACAAGGAAGAGAGTTTTAAAATGTCTTATGGAATATATATTTTATTACAAATGAAGAACATCTGGTTGTCGTGTCATTCACATTGTAGAAAACAAACAAGCAGTAGTTCTAACAAAAGATGCCAAGCGCATATTGTCACAGAGCTTCGTTAGAGAAAGATACAATGTATCAAATGTAAAGAGATGTGAACAGGGGACACATTCAGCTAATAAGGACTTGTAAACTCTAAACTTTCACCTTTGTGCCCTTGGGGTTCTTAGAAGAGACTTTTCAGCCTATGGATCTCATTTTTATTTGTCAGTTGAGATTTGAGAGTCACTTGTGATCTGTTTCAAAGAACATGTTGCAGGCTCGACAGCAATTACCGAAAGTCTGCAAAACATTTTGGTTTACTGTCTTGGAAGTGAAATGTTTTGCAATAATATTGATTCTGAAATAATACAGTATGTATGAGACTGGAAAAAGCGTTCATGACAAATGTAAGTTGGTGGCAGGCTGGATTTATTCACTAATGAGAATTACCAATATATAGAGAAAGACATTTATTTCATTTGCTCCAGCCATGTATTAAATTTACAGCTCTATTTGTGAAACAACATTGTCCTAGAAATGAGGATAGGGCACCCAGAGAAGTTCTTGATTGAACATTTTTTAAGATTCCTTCATCAGCATAAAATAAAGCAAAAAAATCTCATTTTCATTACATGTCATAATATATTTACCGTATATACTCGTGTATAAGCCGACCCGTGTATAAGCCGTCCCCCCTACTTTTGCCCCCAAAACCTGGGAAAACCTATTGACTCGTGTATAAGCCAAGGGTGGACCCCAGCACAGGTATACAGCCCCCAGCAGTGTGGTATACAGCAGCCCCAGAGGTATATACAGCAGCCCCAGTGGTATATACAGCAGCAGCCCCAGTGGTTAGTATACAGCAGCCCCAGAGGTGTATACAGCAGCCCCAGTGGTAGTATACAGCAGCCCCAGTGGTAGTATACAGCAGCCCCAGAGGTAGTATACAGCAGCCCCAGAGGTATATACAGCAGCCCTAAGTGGTGTATACAGCAGCCCCAGAGGTATATACAGCAGCCCTTAGCTAGTATACAGCAGCCCCAGTGGTGTATACAGCAGCAGCCCCAGGGGTGTATACAGCAGCAGCCCCAAAGCTGTATACAGCAGTAGTCCCAGGGCTGTATACAGCAGCAGCCCCAGGGCTGTATACAGCAGCAGCCCCGGAGGTATGCAGGCCCCCCCATCAAGCTCCAGGGCCCCCCCCTTGCGCGGCAGCCTGTAAAGTAAAATCATACTTATCAGTGTCCTGTCGCGCTGTCCCGCCGCTTGCCGACACACGATCCCGGGCTTCAATCCGCGTCTTCCGGCTTCCGGCTTCCTGTGGTCATGGTCAATGACGTCATTGCCCGCGACCGCAGGAAGACGGAAGACGCGGAATGAAGCCCGGGATCGTGTGTCGGCAAGCGGCGGGACAGCGCGACAGGACACTGATAAGTATGATTTTACTTTACAGGCTGCCGCGCAAGGGGGGGGCCCTGGAGCTTGATGGGGGACCTGTATACATCCGGGGCTGCTGCTGTATATACTGTATACTCGCGTATAAGCCGAGGGGGGACTTTTCAGCCCAAAGTTTGGGCTGAAAAACTCGGCTTATACGCGAGTATATATGGTAATGGTGACTATTACTTTAATTTTCTTATTACTTTTGAAAGAAGGCTGTCAAAGATAGCTCAATTGTAATTTACATTACTTCCCGAAAAAGATTGCCCAAAGTAATGGTCACTTGATGTCTTCCTTACAGTCAGCCAACGATGTAACACTCATTGTTAAAATATTTGTCTCTAGCTGCAGATACTATAGGAAGTTGGGTGTAGTCTTATTTTTTGTGATCACCGATGTCTGTCAGTGCCATCCTTCATTTGTCATTCATACTAACTAGAAGGAAAAATAAGGAGATTATACAGACTTGGGCAAGCATTCTATTTGACACCTTTGTTGTGGCTGCATGTCAAGTTTTGTTGCTGAACTGTCGCAGCATATTTAACCTTTTTCAATGTAACAAATGTGTCAGCATAGACAGATGGGTTGTCCTGAAGAATCAATGTAGACCCTGGCTCTGCGTTGGAATGGTTCGTCGGTCCCCTGAACGGGGACTTGTTGGTCCTCTCCATGGGCGGCATGGTTCTACGTTGGAATGGTGCGTTGGTCCTCTCCACGGGCGACTTGGGCTTCCTCCTCCTTGTGACGACCGTCCGCTGTAAGGCTGAGCTGCTGGTAAGGCAGCACCCCGAGAAACCCCGAGACCCTTAACCCCTATACAGGGATCTGGAATTATAGCGGAGCCCAGGGGGTAGCTGCCTATGGGAGCAGCAGAGCAGGGAGGTCGTCTAGGAAGGGAAAAAATCAGGAAGCGAAGAACGTAGTCAGGAGTCCGAGTCAAAACCGAGAGGGCAGCGAAGGTACAAAATCGTCAGGCAGTAGCAGAGTCAAAAATCCAGGCAAAGGTCAAGGGCAAAACCAAGAGGGCAGCTGAGGTACAAAATCAATAGGCAGAGGCAGAGTCAGAAATCCAGGCAAGGTCAGAGACAAAACTAAACATACACTATATCACTGGGGAACCAAAACTATATCTGGCGGCCTGCAAGACAGGCTCCAATGTATTTGAAGGGCGCGGTTACCTCCCATAGGCTGGAGCTCACAGCCTGATGACCTCATCTGAACCGCCCCTAGAGCCAGGCCAGATGGAGATGCACGACTGGCTCCACCCAGCCCACCTCTGACAGAAGAACGCAGGCTGCGCCTAACGGACACCTCTGCAGGGCCCGCTCTTCTGCGACCAACACCACCCAGAGGGGAAACACAGCGGCGCTCAGCGACAGAGGCAGACGTCGCTGGAGCAGGTCCATATGAGGACAAGGCCTTCCTATCACCAGCACCACCAGACGAAGGAATCCGGCTCCTCCCAGCGGCCGAGGCAGGAACACCGGCCACCGAGTCCGATGGCGATGTGACACTCCTCCATGGGACATCCTCAGGCCAATCAGCTAGCTGGATTTGGCTTGGTGGTGGTGTCCCTGGCCCAGATTGTAAGAGTTTTAGGATGTAGTCCATGTTTTTAGTCAGTTGTTGCACCTGGTTGCGTATCATCAACAGCTTACTCTGCTGCTTTTGCAGGGACTTTGGGGTTGTGTTCAAAGTCTAATGGAGAGGTGTTAACCTGCCAGGGTTGGGCTGCAGGCTTTGCAGGCACTGAGGACCGTAGCACTGTGATTGCACGGTCTTTTAATCCTTAAAGTTCACATCAGGATGATCCAAAACCCACATGTGTACCTGCTGGCGATGGTAGTCTGACCTCAATCCATAAATAAACAGTTCCGCTAGCATTTTATCTTCTTCCAGTCTTGTCTCCACACTTGTCGGGTCTACCTGTTTTAAGGACCGGAGTGCCCCTTGTAAGCGTAAGGCAAAGTCTCTGATGGTATCCTGCGGTCTCTCTTTGCACTGGTAGAACAGCATCCTCAGTTCAGACTGTGTGCGTTTTTCGAAAGCACCTTTGAGCTTGTCAAACACTTTAGCTGCAGAGTCCCTGTCAGCATCACTCCAAGACTCAACCTCCAGCTCCACTGTGCCTGTTAATTGTCCTAGCACAAAGGCAGCTCGCTGCTTCTCTGTCATAGCATACATGTCCAGCACTGCACACATCTTTTGCTTAAAGGCTGCTAAGGTACCGGGCTTACCTTCATATGTTGGCAACCATTTTGCGCCCGGTATGTATGGTAAGGCTATTGGCATTATCGGGGCCACTGCTCCGGGTGCTGCATCCCGGGCATCCCCTCTGTCAGGGATCCGTGCATCGTCCGAGTCACTCATGATGGAGCCCCCCTAGTTAATCGCTGCCAACCTGTGAGGTAAAAACAAACCTTTCCGGTCATCGTCGGCTCTGCATGGGGAGTCGAGCACCTCTGGTATTTCCGGAACTGGGAAATGCGCTTCACTGATCTCCAGCAGAGTGATGGGGCAGGGCTTATCTTCCTGCTCTTTTCCGCCCGCTCTGTGATGCAGTTCAATTTTCTGTGGCGGAGTAATGGCGGCTCGATTGTACAGTACATAAACAGTCAATAAAGTCCAATTATAGGCACACAGTACCCAGTTTTACCGGACACGGGATCCTGTTCATGACGCCAGACTGAGGCAGTCGACAGGGTAGGGGGTACTTGGTTCCCGGGACAGGACGACTGCTTCAATGGGGGATCATGGCTGGTCGGTTCCCGGTTCCGTGCCCAGGACCCTCAGTGGCGGGGGTTAGGGGGAATGATGATGAGGATGTGGGTAGTAGTGTCGTGACGCCACCTGTGGTTCCTGGTAACGGTGGATACCAGTGCTGCGGCCGGCCGCTGAGGTGATGGTGGTGCAGCTCAGTGTAGTACAGCTCCCCACAGGTGGAGCTTTACCTCAGAGCAGTGAGGGTGGATGAGGGGAGTTGTAATAATGGCTTGCGGGTGATGCTGTGGGCAGCGGCGGGGAAGCATACTCACACACACAATAGTCTTTGTTTCGGTACCGTTTACTGATGTCCTGTAACAGGTACAGTCCAAGAGGGGTACCAGGCTCTCGGTGCAATTTGGGATTTTCACCTTGAGAGTTGTGAGGCCTCCGCTGCTACTGTGTACGGTGGTTTGGGTCAGGGCTTTACTCTTTAACCGACAAGGAGGGACTTCTATGGGGTCCCTACCCTCCTCTTGGGCCCCTGGTCCTCTGCTTGGTGAGGTTTGAGTGTCTCTATTAAGTTATTACCTCAGAGGAATAGATCCTCCTGGTTTCTCCGGCTTTTTCCAGCTTCAATGTATGTTCTGTATGTTCGGACTCCGGTGTCCTGGTGAGCTAAAGGGATCCTAGATCTGGTCCCTTGTTATGACCTACTGCTCCTTCCACTCGCCTCTGTCGCTCTCTCTGGGGTGCTCCACAGCGGGTCAGTCTCCCTTGGTTCTGGGCCTTGCTTTGCCCAGCAACCAGGTCTTTCCAGCACCTTCTCTAGGCTGCTTCACTGGACTAAACTGATCTCTTCACTGCTCAGAGCAGACTAACTGACTCCTTCCCTCAGGCCTGGATGCTTATAAGGGAACTTGCTTAAAGCAGCAACTAGAGCTCTCCTGCTCCAGGTCTGGGGTGGAAGGTGTTGTGTGTACCAAAGTGTAAATCCCTCCTTGCACCGGATGGGTCCTGTGGCAATCCCCAGCAGGGGTGCCACACAAGGTGACATGTTTGATGACTGTGCAAAAAGATCTGCACCTACAGAATTTACTGCATATTCACATATGCAATTTTAAATCTGTAGAATTATGTTTGTGAAATATTTCTTTCTTTTGTGGATGTAATAACAGATTAGGACAACAGTCCAAAACAGTAGCAGACAAAGTCAGAAAAGGGATCCAATGCAAGACTAAAATATGGGCCCATTGAAGTCCAGTAGCTCATCATAAGGCACAATTCCACCTACTTTGGAAGTGGAATTGGGGCCCTTTTCCTGTTGGCCTGCTGTGTGGCAGCACAGGGGGCACAAATGGTATGTCTGCCCCAGGTTCAAAGATTCAAGTAGCTTTCCAAGCCCGTATGAAAATGAAAATGCAGGGTATTAACATTTGAAATAAAATGCTTAAAATGCACTCAAGTGTCGATGTTAGGATTGATATTTGTAAATGTACATTTCATCTAGCTTGGACATATGTAAATGTCTATAGTCTGTATGGATATTTTGACTAATGTCACAGTGGGTACAGACAGTATTCAGACCCCTTAAAATTTTTCACTCATTGTTTCATTGCAGCCATTTAGTATATTCAAAAAAGTTTTTTTTTTCTCATTCATGTACACTCTGCACCCCATCTTGACTAAACTTCCCCCCAAGAAATGTAGAAATTTTTTGCAAATTAATTAAAAAAGAAAAACTGAAATATCACATGCTCATAAGTATTCAGACCCTTTGCTTAGACACTCATATTTAAGTCACATGCTGTCCATTTCCTTGTGATCCTCCTTGAGATGGTTCTACTCCTTCATTGGAGTCCCTCTGTGTTTAACTAAACTGATAGGACTTGACTTGATTTTAAAAGGCACACACCTCTCTATATAAGACCTCACAGCTCACAGTGCATGTCAAACCATATAAGAATCATCAGGTCAAAGAAACTGTCCAAAGAGCTCAGAGACAGAATTGTTGCAAGACACAAGGTTAGAACAGAATTTCTGCAGTACTCAAGGTTTCTAAGAGGGCAGTAGCCTCTATAATCCTTAAATGGCAGAAGTTTGGGACCACCAGAAATCTTCCTAGTCCTGGCCGTTCAGCCAAACTGAGCAATCATGGGAGAAGAGCCTTGGTGACAGAGGTAAAGAAGAACCCCAAGATCACTGTGGCTGTGCTCCAGAGATGTAGTAGGGAAATGGGAGAAAATTCCACAAACTCAACTATCACTGCAGCCCTCCACCAGTCTTGCGTTTATAGCAGAATGGCCCAATGGGATATTAATATTTTCATATCTTTATGAGAAATTGAGAGATGTAATACTAGCCCCGGGGGAGGACAAGTTATTTAGGAGCTGGCTTAAATACATACAGCAGGAAGACCTCCCTGAAAAAATTGTGCGGGGTTGGGAAGTAATGCGGAAAAATATTAAAAACGAGAAATGGATGGATGTCCAATTTAGAATCATACATAAGGAGATATTTGGTTTCACTCTCCCCCAACAACTCAGACCCCGGACAGAAAGCAACAGTGTCCGAAATGTAACAATCTGAAAACAGATATGGTGCATGGATTATGGTTATGTGGGGATGTGAAGAAGATATGGGAAAAGGTAATAGGGTTGGTAAGAGACATCTGTGACAAGAATCTAACACTGGATCCAGAGTCTTGGTTGTTCCACTTCCCAAAGTCTAAAGACTGGGAGGGAAAATCAGCTAGGATAATACACATTGTGGTGATTGCGTGAATGGTTGAACAAACGCAACCTCAGCTTCATGGAGGTGATTAAAGAGATGAAAAATATTATGCAAATAGAGAGATTGGAAGCAGAGAACTTTTTTGATACATGGAAGGGATTTATTGCCTCTAAACGGTCCTTTGATGAGTTGAGAGCAACAGTATTACCATTTAAAAACACGGACTGGTATCTTATGGAAGATCTTAAGGGAACACTGGGAATTCTTAAGTTATAGATTGGTCCAATATTATTATATTATTATTAGAGATGAGCCACCACCCCGGTGTTCGAATTCGATTTGATTCGTCGAATCGACGGGGTGTTCGACGAATGTTCGTCGAATGCTCGACGAACACCGTCGAACACCCCGGAAAACAAACAATCCGAGCTTGTGGGGCTTTTTCACTTCCACAATGTATATACATACATTGTGGAAGTGAAATAAAGTCAAATAAAGTGTTAAAACTACAAAAATAATGTATGCTCACCTATCCGCGGTCCACCGAAGCCTCCGGTATGGTCCTGTGTCTTACAGGACCTGTGGTGACGTCAGTTCTCGCGGGAACTCCGGTCACATGACCGGAGTTCCGCGAGAACATGACGTCACCACAGGTCCTGGAAGCACAGGACCTTGCCGGAAAGCTTAAAATAGATATTTTTATGATTCGGACCCTTTCTTTAAGTAAAAGTTACTTAAAGAAAGGGTCCGAAACATAAAAATATCTATTTTAAGCTTTCCGGCAAGGTCCTGTGCTTATAGGACCTGTGGTGACGTCATGTTCTCGCGGGAACTCCGGTCACGTGACCGGAGTTCCCGCGAGAACATGACGTCACCACAGGTCCTATTATCAATAGGACCTTGCCGGAAAGCGTATAATAGATATTTTTATGAATCGGACCCTTTCTTTAAGTAAACTTAAGGTGAACTTTTTGGTGATAATTCTAAGCAGTATGTGTGGACAAAACCAGGCACATCTCATCACCTGCCCAATACAAACCCAACATTGAAACATGGTGTTGGCAACATCATGCTATGGGAGTGTGTTTCAGCTTCAGGGACAGGACAAATGGTTGTGTGCCGCCCAGCTTAGGGGACTGGGATACCCGGCGCAGGGTCCCTTTCCTTGGGGGAGTCACTGGTGGCTGGACCCAGGCCGTGGCCCCAGGCTGACACACTCCTAAAGGGGGGTATTTACAGGGGATTTAGAAGTTTATATAGTTTATAAAGTTTGTAGATGTTATTGTCGTGACGCCACCCGGAATAATGTGGATATATATGGCCACCGCTGCCTTGTATTGGCCAGGGGATGATGATGAGAGACAGCTGAGATGGTATAGCCCTTTTCCGGGTAGGGCTGTAGGGTCCCCTGGACAGGTGATGTTAAAGTTAATGATGGATGAAGATGGAAGTCTGGTGAGGAGATGTTAAGGGCACAGACAGTTACTTGATTCACAGCAAATTCTCTCAGCGGTGATGATCCCAATCCTGGATAGATGGTAGCTGTTAAATCAGAGGCTGAGGCACAGATGAAGTTTAACTGGTTTACTTTTCAACCAAACTACAATACAACAAGTCCCGTCTCCGGAGTCTGCAATAGGGGTTCAGTTGCTCAGGCCCCACCGGGTCCTTTACCTCCTGCTTGCGCTGTCTGTGTGGCCCTGCTGCCGTATGTGAACTGGCTGCCGGCTCAAATCTGTCCTCTCTGGGTCCCACTCAACAGGCAACTTAAGTCCTTTGTCTCTCTCTGCTTACCCCCCTCCGGGAGTACTGCTGAACTCTTAGTATGTTGCTGTGTCTGGCCCTGTAAGCTCGTTGTTACCTCACGTTGTCCGGTTGCTGTATTGTATATAACTAATGCAGCCACGGATCCGGTATCCATATCTGCGCTTTTTATCTAGGGTAGATAATGATGCTACCCGATTCTGAAAGTGTTCCTCTTATCAGTTTTCTCCTCCTCAGACCGATGGCTTGGCCCTAGAAAATTGTCAGTCAGTCCTCAGGAACTCAATGCAGCTCCTGTCACTCTGAGCTCCTGGCTCCAACTGTCTGAAAATCTACCTCAGACCGGTGTTTTATCTCTAGGGAAATCTCTGGTGTCTCTGGAGCTCCCCCTACTGGCCAAAGGTGGTAGTGCAGTGGCATGGCTTTCTATGTGATTGCAACTATTATGATCTTATACTGTGGCTAATACCCGCAGGGGCGCCACAGTTGCAATTGAATGAAACATGAATGCGGCCAAGTACAGAGATATCAAGGATGAAAACCTCTCCTAGAGTGCTCTGGACCTCAGACTTAGCCGAAGGTTCAACTTCCAACAAGACAATGACCCTAAGCACACAGCTAAAATAACAAAGGAGTGGATTCAGAACAACTCTGTGACCATTCTTGACAGGCCCAGCCAGAGCCCTGACCTAAACCCAATTGAGCATCTCTGGAGAGACCTGAAAATGGCTGTCCACCAACATTCACCATCCAACCGGACGGAACTGGAGAGGATCTGCAAGGAAGAATGGCAGAGGATTCCCAAATCCAGGTGTGAAAAACCTGTTGCATCATTCCAAAGAAGACTCATGGCTGTACTAGCTCAAAAGGGGGCTTCTACTCAAAACTGAACAAAGGGTCTGAATTCTTGTGATCATGTGATATGTTAATTTTTTTATTATAAATTTGCACAAATATCTACATTTCAGTTTTTTTGCAGTCAAGATGGGGTGCAGAGTGTACATTAATGAGAAAAAATGAACTTTTATGAATTTACCAAATAACTGCAATGACACAAAGATCGAAAAATATAAAGGGTTCTGAATATTTTCTGTACTGACTGTATATACTCCTGATTGTTTTGCTAGCAATAGCTTTTGCTCAGTGCTACGCAAGGGCAGTCAATATTGTTGTAATAATATTTTTTTTCTGTTAGAAAATTAGAAGAGTTAAAAGATTATCAGCAATTTGTCATTATTCAAACAAAATTTACAAACCCAATTTTTTTAGGGACCACATCACATTTGAAGTGACTTTGTGGGCCTATATGACAGAAACTAACCAAAAGTGACAGCATTACAAAAACTACACCCCTCAAAGATATCAAAACAACATAAAAAATATATTTACCCTTTAGGTGCCTCGCAGAAATTAAAATAATGTGGACGGAAAAAATGAAAATGTTGCTTTTTCTCTTAAAAATATTGCTTTAGTCTCAAATTTTGCAATTTTATAAGGAGAACAGGGAAATGGACAATACAAGTTTTTATGTCATTTCTCTTAACTATGCTAATGCACCATATGTGCTGTAAAACTAATGTTTGGGTACATGGCAGGGCTCAGAAGGGAAGAAGCACCATTCAACTTTTGAAGCGTAAACTTAGCTAAAATAGATAGCCGACTTCCCTGAAGAAATTTATCTAGATGTGTGATGAAGCACCATGAACCCACAGCTGCTTCAGAGAATTTTATAACGCTGTGTTGTCAAATGAAAAATATCATTTTTACCACAAACATGTTGCAATAGCCTCAAATGTTTAATTTTCATAAGGGTAACAGGAAAAAATGGACATACAATTTTCCGTGCCATTTCTCCTGTACCTCATATGTGGTGGAAGCTACTTTTTGTGCGCACGACAGGGTTCAGAAGAGACAGAGCGCTATTTAAATTTTTGAGCGCCATTTTGGCTGGAACAGGTTTCAGATGCCATGTCACATCAGAAGCACCTCTGACACGACAAAACAGAAACCCCCACAAGTAACCCCATTTTGGAAACTACACCTCTTGAGGAATTTATCTAGGGGTGAAGTGAGTATTTTTAACCTTCAGGTAATTCACGGAATTGTATAATATTGGGATGAGTGAATAAAATTCACCGTTTTTCCCAATAAAACATTTTTTTGACCCCCAAGTTTTTAATTTTAAAAAGGGTAATGAGAAAAAATGGTACAAATTGTTACACAATTTCTCCTGAATATGCTAATACCCTATATGTGATTGAAGTCTACTTTTGAGGTATAGTGCAAGGCTCAGAAGGGAAGAAACGCCATATTGCAGTGCAGATTTTGTTGAAATGGTCTCAGGGTGCCATGTCACTTTGGCAGAGTTCCTGAGGTGCTAGAAAAGTAGACCCTCATATGTGACCTCATTTTATAAACTATGCCACTCAATCAATTCATCTAGATGTGCAGTGACCACGTTGACACCACATGTGCCTCACAGAATTTTAAACTCTTGGGTGGTAAAAAAGAATAATTACAAGTTTAACATTAAAGTGTTGTTTTAACCCAAATTTTTAATTTTTATAATGACTAATAGGAAAAAATGGACCACAGAGTTGTGCAATTTCTCCTGATTACTCTAATACCTTACATGTAATCGGAAACAATTTTTTAGGCACAATGGATTTCTCAGAAGGGAACAGGGGCGTAACTGCAATAGGTTTAGGGGCTGCAATCGCACCCGGGCCCTGCAGCCTAGTGGGCCCCAGAAGTCCCTTTGGCCTATAGAAAAAGACTAATACTATTAAAGATTTGCAATAATTGGGGGCCCCGTTGGAGCTTTCGCATCGGGGTCCCTGGGCCTGAAGTTACGACACTCTAAGGGAAGGAGCATCACATGGTGGCGCAGATGTTGCTGTTATGGTTTATTGGTGCTGTGCCACTTTGGCAGAGCCCCAAAGGTGCTAGAACAGCTGAAACCCCCCACCCATACAGTACAGACCAAATGTTTGGACACACCTTCTCATTTAAAGAGTTTTCTTTACTTTCATGACATGCCAAGAGTGTGCAAAGCAGTAATCAAAGCAAAAAGTGGCTACTTTGAAGAACCTATGAATATAAGACATATTTTCAGTTGTTTCACACTTTTTTGTTAAGTATATAATTCCACATGTATTAATTCATAGTTTTGATGCCTTTAGTGTGAATCTACAATTTTCATAGTCATGAAAATAAAGAAAACTCTTTGAATGAGAAGGTGTGTCCAAACTTTTGGTCTGTACTCTATGTGACCTGATTTTACACATTTCAATGAATTCATCTATTGGTGCAGTGGTCATATTGACACCACAGGAATGTCACAGAATTTTATATCATTGGCGGGGAAGTAAAAATACAGTCATGGTTGAAAGGTTTGGAACCCTTGAAATTGGTCTAGAAAATTAAGTATTTCTTCTAGAAAATTATTGCAATTTCTCATGTCTTGCTATGCACTATAGATGAGCGGGCCCATGTATGTTAGGGTGCGACAGGTTCGGCCAGACTTAAAAAAGCCCGGTTTGGGACCAGGTTTGGCTCAAGCTTAACCCCAAACACTATAACTATCAATGGGGGCCTATCTGAACCTAAGTGTGGCGCCCCGCCATGCAGGCGTCACAGAGGGGTACTGCACTTGTAAAAGATGTGCAGATGCTCCAGCTGCAAGCAGATTCTTGGGTGGTGGGTGAAACCCATAAACCAGCACCCCACACAAGATCACATGGTGGGAGGTACTCGGGAGGGAATAAAGTCACCTCTAGGGGGAACAAGAGGGTCTTTGAGCAGAATGGAAAACTAGGAACAAGGAGGTCTTTGACCTTGAGTCTTTTGAGAGGGTCACTCGGCTGAGGGACGAGGAGAGTAGGAGAAAGAACAGATCCCAGGAGCAGACAGCCAGTTGGGGAAGGAAGGACTTGAGGAGGTCTTTCTTCGACAGCTTACCGGGCACCGGAGCCTGCACCTGTGGGTTACTTTAGGACCACAGAAAATCTGGAGTCCTGGGGAGTCTACAGGCCACCCCAGGCACCTGAGCAACCGAAAGAGGGTACCAGGCACCACTTGATGGTTCAGCGGTCGGCCAGTAGAAGGTGATCCGACGGCAGCGAGGGTGAAAGGAGGAACAGAGGTCCGGCTGATTCCAAGTCACCGTACTTCATAAAAATTACTGGGAAGCAGGAAGGAATAGACGGGAATGAAGGCATACACCAAGGGTTCCATCATACCACCTAGGATCCGCTTGCAGCCACCCGTTAGCTACCTGTTATAACATCTGAATGCTGAACTGAGTACTGTATTCAGACTGTTTATTGGCCAGCTCATTAAATCTTATGAATGGTTCCTGCTTCCTCTGCTCACCCTCTGTGCCAGTGTCTGTGTTTGGTTGCATTCAGCCTGCTGCCTGTGTACTGTAAAATTAAATATTTTTAAAAAATGATGTGGGGTTCTCCTATTTTCTAATCAGCCAAAGTAAAATCATCAGCTGGGGGCTGATATCATGCTTGGAAGGGACCAATATCCATGGTTTTTCCAACCATGATTTTACCAGTTCCGTACTGTCTGCTTTTTTTGTGCTGGACATTAAAAAATTGGAGACCCCACATCTTAAATTAATAAATAGCTAAAAATACTACATGAGGTCCCACCCAATTTGGTAACCAGCACAGATAAAGCAGAAATCAGCAAGCAGGTATTCTCAGGGTTTGACGGTCCATGGTTTTTGGTCCTTTCCAGCCAAAGAACATCAACTCACAGATATCACATTAGATGTGATTAGATTTAATCAGCCAATCAGGGTAATATATGGGGTTAATGAAAAATCATAGCTGCCATCAAGCCGTAGATTAGTAATGAAGAGGTGTCTATGAGACATCTCTATTACTAAACCTGTAAGTCAAATGAATAAAGAAAAACTCTTTATTTCAAATTAAAAACACACACATTCTTTTCCATCAAATTATTAAGCCCCAAAATGCCCCTACTTCACCAATTTATTAATGAAGCCCCAAAATGCCTCTTATGTTCCTACGTAATTGACTCACTGTGGCCGGGACTCCGGTTTAGACAGGCTGAAGCTCCTTCCTCCTTGTCACGGGTGGGCCGCGCCTGCCGGTAGTGGGGCCCGGTTGAGTGCAGATCAACAGTTGAAGACGTCTTGTAGGAACAGATTAAAAGGGGTTTAATTTATTCGTGACGCCACCTATGAGTAGTTTCGGTAATCGTTACCGACGCTGCGGAACCTCCGGGGGATGGACAACAGCAAGATGGAACGCTCCCCACAGGCTGAGCGGTGATCCCCGGAGGCTGGAGCTGCTTAAGATGTTGTGCGGCAGCTGCGGTTACCTTGTAGTGCGGACAGACAGTTCATAAGGAAGCACGGGCACAGAAAGTCTCTGCAACGGGTCTTTACTGTAACCAGCAGGCAGTACATGGTATACAGTTTACGGGTAGTGGACCAGGTGGACTCAGCAGTGATAGTGTCCCTCAGAGATCCGCAAGTGTTCCTCCATTCTAGCTAAGTGTTTTGCCATTGTCGCCCAGGAATACCAGATCGGGTACGGGGAGGCTGCTTCAATGCCCTATCCAAGATGTACGTTGTGGATGTTTTGGGGAGCCTTGGGTCCCTCAGTGGGTACACCGCTGGTTAGACGACTGGAAGTTGGCTGGTGGTGGGGTGCTCCTGTGAAGCTGCTCCTCCACGCTTCTGGTTCGCGTAGCAGAGGTGAACTGCTGCCAGCTTCAATACCAGTGAACTGGCTGTGAAGTTTTGGGGCACGGGGTATTTTGGAACCCGTGGTTAGTGATGCCCGATCCCGGTTGTTGAGGCCTCAGGTGCTGACACCCGACCGATGACGGCCCGGGGGCTGCACGGGGTGCGGAGCCCCCGCTCCTACTCCAAGTTCAAGTTCTCTGTTCTAGACTCTGATCTAGACTCTTCTCTACAGACTAAGTGTCTGTTCTCCCTACACACTTCCCTAGCACTCCGCCCACCAGGACCCTGGATTGGCCCTCTGTTCTAGGTGATGCATGCAGGGTTGGATCTCAAAGTTAACTGGATCACTGCTGTGTCAGAGAATATTGCGGCTGCATTTATGGCTGCAATACCCTCCTGTGACGCACTCGTTGCGGGGCGCCACACTATCCACAACGCTATTCGGTTCTGCTACATCCAGAGGCTGCTGTGAACAGTGACATTTCAGACATGAATTTTCACCATGGCCTCTGGAACACACTGACGGCATCAAGGGAGCAGTGATTGTGAGAGTGGTGACATCATTGAGGTAACCAGAGTTTACAGCTAAAAGATTCCCATGGTACCAATTGTGACTGCCAGTGAACTCACTGATAAACTGCTGCACTGTCAGACTTTGTGACTTGGCATCAGTGCAGTCTGGTAGTGAGTTCACTGGTGAACTCAGAAGGTACCATGTGAGCCGCTTTGCTGTGAACTCCAGGGCCTCCCCGCCTCAATGGTGGCTTACACGGTGCCATCAGTGTGTTTAAGAGGCTGTGGTGAGTGGTCACGTCTCGTAATGTCACCACTCACCACAGCCTCTGGATGTAGCAGGGCTGAGGATCATTTGTGGGACATTGTGTAGATTACATTAGAATTTACTTACATCAGTGTGTGTTTTTGTAATTTCAAATAAAGGATTTATCTATGTGCTTTTCTTTTGATTTACAGGATTAGTAGTAGGGGTGTCTCATAGATACCTCTTCATTACTAATGCAGTGCTTGATGGCAGCTGAGATTTTTCATAAATCTCAGCTGTCATTATCTCATATATTACCCCAATTTTCACCACACCAGGGCAATCGTGAAGAGCTAAGTAAAGCACCAGGATTTCCATATCTATTGTGATACACCAATTCTGGGGCAGCTACTGACTGATATTCTTTGGATTGAACAGGTCAATAACCGTGGACTATCCCAGCCTGATAATACCAAATTGCTGCTGTCTGCTTTATCTGCGTTGGTTACCATTTTTGGTAATAATTCTAAAAAAAAATACGTGGTAGTTATGGTCCTCACTGAAACGTAGCAGGACCTTACCTTCCAAAGACATTTATCGGGTCCTCGGCTGCAATGATAACCCATCAGCTCTTCACAATCCTATTGAAGGGGAACCAGGTGCCATAGAACAACAATGACATAATTTAATTGCGGTAGTCAGAGATTGACAGTGACATTTAATTAAATTACAGTGATCAGAGATAAATATGGTTACTGTTGTTGAGGGCAGATGCCAGCTTTATAGCACAGCATGGTTGGAAGCAGGCTCTGCTCCTGAGCCGACTTCATACTTTCCTAACCAATCTGTGATGAAAATGTGCTTTCTTCAGTGTTAAAATGTTAACAGAGAAAGCATCAATTTAAATATGTTTTTCTTATCTAAATAGTGGGCTAATTTTAGTGGGGAATTGTTGGGCCATCAGTGCCCTTTGGGTTTACCATAACATAATCCAGAAAATGTTCTAATATAGAGTGGAAATCTACACTAGCTCACAACTTTGGCAAAATTAATTTTGTGTTGCAGTGGTTACCTGAGATGCAACAACTTTATTGAGTTTTGGTACATTTTACTCCCGGACTATTTTAATTAGGGCTGCTGTATGAAACGCTAGTCCAAGTAAATACCCATCTATGTTGGGAAACAAGTAATTTAGTGGTATATAAATGTAGAACTAAATTACAGTATTTTTCGCTTTATAAGACACATCAGATTATAAAATGCACCCCCAAATTTGGTGAAGGAAAAGAGAATTTTTTTTTATGTTAAATGGGGTCCGTTTTATAATGCCAGTGTCCATATTACAAATCATATATATGTCCCTCATAGCCCCCTCATCCTAGTACATGATCCCTCATCCTGGGATATAGCCCCCCATTATTGATATGGCCCCCATAATCTGGATATGGCCCCCTTATATTGGATATAGTCCCCTTGTGCTGGCAAACGTCCCCCAGTGCTTGCACACATCCCCCAGTGATGGCACACATCCCCCAGTGATGGCACATTGCCCACTGTGCTGGATCATGGCCCCCTGTGCTGGCACAGATGCCCCTGCACTGGATCCATGGCCCCCCTGTGCTGTATCCATGGCTACCCTGTGCTGTATTCATGGCCCCCTCTGCTGGATTCATGGCCCCCTTTGATGGACCCATGGCCCCCTGTGCTGGATTCCTGGCCTCCCTGTCCTGGATCCATGGCAGCATATGCTGGATACCTGGCCACCCTGTGCTGGATCCATTGCCCCCTTGTGCTGGATCCATGCCCCCCTGTAATTGCACATGGCCTCCCTGTGCTGGATATGGCCCCCCCATGCTGCTGCCTATACTAAAATAACAAACACTTTACTTACCTCTCCAGTGCTGTGCTCTGTGTCTCCCTACTGGGCGCACTTCCTGAGTCTCGGGAAAACCGGTCATGTGATCGGCACAACAGAGTGACAGCATCACTGCGTGGCCGATCACATGACTGGCTTCCCCGAGACTAAGGAAGTTCTGCAAGCAGGGAGACATGGAGCACAGCACTGGAGGTTAAGTAAAGTGTTTGTTATTTTAGTATAGGCAGCAGCATGTGTGGGCCATATCCAGCACAGGGGGGCCATATGCCATCACAGGAGGGGGTGCAGGTACATTCAATATGCCCCACTCTTCCAGTCCATACCTCGGCGTGGTTTCAGCACCGAGGTGATGAACAGTGGCAGATGTAGTGCATATTATATGAGGCTAATGAATGGGAGCACTTGACCTCCCGCTGCCTCCTGCAGCTGCAGACAGCCTCCTGTAGCCCCCGGACATGCTCCAGAGCTGCCCCCACCCTCCCTTGCAGTATCTACCGCTGATTTGGATTATAAGACATTCCCCCTCACTTTCCCCCAAAATTTGGGGGAACAAAAGTGTGTCCTATAATGCAAAAATGGTAACTAAATTTAAATTTCAGCACCCCAGAAGAAGTAAGAGGAATAAAAGCATGTGTCGGTGTGAACTTGATGGATAGATATTGAGCATTGTATCCTATGGGTAAAGTTAGCCATTCTTTCTCTTTGACCTCATAATGACTCTTATGGCTGCATGCTTCTGAGCTGGATGTTAATGTCCTATATATATTATATATATATATATATATATATTTACCCTAAGGCCACTTCCGTCATATTCGGCGCTGTTTCCGTCGTCGTGTCCGTGGCTGCCTCACTCACAATGCCTCTGCGAGTTCTTGCAGAGTCTCTCTCTCTCTATCCTCCCCCCCCACGGCTTGCAGGACCTGAGATGATGTCACTGGTATGGGCGGGGCTATATCACATGACTGTGACATCATCACAGGCACTTTAATTGCTGCAGTGTCAGCACAGGAGACATCATGCCGCTGTCTCACATCAGACGTGTCCTCATCAGTGATTCTCTGCCTCTGACATCCTGCGATCACAAGGGAACATAGAGGTGACAGAGGACCCCGGACTGAGCCCCCAAGAGCTGATCTCCAGGATACAGGTGAGAGGAGGCTGCACAGGAGCATTGCTCTGCAGACAGGAAGGGGCTGCACAGGAGCAATGCGCTGCAGAGAGGAGGAGGCTGCACAGGAGCAATGCTCTGCAGAGGGGAGACTGCACAGGAGCAATGCTCTGCAGAAAGGAGGAGGCTGCACAGGAGCAATGCTCTGCAGAGAGGAGGAGGCTGCACAGGAGCAATGCTCTGCAGAGGGGAGGCTGCACAGGAGCAATGCTCTGCAGACAGGAGGAGGCTGCACAGGAACAATGCTCTGCACAGAGGAGGCTGCACAGGAGCAATGCTCTGCAGACAGGAGGAGGCTGCACAGGAGCAATGCTCTGCAGAGGGGAGGCTGCACAGGAGCAATGCTCTGCAGAGGGGAGGCTGCACAGGAGCATTGCTCTGCATGAGGGGAGGCTGCACAGGAGCATTGCTCTGCATGAGGGGAGGCTGCACAGGAGCAATGCTCTGCACAGAGGAGGCTGCACAGGAGCAATGCTCTGCACAGAGGAGGCTGCACAGGAGCAATGCTCTGCAGAGAGGAGGCTGCACAGGAGCAATGCTGTGCAGAGGGGAGGCTGCACAGAAGCAATGCTCTGCAGAGGGGAGGCTGCACAGGAGCAATGCTCTGCAGAGGGGAGGCTGCACAGGAGCAATGCTCTGCAGAGAGGAGGCTGCACAGGAGCAATGCTCTGGACAGAGGAGGCTGCACAGGAGCAATGCTCTGCACAGAGGACGCTGCACAGGAGCAATGCTCTGCACAGAGGAGGCTGCACAGGAGCAATGCTCTGCACAGAGGAGGCTGCACAGGAGCAATGCTCTGCAGAGGGGAGGTGGCACAGGAGCAATGCTCTGCAGAGAGGAGGCTGCACAGGAGCAATGCTCTGCACAGAGGAGGCTGCACAGGAGCAATGCTCTGCACAGAGGAGGCTGCACAGGAGCAATGCTCTGCAGAGAGGAGGCTGCACAGGAGCAATGCTCTGCAGAGGGGAGGCTGCACAGGAGCAATGCTCTGCAGACAGGAGGAGGCTGCACAGGAACAATGCTCTGCACAGAGGAGGCTGCACAGGAGCAATGCTCTGCAGACAGGAGGAGGCTGCACAGGAGCAATGCTCTGCAGAGGGGAGGCTGCACAGGAGCAATGCTCTGCAGAGGGGAGGCTGCACAGGAGCATTGCTCTGCATGAGGGGAGGCTGCACAGGAGCATTGCTCTGCATGAGGGGAGGCTGCACAGGAGCAATGCTCTGCACAGAGGAGGCTGCACAGGAGCAATGCTCTGCACAGAGGAGGCTGCACAGGAGCAATGCTCTGCAGAGAGGAGGCTGCACAGGAGCAATGCTGTGCAGAGGGGAGGCTGCACAGGAGCAATGCTCTGCAGAGGGGAGGCTGCACAGGAGCAATGCTCTGCAGAGAGGAGGCTGCACAGGAGCAATGCTCTGGACAGAGGAGGCTGCACAGGAGCAATGCTCTGCACAGAGGACGCTGCACAGGAGCAATGCTCTGCACAGAGGAGGCTGCACAGGAGCAATGCTCTGCACAGAGGAGGCTGCACAGGAGCAATGCTCTGCAGAGGGGAGGCGGCACAGGAGCAATGCTCTGCAGAGAGGAGGCTGCACAGGAGCAATGCTCTGCACAGAGGAGGCTGCACAGGAGCAATGCTCTGCACAGAGGAGGCTGCACAGGAGCAATGCTCTGCAGAGAAGAGGCTGCACAGGAGCAATGCTCTGCATGAGAGGAGGCTGCACAGGAGCCTTGCTCTGCATGAGGGGAGGCTGCACAGGAGCAAAGCTCTGCAGAGAAGAGGCTGCACAGGAGCAATGCTCTGCAGAGAGGAGGCTGCACAGGAGCAATGCTCTGCACAGAGGAGGCTGAACAGGAGCAATGCTCTGCACAGAGGAGGCTGCACAGGAGCAATGCTCTGCAGAGAGGAGGAGGCTGCACAAGAGCCATGCTCTGCAGAGAGGAGGAGGCTGCACAAGAGCCATGCTCTGCAGAGAGGAGGAGGCTGCACAGGAGCCATGCTCTGCAGAGAGGAGGAGGCTGCACAGGAGCCATGCTCTGCAGAGAGGAGGAGGCTGCACAGGAGCAATGCTCTGCAGAGAGAAGGAGGCTGCACAGGAGCAATGCTCTGCAGAGAGGAGGAGGCTGCACAGGAGCAATGCTCTGCAGAGAGGAGGAGGCTGCACAGGAGCAATGCTCTGCAGAGAGGAGGGGGCTGCACAGGAGCAATGCTCTGCAGAGAGGAGGAGGCTGCACAGGAGCAATACTCAGCAGAGAGGAGGCTGCACAGGAGCAATGCTCTGCATGAGTGGAGCCAAGATGCTGGGGACGACGGAGTGAAAATGCCGTGGCGGGGAAGATGATGACCCGCTGGTAAGTATGACAGGCAGAGTGCCTCTGTCCTCTGCTGACCACTCTGCCCACCGCACTGTGCTAACCACTCTGCCCGCCGCACTGCGCTGACCACTCTGCCCGCCGCACTGCGCTGACCACTCTGCCCACCGCACTCACTGCTAACCACTGAGCCACCATACTCCTGCTAACCACTGAGCCACCGTACACTGCTAAACACTGAGCCACCGTACTTTGCTAACCACTGTGCCACCGCGCAGTGCTAACCACTGAGCCACCGCGCACTACTAACCACTGAGCCACCGCGCAGTGCTAACCACTGACCCACCGTGCAGTGCTAACCACTGAGCCACCGCGCAGTGCTAACCACTGAGCCACCGCGCAGTTCTAACCACTGAGCCACCGCGCAGTGCTAACCACTGAGCCACCGCGCAGTGCTAACCACTGAGCCACCGTGCAGTGCTAACCACTGAGCCACCGTGCAGTGCTAACCACTGAGCCACCGCGCAGTGCTAACCACTGAGCCACCGCGCAGTGCTAACCACTGAGCCATCGTATACTCTGCTAACCACTGACCCACCATACTCCCTGCTAACTACTAACCCACCGTATACAGCGCTAACCACTGAGCCACCGTACACTGCTAAACACTGAACGACCATAGTTTGCTAACCACTAAGCCACTTTGCAGTGCTAACCACTGAGCCACCGCGCAGTCCTAACCACTGAGCCACCGCGCAGTGCTAACCACTGAGCCACCGTATACTGTGCTACCCACTGAGCCACCTGTATACACACAATTAATTTCACCGCACTCCCCTAAATATTAGTAAATAAACTATATATGGATTCTAGACTACCCGATTCTTTAGAATCGGGCTCACAGCTAGTATATATATATATATACTAGATGGTGGCCCGATTCTAAAGAATCGGGTAGTCTAGAATCCATATATAGTTTATTTACTAATAGTTACGGGAGTGCGGTGAAATGAATTGTGTGTATACAGGCGGCTCTGTGGGTAGCAGAGTATATGGTGGCTCAGTGGTTAGCAGTGAGTGCGGTGGCTCAGTGGTTAGCAGTGAGTGCGGTGGCTCAGTGGTTAGCAGTGAGTGCGGTGGCTCAGTGGTTAGCAGTGAGTGCGGTGGCTCAGTGGTTAGCAGTGAGTGCGGTGGCTCAGTGGTTAGCAGTGAGTGCGGTGAGATTGGTCAGCGCAGCGGCGTGGGCAGAGTGGTCAGCGCAGCGGCGTGGGCAGAGTGGTTAGCGCAGCGGCGTGGGCAGAGGAGAGGGGGCAGAGGCGGCTGGGCAGAGGCGGCTGGGCAGAGGACAGGGGGCAGAGGCGGCTGGGCAGAGGACAGGGGGCAGAGGCGGCTGGGCAGAGGACAGGGGGCAGAGGCGGCTGGGCAGAGGACAGGGGGCAGAGGACAGGGGCAGAGGCGGCTGGGCAGAGGCGGCTGGGCAGAGGCGGCTGGGCAGAGGCGGCTGGGCAGAGGAGAGGGGGCAGAGGCGGCTGGGCAGAGGCGGCTGGGCAGAGGACAGGGGGCAGAGGCGGCTGGGCAGAGGACAGGGGGCAGAGGACAGGGGGCAGAGGACAGGGGGCAGAGGACAGGGGGCAGAGGACAGGGGGCAGAGGACAGGGGGCAGAGGCGGCTGGGCAGAGGCGGCTGGGCAGAGGACAGGGGGCAGAGGCGGCTGGGCAGAGGACAGGGGGCAGAGGCAGCTGGGCAGAGGACAGGGGGCAGAGGACACAGAGGACAGGGGGCAGAGGACACAGAGGACAGGGGGCAGAGGACACAGAGGACAGGGGGCAGAGGACACAGAGGACAGGGGGCAGAGGACACAGAGGACAGGGGGCAGAGGACACAGAGGACAGGGGGCAGAGGACACAGAGGACAGGGGGCAGAGGACACAGAGGACAGGGGGCAGAGGACACAGAGGACAGGGGGCAGAGGACACAGGGGGCAGAGGACACAGAGGACAGGGGGCAGAGGACACAGAGGACAGGGGGCAGAGGACACAGAGGACAGGGGGCAGAGGACACAGAGGACAGGGGGCAGAGGACACAGAGGACAGGGGGCAGAGGACACAGAGGACAGGGGGCAGAGGACACAGAGGGGGCAGAGGAGGCAGAGGACACAGAGGACAGGGGGCAGAGGACACAGAGGACAGGGGGCAGAGGACACAGAGGAGAGGGGGCAGAGGACACAGAGGACAGGGGGCAGAGGACACAGAGGGGGCAGAGGAGGCAGAGGACACAGAGGACAGGGGGCAGAGGACACAGAGGACAGGGGGCAGAGGACAGGGGGCAGAGGACACAGAGGACAGGGGGCAGAGGACACAGAGGACAGGGGGCAGAGGACAGGGGGCAGAGGACACAGAGGACAGGGGGCAGAGGACACAGAGGACAGGGGGCAGAGGACAGGGGGCAGAGGACACAGAGGACAGGGGGCAGAGGACACAGAGGACAGGGGCAGAGGACACAGAGGACGGGGGCAGAGGACACAGAGGACAGGGGGCAGAGGACACAGAGGACAGGGGGCAGAGGACACAGAGGACAGGGGGCAGAGGACACAGAGGACAGGGGGCAGAGGACACAGAGGACAGGGGGCAGAGGACACAGAGGACAGGGGGCAGAGGACACAGAGGACAGGGGGCAGAGGAGAGGGGGCAGAGGACACAGAGGGGGCAGAGGACGCAGAGGGCAGAGGGGGCACACAGGTTGGAGGGCAGAGCAGCCTGTATGGCTGCAGACTTAGCGGTGGCCGGACGTCGGGTGTAGGAGAGGACACAGAGGGGGCAGAGGAGGCAGAGGACAGGGGGCAGAGGACACAGAGGACAGGGGGCAGAGGACACAGAGGACAGGGGGCAGAGGACACAGAGGACAGGGGGCAGAGGACAGGGGGCAGAGGACAGGGGGCAGAGGACAGGGGGCAGAGGACACAGAGGACAGGGGGCAGAGGACACAGAGGACAGGGGGCAGAGGACACAGAGGACAGGGGGCAGAGGACAGGGGGCAGAGGACACAGAGGACAGGGGGCAGAGGACAGGGGGCAGAGGACACAGAGGACAGGGGGCAGAGGACACAGAGGACAGGGGGCAGAGGACACAGAGGACAGGGGGCAGAGGACACAGAGGACAGGGGGCAGAGGACACAGAGGACAGGGGGCAGAGGACACAGAGGACAGGGGGCAGAGGACACAGAGGACAGGGGGCAGAGGACACAGAGGACAGGGGGCAGAGGACACAGAGGACAGGGGGCAGAGGACACAGAGGACAGGGGCAGAGGACACAGAGGGGGCAGAGGACGCAGAGGGCAGAGGGGGCACACAGGTTGGAGGGCAGAGCAGCCTGTATGGCTGCAGACTTACCGGTGGCCGGGGTCGGGTGTAGGAGGAGAGGAGGGGCGGGCAGAGCTGCAGGAGAGGAAGTCCCGCCCTCCCTCCTCTCCAGGCACACGGCAGGGAGCACGGGTACCCCCAGGGTGTGTGTGGGCCTCCGAGGTGGCGGGCAATGGGCCCCCCTGCCCCCCCCCGGTATGTAGGTACTGGCTGGAGGGCAGAGGGTGGAGGGGAGTGGCAGGAGGGCACACGGAACTTCCGAGATCGGAACGTTCCGTGTGTCGGTGACTGTAGCCGGGGGGCAGGCTGGCTACAGTGCACTGGATGAGCCTGGGCGACGGCCATCACGGAAGTGGGCGTGGCCTCCTCCGGAAGTGGCCTTCGGGTTTTATATAATAGATATATATATATATATATATATAGCTTAGGCTTATATACAGTATATGCGTTACTTACTAGTACTTATCTAGTACTAGTAAAAAGGCCCGATGCAATTGCATCGGGAGCGCGGTGAAATGAATTGTGTGTATACAGGCGGGTCAGTGGGTAGCAGAGTATACAGGCGGCTCTGTGGGTAGCAGAGTATTCAGGCGGCTCTGTGGGTAGCAGAGTATACAGGCGGCTCTGTGGGTAGCAGAGTATACAGGCGGCTCTGTGGGTAGCAGAGTATACAGGCGGCTCTGTGGGTAGCAGAGTATACAGGCGGCTCTGTGGGTAGCAGAGTATACAGGCGGCTCTGTGGGTAGCAGAGTATACAGGCGGCTCTGTGGGTAGCAGATTATACAGGCAGCTCTTTGCGTAGCAGAGTATACAGGTGGCTCTGTGGGTAGCAGAGTATAAAGCGGCTGTGTGAGTAGCAGAGTATAGAGGCGGCTGTGCGGGGAGCAGAGTATACAGGCGGCTCTGTGGGTAGCAGAGTATACAGGCGGCTCTGTGGGTAGCAGATTATACAGGCGGCTCTTTGCGTAGCAGAGTATACAGGCGGCTCTGTTGTTAGCAGAGTATACAGGCGGGTGTGTGGGTAGCAGAGTATAGAGACGGCTGTGTGGGGAGCAGAGTATACAGGCGGTTGTGCGGGGAGCAGAGTATACTGGCGGCTGTGCGGGAAGCAGAGCATACAGGCGGCTGTGCGGGGAGCAGAGCATACAGGCGGCAGTGCGGGGAGCAGAGCATACAGGCGGCAGTGCGGGGAGCAGAGCATACAGGCGGCAGTGCGGGGAGCAGAGTATACAGGCGGCTGTGCGGGGAGCAGAGTATACAGGCGGCTGTGCGGGGAGCAGAGTATACAGGCGGCTGTGTGCGGGGAGCAGAGTATACAGGCGGCTGTGCGGGGAGCAGAGTATACAGGCAGCTGTGCGGGGAGCAGAGTATACAGGCGGCTGTGCGGGGAGCAGAGTATACAGGCGGCTGTGCGGGGAGCAGAGTATACAGGCGGCTGTGCGGGGAGCAGAGTATACAGGCGGCTGTGCGGGGAGCAGAGTATAGAGGCGGCTGTGCGGGGAGCAGAGTATACAGGCGGCTGTGCGAGGAGCAGAGTATACAGGCGGCTGTGTATACAGGCGGGTTGCGGGAGCAGAGCATATAGGCGGCTGTGCGGGGAGCAGATATACAGGGGCTCTGTGGGTAGCAGAGTATACAGGCGGCTGTGTGGGTACAGAGTATACAGGCGCTGTGTGGGTACAGAGTATAACAGCGCTGTGGGTAGCAGAGTAAGAGGGGCTGTGCGGGAGCAGAGTATACAGGCGGCTGTGGGGGTAGCAAGTATAGAGGGGTTGTGCGGGAGCAGAGTATACAGGCGGCTGTGGGTAGCAGAGTATAAGGCAGCTGTGGGGAGCAGAGTATACAGGTCGGGCTGTCGGGGAGCAGAGTATACAGGCGGCTGTGGAGGACAAGTATACAGGGGCGGTATACAGGCGGTGTCGAGCAAGATATAGGCGGCTGTGCGGGAGCAGATTATACAGGGCTTGTGGAGCAGAGTATACAGGCGGTTGGGGAGCAGAGTATACAGGCGGCTGTGGGGATCAGAGTATAAGGGCTGTGGGAGCAGAGTAAAGGCGGCGTGCGGGAGCAGAGTATACAGGGGGCTGTGGGGAGCAGAGTATAAGGGTGTGCGGGGAGCAGAGTATACAGGCGGGTCTGGGGAGCAGAGTATAGAGGCGCTGTGCGGGGAGCAGAGTAACAGGCGGCTGTGCGGGGAGCAGAGTATACAGGCGGCTGTGCGGGGAGCAGAGTATACAGGCGGCTGTGCGGGGAGCAGAGTACAGGCGGCTGTGCGGGGGAGCAGAGTTACAGGCGGCTGTGCGGGGAGCAGAGTATACAGGCGGCTGTGTATACAGGCGGGTGTGCGGGGAGCAGAGCATATAGGCGGCTGTGCGGGGAGCAGAGTATACAGGGGGCTCTGTGGGTAGCAGAGTATACAGGCAGCTGTGTGGGTAGCAGAGTATACAGGCGGCTGTGTGGGTATCAGAGTATAAAGCGGCTGTGTGAGTAGCAGAGTATAGAGGCAGGCTGTGCGGGGAGCAGAGTATACAGGCGGCTGTGGGGGAGCAGAGTATACAGGCGGCTGTGCGGCGAGCAGAGTATAGAGGCGGGTCTGTGGGTAGCAGAGTATACAGGCAGCTGTGCGAGTGAGCAGAGTATACAGGCGGCTGTGCGGGGAGCAGAGTATACAGGCGGCTGTGCGGGGAGCGGAGTATAAAGGGGTCTGTGCGGGGAGCGGAGTATACAGGCGGCGTGCGGGGAGGGAGTATACAGGCGGGGTTGCGGGGAGCGGAGTATACAGGCGGCAGTGCGGGGAGCAGAGCATACAGGGGTGTGTGCGGGAGCGAGTATATAAGGGGTGGTGCGGGTAGCAAGTATAAGAGGGGTGTGCGGGGAGCAGAGTATACAGGGGTGCGTGGCGGTGGAGCAGAGTATACAGGGGTGTGTGCGGGGAGCAGAGTATACAGGGGGTGTGCGGGGAGCAGAGTATACAGGTGGTGTGCGGGGAGCAGAGTATACAGGGGTGCTGTGCGGGGAGCAGAGTATACAGGGGTGTGCGGGGAGCAGAGTATACAGGGGGTGTGCGGGGAGCAGAGTATACAGGGGCTGTGGCGGGGAGCAGAGTATACAGGGGTGTGTGCGGGGAGCAGAGTATACAGGGGTGTGGTGCGGAGTATAGCGAGTGTGTAGTATACAGCGGCTGTGTGGGGAGCAGAGTATACAGGGGTGTGCGGGAGCAGAGTATACAGGCAGGTCTGTGGGAGCAGAGTATACAGGCGGCTGTGCGGGGAGCAGATATACAGGCGGCTGTGCGGGGAGCAGAGTATACAGGGGTGTGCGGGGAGCAGAGTATACAGGGGTCTGTGCGGGGAGCAGAGTATACAGGGGCTGTGCGGGGAGGGAGTATACAGGGGTGAGTGCGGGGAGGGAGTATACAGGCGGCAGTGCGGGGAGGGAGTATACAGGCGGCTGTGCGGGGAGCAGAGTATACAGGCGTGCGGGGAGAAGATAAGGGGTGTGCGGGGAGGAGGTGATAGAGGGGGCTGCGTGGGGGAGAGTATAGAGGGGCTGTGCGGGGAGAGAGTGATAGAGGGGGATGTGCGGGGAGAGAGGTGATAGAGGGGGCTGTGCGGGTGGAGGTGATAGAGGGGGCTGTGCGGGGAGGAGGTATAAGGGGGCTGTGCGGGGAGGAGAGTATAGAGGGGTGTGCGGGGAGGAGGTGATAAGGGGCTGTGTGCGGGAGAGTTAAGGGTGATAGAGGGGGATGTGCGGGAGGAGGTGATAGAGGGGGTGTGCGGGGAGGAGGTGATAGAGGGGGATGTGCGGGGAGGAGGTGATAGAGGGGGCTGTGCGGGGAGGAGGTGATAGAGGGGGCTGTGCGGGAAGGAGGTGATAGAGGGGGCTGTGCGGGGAGGAGGTGATAGAGGGGGCTGTGCGGGGAGGAGGTGATAGAGGGGGCTGTGCGGGGAGGAGGTGATAGAGGGGGCTGTGCGGGGAGGAGGTGATAGAGGGGGCTGTGCGGGGAGGAGGTGATAGAGGGGATGTGCGGGGAGGAGGTGATAGAGGGGGATGTGCGGGGAGGAGGTGATAGAGGGGGCTGTGCGGGGAGGAGGTGATAGAGGGGGCTGTGCGGGGAGGAGGTGATAGAGGGGGCTATGCGGGGAGGAGGTGATAGAGGGGGATGTGCGGGGAGGAGGTGATAGAGGGGGATGTGCGGGGAGGAGGTGATAGAGGGGGCTATGCGGGGAGGTGATAGAGGGGGCTGTGCGGGGAGGAGGTGATAGAGGGGGCTGTGCAAGTTGAGGGGCGGGGGGAGGTGACAGCAGGCTGCAGGCCCGCCGGCTCTGCAGCGTACAATCACAGAGCTCCGGGTGAGCGGCGGCTGGTGGTAGTTGAGGGTGCCCTCCAGGGTGCGGGTCCGGGGCTTCTGTCTGTGCCCGCGTGTCCTGTGTCCCAGAGCAGCAGGTTGCGGGTCCGGGGCTCCTCTGTCTCCCCGGGTCTTCCCCGGGTCTGCTGTGTGGCTCAGCGGCTTGGCGGATGTGCAGGGGTGCGGGTCCGGGGCTGCTCTGTCTCCCCGGGTCTTCCCCGGGTCTGCTGAGCGGCTTGGCGGATGTGCAGGGGTGCGGGTCCGGGGCTGCTCTGTCTCCCCGGGTCTTCCCCGGGTCTGCTGAGCGGCTTGGCGGATGTGCAGGGGTGCGGGTCCGGGGCTCCTCTGTCTCCCCGGGTCTGTGTCCCTGAGCTGCTTTGCGGGGCCGACGGAGGCAGGAGAGGTGGGGGGCAGCAGGAGAACTGCGGGGGCAGCAGGCGAGGTGCGGGGTGGCTGGTGGGCAGCGGAGACTGCTCGTGATGACGCTACGCGTCATCACTCGCAGTCCCGCAAAGCATTCTGGGATTCGGCTACAGTGCCCGAATTCCAAACTGCGGATTATATAAATAGATGTCATCTGATGTCTGATGTGTTAGTCTTATGGCTATTTTACCTATATAAAAAACATATAAAATTGATTAGTTTTTTTTTTTATTGATAACAGTTTGGGAAAATGAATTGATGTAAATACTTAAGTCCTCCCCAAAATTGAGAAACGTATTCTGGGAGTGATACCTTTATTGGCTAACCAGAAAAAATATATTTGTAAGCTTTCAGAGCTCATATGACCCCTTCATCAGAAAATTTTTAAAATTATTAATAAGACATTTAAATAGAAATTACAGCAGGACATGAGGTGATGGGCTAAGAGAAATTAAATTAAGGTCTTTGTCACTAATGCACATAAGGTGGATGTGGTCTTTTAGAGATCTGAAGACCTTCTTGTGGAGGTGTTAACTGTGTCCATGTAATGAGTCATGAATCCAGGTGTCAAATTGAGTCCAGTTGTTAGAGATTGGAACATTCAGATGAGTTTGAATTCCCAGATTTTTCTGTCTTTATCATTTTGACCTTTCAATATTAGAACTTTTAAGTCTGCCATGCTGTGTCCAGGTTTAAAGAAGTGTATTCCTACAGGCGTGTCCAGCTCACTTTTTTTATCGTATGTCTATGTAGATTCATTCTTGTTTTGTAGGTTTTATTTTGTTTCTCCAATATTCATCCCTGTAGTGCACCTTGTACATTGTATCATATACACCACATTGGAGAATGTACATGAACAAAGTCCATGATCTTATAGTCCTGGTTTGTTTTGAGTATAGGGACTGTATCTGTTGGTGATATGTGGGTACACGTCTTGCGTTTCTTGCTGTTACAGGGGAATGTGCCCATCTGTGATGGTGATGTAAGGACACTTCTGAAAAGGAGATTCCTTAAGTTGGGAGGTTGTTGTTAGGAGAGCAATGGCAGTTCTTGGAATATTTCTTTCATTCTGTAGTCTTTATGGAATATGGGCTGAAGATCATCGGCATATTTTCCTTAGGATGTTCATGTGAGGATTGTATGTGATCACAAGAGGCACCCTGTTGTCTTCCTTCTGTTTGTAATCCAGGAGTCCTCTTCTTGGGATCCTTGTGGCTGTGTGGATTTGTTCATTGTTCAGTGAAACAAAACAAAAGCTACAAAACAAGGATGAATCTACATAGACATACGATAAAAAATGAGCTGGACACGCCAGTAGGAACACACTTCTCTGAACCTGGACACAGTATGGGATACTTAAAAGTTCTAATATTGAAAGGTCACTTTAAAAATGATAGAGAAATAAAAATCTGGGTATTCAAACTCATCTGAATGTTCCAATCTCTAACAATGGGACTCAGTTTGACACCTGGATTCATGACTCGCTACATGGACATAGTTAACACCTCCACAAGAAGGTCTTAAGGTCTCTAAAATACCACTTCCACCTCATCTGCATTAGCGACAAAGACCTTAATTTAATTTCCTTAGCCCAACTTTATTTATCATCACCTCATGTCCTGCTGTAATATCTATTTAAATGTCTCATTAATTCATTCGAAATATTTTCTGATGAATGGGCCATGTGAGCTCTGAAAGCTTACATATATATTTTTTCTGGTTAGCCAATAAAGGTATCACTCCTAGAATACTTTTTTTTGGGACATCAGTATTAACATCGATTTTTCTGGCTACTTTGGAAAAATGAAATATAATTCCTGCAGATTAATTTATCACCATCCTAAATAAAATGTAAATCTTTTTATCTAAATAATTCGCTTTGAATTTTAATACAGGCCAAGTAACAGTTTACTGCTGAAATGTTTTGACTACAGACATCTTAATTTACACTTAGGTGTCCTTTTCCTTATAAACACATTTTAATTTTACACTCTTACCCCGTATTCAATTTAGTAAAAGTAGATGTATTAAAGAAATTATCAACCTTGATACTCCCTTTTCCTTTTTCACAGATGCTTTATTTATATTCAAGAAGCTAAATGTGCTACAGTGTACTGCAGCATGCCACATAATGTCATATTAATGGTTCATTAAAAATGATCTGTGTAAAGTGGCTGCACTGTTATGACAGGATATAGGAACAGGAGCAACATGATTGTTTTATTAGTAGAGCAAGTATGTTATGCTCGAGAAATTACTGCTCAAATATCAATTCATCAGATTGTATTATACTAACACCTGGTATTTTATATGATAAACCTTAGGGTACCTTGTCACGCCACAACCACGGGAGACATTTTTGACGGTGATATGTTGCCCTGGAATTATCGCTGTCAAATTGCCTCCTAATTGCGGCATGTATTTTGGGAATTTGGTGGTGATATGTCGCCTCGCTCCAGTCGCCTGATTTTGGAGCACTGCTCCAAAACTCCACTGGGTTTCTATTATTACTTACCCTGTCTGCTCTAAGCAAAACCCACCCTCTCTTACTCCCTTCTCACTCCCTCCCTGTCACTCTATCAGACACTGTGTCCAGTGTGCCCCAGCTCATTACTTCACCCCCACCCTCTCCAGCATTTCTGCTACTACTGCTCCTACTCCATCTGTTTCCTGACAGACTGGAGAAGACCCCACCCCTCCCAGTCTTGTCGCGTCCCCTGTCTCCTCTCCTCGCAGACCGGCATCACAAGCAGCAGGACAGATCCCTGCTATTGTCATCTGTGATCACAATAGCAGTGATCTGTCCTGCTGCTTGTGATCACAGTCTGCGAGGGAAAGAGACAGGGTATGCGCAGAGAGTAGGGGCAGGGTCTTCTCTAGAGGGGGCATGGTCTTCTCCTGCTCTCCAGTAACCGGACTATCACAGGATAAGCAGTGAGAAGCAGGCAGGGATACAGCCGAGTCAAGGAGGGAGGGAGTGGTGATCTGAGGCACTTTGGAGCCTGACATTGTGCTATTACCATGCACAATATAATACGTAATGTGCCAGGGTGTAAAGTTACAGGGAGAGAGTGAGAGAGGAGGGAGAGAGGAAGGGGGAGAGTTTAGCTTAGGGTTAGCACATAGGGGAGTAACACAAAGAAACCCAGCCCCACTGTGCTGCACTTATGCTAATCTCTTTCCAAGGACTTTCATAACATTTTTCTCTGCAATTGAAGTAAAGGTATGATTGCACTCAGTATCCCAGAGCCTGTAAGGCACTGGCTTCATTTTATAGCCCTAAATCCTACTGGCTGGTTCCCTTTAAAGCTCCATTAAATTCTACAGGTTGAAAGAAAACAAGACCCGATGGCTAGGAAAACTCCTACCCGTAAGCAAGCATTTTGGCCTCAAAGATTCAGGGAAAGTTTTAGGGCCATTTTAAAATTTAAAACTTTTTCCTGAACAAAGCGGGGTTTTTGGTAAATTGCTCAGGTTTCCGATTATGAACCGAAGCTCCAATGTTCATGCCGAATTTGAAACTGCGAACATGTTCAGAGAAAGTTCGCTCATCTCCATATATAATTTGAGCAAACAATAATATCCTGTAAACAATAGGGTCCTAGTAATAGAACAGGCGAGCTCCTAGGCAAAAAAAAGACAAATCACTGCTGGGACCAGCACCATTATAGGATTGCCATATAATGCAGCTATACTGTGCTACCATGTGACTGCAGTCCTCAGATTGGAGATGTGATGGATACACCCTAAGACATGCCTGCTCTGGAGGACATGATCTGCCTCACCACCAGAACTGGAGCAGCATGCAGAGGAGATTGCTCCTTTGTATGTGAGTTGGAGTATGACTGCGCTACCCACATTAGGTCTTATATGCAGCAAGTTATAGATCCAGTGCTACTCACCCAATGCCTGAAGAAGAAACCCCACCAGAACACAATTCAAGAGGTTATCTGTTCTGTATGCCAGCCAGGACCAGTGCAAGTTAGAGTAAAGATCTTCCAACATGCCTGGCCTTATTACACCAGCAGCTGGTGCTGCAGCCAGTGGATTGGTTAATGCAGGAAGAGGACGAGGAGGACAAGTAGGACGAGGAGGTAGGAATGGCAGAAGCCCCTGTTTCCATGCCTTGTATAGCACCCTACAAGAGGCCAACGACTGAGAAAATGCCATGTGGGTACCCTTACCCCCTCCCAACAACTATCCTAATAGGCCTCAACCACTCTTGCCCATCTTTTTTTGGAAGAAATTAGGCTCTCTGATGCCATCACCTGAGAATGGATGCAGGGGCTTAATGAAGGTGAAGGGCAGCAAAAGTTGGTTTTCGGTAGGCGTAAGTCGGGTTGCAACCACAGAGAATTCCAAGACTGGCAGCAGGATTTTGATCTAGAGAGGATGCTGTGTTGGATGGAGGCCAGGCCTGATTGGGTTAGCCGGCGAGCTGCAGGGACATCCATAGGGGCCAGAGATCCCAAAGGGTCTGTCTGGGTTGCTCAAGTTACTCCCATGTCTCCTAGAGTGGGTGGTGATAATATAATCCTTCCGTCCTCTTCTCCAGCAATGGCCATGACTAGGTGTACTGGGGGGTAGGTAGTGGATGAGAATGCCTCTGGAGGAGTAGCTCCTGTGACTCCCCAAGACTGTCAAGCAGCGGAGTACATTCCAGAATGGCAACCTTCATCTGGGTCAGCATTCAAAAAGCTGCTCCAGTCTTCTTTCAACAGTTAAGGAGGACTTCACTTAAAAAAAGGTCTGTTGTTTATTCACTGACCTGTCCTGTAGTTGCTCAATTGGCCATATAAGGATTGTTTTGAGTTCTAAGAAGAACAAGGCCTGCTTCTTTTGTTAACTTTATTTTTCCCCTGCTGGATTAGTGGGACTGTACTCTTTGGCCTACACCTCAAAATCCTAAATAGACTGTGCCCTTAGTGGACTTTGCCCCATCATCTTGATGGCCTGTACCTCATGCAAATGGAGTTTGCTGATCCCTGTGGGACTTTGTTATATACTTTGTATACTTACATGCATCTTTTAGACTCATTATTGTCTGTTCTAAGTGCCTTTTTTAAAGTTATCACTGTGTATTATTAATGTAAACATTCATGTAAAAACATGTGTTTTTTAAAAAGTTGATACTGCTCTACACATTCTGGCAAACAAGCTGCAGGCCTGAGGCCTGAAGGTGTGAGGTGTGGAAATGCAACACACTATACACATATTTATGTAGAACAGGGATGGGCAACTGCCGTCCTGAAGTGCAGCAAACAGTGCATGTTTTCCGGATTTCCATAGCATTGCACAAAGTATTGCAATCATCACCTCTGAAGGTGATGAAATCATCAATGCTAAGGAAATCCTGAAAATATGCACTGTTTGCTGCACATGAGGACAATAGTTGTCCATTCCTGCTCTTGAAGTCTCTGTGGAGGTAGCCCAGGGAGCAAGAGGAATCTTCGAGCCCTTTCACCACAGCTGTGGCTCTCCTTGGACACTCTTAGTCCTTGTGCCCAAGGTGTGTTGACTGATGTTTTTTTAAGCAGATTTTAAAAATCTGCATCAAAATCTAAATGTCTATCCTGATCCCTGGAAAGTTTATAACAATTCAGAAGTGCTGGGCCCACGTTGCATTTGTCCTTGCAGATGTGAAGCAGATTTCTTTTTTCTGCCCCAAAATCTGCACCATATCTGTAAGGTAAAAAAAGAATGTTCACCCAGCGCTTCTGAACTCCCATAAACTTTGTTGGCTTACAGATAGACAAGTAAATTTTCATGCACATTCTCAAAATCAACCTTAAAAATGGCATCAAACAATGCACCATGGGCACAAGGCCTTACAAGCATATGATTGGCTCACATTCACAAAAAGCATCCTCCATATGGTGTGAGAGCAGTCACAAAGGTGAAACGCTAGGGTAACACTTTAATAGAGAATTGCGTTCACCGCATGCAGATCCGGATGCGGTGAACGCAATTAGCTTCAGACACATTTTGCATGCAAAATGTGTTGCTGAAGCCGCAATCCGGTAACCGGATTGCTCCGGATGTGTGATCCTGAGCAATCCGGTTACTGTACAGTTTGCTCATCCCTGCTGCCGCAAACTGTAAGATCTTTATAGAAAGCTTTAATATTCCTAATAATTGTGCCCATCATGTCTCTAAGAGGTGCCCACCCCCCTAGAGACATGCTACCTACTCAGGTGGGCATATAATGTGTTAATATTGCTTGTACAGTAAGCCGGCTCCTGTCGGCTCTGTACAATTTTGTAAATGAAGCCGCGGCTCCATTGACAGCTGTGCACATACTATATGTAATGTACGTATAGTATGTGCCGCTGTCCAGGATCCTGAAGGCTTTTACAGTAGATCTATGGCGGCACTTCCTCAAGGCTGCCACAAAACGCTTTTGGCTTCAATAAAGTATAAAGAAAACTCTCTGGATCATCCTTTGTTTGGTGGCGCGGACTTAAACTGTAGTCTTCTATCCTATGAAACACTGGTATCATCTGGGTCTGCAGCAGCCTTATGTGCCTTCATAGTCGGTTGTGACTCGCACAACCAAAGGAGGTGAGTTGAACCTTAAATTAGGTTGCATTCTAAGGGCCACGTCACACACACAGATATCTGTGCAGATATTGTTCGCAGATCTCTGGTTGCAGTGAAATCATGGACATCTTGTTCCATTTTGTGGCTGTGTAGGAATATAACAATGTGTCCATGATTTCACTGCAACCAGAGATCTGTGAACAATATCTGCACAGATATCTGTGTGTGTGACGTGGACCTAACTTGGATAACGCCTTATATGCGCTCCCCTCTTTTCTTTTATCTGACGAAGAAGGCAGTCTGTAGCTTCACCTTGAAATAAGAAAAAGCCTACCATGTTAAAATTTACTGGTTTGCTTTTAATGGTAATTTGCTTCTTGGTGAATACCTTTAATCTTTTCTATAATTATTGCACATCACATCCAAAGACACATTTGTATCCACTTAAAATAATCAATGAAGGTTCATATATATTGGCAAACAGAAACCTTGAAAAGTGTAAACGTATAATAGAAAATGGTATAACATTCCATTTAACAAATAAAAACTTTATTTTTTAACCGCACCACCATTTAAAAAGAGCTTCCAAAAATGTACGTGAGTATATATGCATGAATATTTGTAGTTCTTAATACTTTATTTTAATAATAGACCAATACCAGGAGATAAAATTGTACATTACCTTCTATTTCTCCTCTACAGGCTTCAAAGATGTGCAGTCTTGCTCTATCTATGTACTTGAAAACAATATATAGAAAGCACGATGAGAAAACATTTTTGCTAATGCAACATGGTTGCTCCAACTTACACCTGCTACCCATTCAAGTCCTTTAATCTTGCAAGGAATATGGTGACAGAACTCTAAATGCATGTTGAAAGAGCTAAATATAAGACATTGTGTGGAACAAGTAGTAGAAAAGATGGAGGTCAATCGTTCTGAAGTTAAAGGGAGTTTGTCATCTGTCATCCTAAACTAACAGTATAACCTAATCACATAACTTTTTAGGGGATATAGTCCCTAGAAAATTTGCACCGTAAGAGCCCGTTCACACAATGAGTAATTCATTGTGTATGTGGTGCAGATCTGCAATAAGTTTGTAGCAGTGTGTTTTCTCAGCAAAGTCTATGGGATTTTAGAAGTCCTGTCTGCATGGTCTGTTGTTTTTCTGCTGCAAATACGCTGCTTATTGTAGTGCAGAAAAATCTGCAGCATGTCAATTCTTCATGCCTATACGCTGCAGAATTGTCCACAAAAATGCTGAGTCATAGAAACCAAAAACCAACCATTTGTCAATGGCAAAAAAACAGATAAAGATGCATCAGTGCATCTGAGGAAGAAAAAAAAATCACCATGCGGACAAGACTTGTTAAATCCCATAGAATTTGCCGGGAATACATGCTGCTGCATATTTAGTCCAAATCTGCTGCTTATCTGCAACAGATACTGTATGCACCAAATACGCAGCAAAATATGCACTGTGCGAACAAACCCTTATACATTTGTCCACACAGCAGACAAGTGGAGACACTCTCAGTTAGGCTAGGGTAACATTTGCTTTATGATCCTAGCCTGAAGGAAGCGCTGCAAACTTAGAAATTTCTGCCTCAGCACATAGCGTTAATGACAGGACAACCCGATGTTTACCTCAGCAACCGGCTCCATTCAAAGCTCCCGGATATGCGCTTTTGGACATAGCACAGGAAACGCGATCTGCAACGTTTTCCTGTGCTCTGTCCAAAAGCGCATATCCTGGAGCTTTGAATGGAGTTCTTTGCTGAGGTAAACATCGGGTTGTCATAGGGCGCAATAGCCTTCAGGCGCATAGTGTTATCTGTCATTAACGCTGTGCGCTGAGGCAGAAATTTCTCAGTTTGCAGCGCATCTGTCAGGCTAGGGTCATGACGCAAATGTGACCCTAGCCTTATTACAAGACCAGACAAGTGCATGTTGCTAATTTTTCTTCATGGATCATTGGTATGTATGAAAAATTATTGGTTTGTATTAGCACACTGGTAATTAGTACATCAGTGGGCTGTCTGATATGTATATGTACCACACACTGACTAACAACTCTATCTGAATGAGCCCTAAACTGTGCCTAAATTCTGCAGGAATTGAAGTTTATTCCAATATACTCATCATGGTTCTTGGCCATCCTTGGTGTGGTTGAATAGCTAAGTACATTGTTCATCTCATCAGTTTTGCCAACCTCCGTCTCCCTCATCCGTCACGGCTTGCCTGAGATAGCACTGTAGACAGTTTTCACTCCAAACAAGCCAGCACTGTCAATTACCAGTGAAGACGTTGGCTCACTGGGTAATAAAGGGGTTAGGGCCAGCTTTGTATTATCAGCTGGCCCTAAGCCCGAAATTCATGGTGGTCATGCAGGCAGAGCAGTGAAAAAACCGGAAGTCATTAACTTCCGGTTTATTCACTGCTCTGCTGGCGCTCGGCAATCTCCGGTGGATAGCGGCAGAGTCCGGCTGTGACAGCAGGGTTCACCCGTGGTCATAGCCTGAGCTATGACCTGAGGTGAACCCTGACTGTTCTAGTCATTTCTCAGCCTGTAATCACACTGCATAGACATGTGTGTCTATGCAGAGCGATGTAGCAGTGCTGAGATTGTGCTTATGGACTACGGCGGACGGAAGAGGATTTTTTTTAATAAAGATGGAGTCACTAAATATCTTTTTTGCTTTATTTCTAATAAAAATTTTTTTTCTCTGTGTTGTATTTTTTTTTACAGAATCTACTAGAAATTCATGGCGGTCATGTCTACTATTGGCGTGACCGCCATGAATTTCGGGCTTAGGGCCAGCTGATAATACAAAGCTGGCCCTAACCCCTTTATTACCCAGTGAACCAACGCACCAGGGCCCTGGATGAGCTGGGTTCAGCGCCAGAACATGACGCTTCAATAAACGCGCCATCTTCTGGGGCGGCTGCAGTCTACCATTCACAGTGGGGGGTGCCCAGAAGGCTTGGGCCTCCCTGCGCTGCGGATTCCAGCCCCAGCTGCCTACCTGTACCTGGTTGGACATAGAAATAGCACGGAACCCCATGCATTTTTTTTTATTATTTCATGAATTTCATGAACTAATAAAAAAAAGGGTCTCCCCTATATTGCTGTGTCCGGCCAGGTACAAATAGGCACCTGGGGGTTGGTGGCAGCCCGTCGCTGCCTGCTGTATCCGGCTGGATGCAAAAAATACGGCGAAGCCCACGTCAAATTTTTTTTTCCTCTTCCAGTACACTTGCCGGGTCCACCTGTTTTAAGGACCGGAGTGCCACTTGTAAACGGAGGGCATAAGCTCTGATGGTATCCTGCGGTCTCTATTTTCACTGGTAGAACAGCATCCTCAATTCAGACTGTGTGCGTTTTTCAAAAATAACTTTAAGCTTATCAAACACTTTAGCAGCAGAGTCCACTCCAGGACTCAACCTCCAGCTCCACTGCACCTGTTAATTGTCCCAGCACAACGGTGGCTCGCTGCTTTTCTGTCATCGTATACATGTCCAGCACTGCACACATCCTTTGCTTAAAGGCTGCTAAGGTACCGGGTTTACCTTCATATGTTGGTAACCATTTGGCACCCGGTATGTACGGCAAGGCTATTGGCATTATCGGGGCTGCTGCCCCGGGTGCTGCATTCTGGGCATCCCCTCTATCAGGGATTTGTGCGTTGTCCGAGTCAGTCATGATGGGGCCCCCCTAGTTAACTGCTGCCATCCGGTGAGGTATAACAAACCTTTCCGGTCGTCATCGGCTCTGCAGGGGGAGTTGAGCACCTTGGGTCTTTCCGGAACTGAGCACTGCGCTTCGCTGATCTACGGCAGAGTGAAGGGGCGGGGCTTATCCTCCCACTATTTCTCGCCCGCTCTGTGACGCAGTTCAATTTCTGTAATGGGGGGCCCGATTTTACAGTTTGCAAACAGTTAATAAAGTTCAATTCTAGGCACACAGTACCCGGTTTTACCGGGCACGGGATCCTGTTCGTGGCCCCAGGTTGAGGCGGTCAACAGGGTAGGGGGTACTCAGGTATTGGGGCTGATGGCGACTTGGATGGGGAATCACAGCTGGTTGGTCCCTGATCCCGTGCCCTGGACCCTCAATGGCAGGGAATGGTGGGGGATGATAGAATTGGTTATGTGACGCCACCTGTGGTACCTGGTAACGGGTATACCAGCGCTGCAGCCTGCTGCTGAGGTGATGGAGATACAGCTCAGTGTAGTACAGCTCCCAACAGGAGGAGCTTTACCTCAGGGCAGCAGGGATGGATGAGGGGAGTTGTAGTCACGTCTCTGCAGTCAATGCGGTGAATAGCGGCAGTTAAGCAGGCACACACACACAGTGGTCTTTGTTTCGGTACCTTTTATTGGTGACAGGGTAACAGGTACAGTCCAGAGAAGTAACCAGGTCCCCGGTGCAATTTGGGACTTTCACCTTAGAAAGTTGTGAGGCCTCCTCTGTCTCTGTGTACAGTGGTTTGGGGTAAGTCCTGCTTGTGACTGAACTCATCGCTTCTTCTCCCTCTCAGGGCTTTACTCTATTACTGACAATGAGGTCCTTCTGTGGGGTGCCTATTCCTCCTTTTGGCCTCTGGTCCTGTGTTTGGTCAGTTTGAGTGTCTCTTTTCATTTACCTCAGGGGATTTTGGTCCTCCTGGTCCTCCCGGGCTTTTACTGCTATAATTGATGCTGGCAGCGTCGGACTCCGGTGTCCGGGTGTACTAAAGGGAAATTTGACTTGTTCCCTTCCTTAATTCTCCTACTCTCCACTGGCCTCCGACCCTCTCCCAAGGGTGCAGCACAGCTGGGTCAGTGTTCCCTGATCCTGGGCCTGAATCTCTCCCAGCGACCAGCTCCTCACTCCTGCTCTCTTCACTGCCTGACTGGAACTACTCACAAACTAACACCACCCCTCAGGCCTGGATCTTTTAAAGGGGATCTGGCTTAAGACAGCCAGTAGAGCTCCCCCTTTAGGTCTGGGGTGGAAGGTGTTGTGTGCTGTGTGAACCTAGGTGTAATTCCCTCCTTGCACCGGTAGATCCTGTGGCAATCCCCTGCAGGGGTGTCATACTATAACATGTTTTTTGATGGTCTGTGACACGCTTTAATATGTTTTTTTGAGGGTTTGTAACACCCTATAACATGTTTTTTGATGGTACGGGGACACACTACAACTTGTTTTTTGAGTAGCCGTGACATGCTATATCGTGTATTTTGAGGATCCGTGACACGCCATAATATGCTTTTTGAGGGTCCGTGATACACTATAACATGTATTTTAAGGGACCGTGACACGCTATAAAGTGTTGCTTAAAGGGTCCCTGACATGCTATAAGGTGTTGTTTAATTTTTTTTTAATCATACATTTCACTATTTGACTGATGCTGTGACACAGTTTACAAATTCACATTTGTTGACGCGTCACAGCATTGACTAATTAACTACACATGCGCTCCTTGGGTTCACGCAGTTAATGTGACCACCGACTTCTGCCTGTAGAAAGATGGTGGTGGTCTGATTCACTGTGCCTTTGCAGGGGTTCACGCAGGTGCAGTAAATCATTTTGTGGTGTCTGTGATCCCGGCGGCGGATGTGCAGCAGATGTGTGGTGGGTGTACGGTGGATGTGTGACGGGGTCCCACTGGTGGTACAGCGCAAGGGGCTTATACAACCAGCGTGTGCCATATTGGGATACCCATCACTTGGGTGCCCCAATATGGCTTCCAGTGTACTTCCAGTGGTGCGGTGACTTCTGAGATACTGTCTCATTCAGAAGGTAGTGGATGATGGACCCAAGTAGGTAAGTATATTACAGCAAAGTATTTAGTAAAGCAAACAATTCAGGAAAACTGGCTTGCCTCTTATTTTTACTCAGATATATAACTATGCTAGTAGATGACATTATAATTTATCCTATCTGGATCTAATCTGAAATTGTATCAGTAACTTATCTCTCAAGACCTTGAAAAACCATGACTTGTCAAGTCATAATTATAAGATTATCATTTTTAATTATTTTTAACCAGTGTTTGGAATTGTATTCCAGATTCTTCCAACCACTGCAACATTGTTTTTATTTTCAATCAGACACAAATTTCAGTAGAACAATAAAATAAAATATTAAATTAGACACATTCTTCCGCTGTCCTTGGTAAGAGTTCATTTCGTTCATTGCAGGTGGTTTGTTTGTTCGTTCAGACAAGGAAAGTATGTTTTTCTTTCATGCATTTTGTTTGTGAAATAATTACATTTCTTGAATTAAAAATGTTTTGCAGCAGTCAAAGTGCCTGACGTAATACCACCCATAGAACAAGATATTCACTACTGAAGTTGTTTCCATAGAAAAAAAAACTTTTTTCAAAAGAATGAAAAAAACAACTGAAACTTTTAAAATGGGATACACTTAATGAGTACAGATTTATCTACATGTACTCTGGCTTCAATCTCTCCATTCCCTTCGCAGAGAAAATACATTGTTAAATGGTATGAATACAAATAGACTTACTTTCAAAAATACGAATTGATATTGTCATGAATTACCATCAGCGTCTCTAGCCATAAGTTGCATTTGGTGTCTGGCAGTATGGTCAGATTATTTTATTCTAGATGATGTTTAGTTGCTGATACAACAAACTCTTCTTTTCTTTTGAGGCATCTCGCTCCATGCTACAAATTTCCTCTGATTAAGGGTGCTTTCACACTGAAATATGAAAAATCCATCTGATGTTGCTCCTGGAAATGTCTCTTAGGCCAGGGCCACATTTGCGTCATGATTTTTCAGGACGCATCTGCCATAGACATGTATTAGAGCAGCCTTAGCGCAGCCTTAACGCAGCCCGAACCCTATATTAATGCTGCCATAGAGTATAATGGGGCAGCGAATCCACGACGCATGTTATCGCGAGCACAAAAGGTGCCTGCGTTTCAAATCTAGCTCTATTTCAAGTGGACCACATGACGTGTGCTTCTGCGTCATGTGGTGCACTACAAAATAGTGTGAGATTTTGAACTCCGGCACTTACAGTGCCTACAAGTAGTATTCAACCCCCTGCAGATTTAGGTGGTTTGATAAGATGCAAATAAGTTAGAGCCTTCAAACTGCAAACGAGAGTAGGATTTATTAACAGAAGCATAAATCTTACAAACCAAAAAGTTACCGTATATACTCGTGTATAAGCCGACCCGTGTATAAGCCGACCCCCCTACTTTTGCCCCCAAAACCTGGGAAAATCTATTGACTCGCGTATAAGCCGAGGGTGGACCCCAGCACAGGTATACAGCCCCCAGCAGTGGTATACAGGCCCCAGCAGTATGATATACAGCAGGTCCCAGTGGTATATACAGCAGCCCCAGTGGTATTGCAGCCCCAATATACAGCAGCCCCAGTGGTATTGCAGCCCCAGTGGTGTATACAGCAGCCCCTATATACAGCAGCCCCCAGTGGTATATACAGCAGCCCCAGTGGTATTGCAGCCCCTATATACAGCAGCCCCAGTGGTATTGCAGCCCCAGTGGTGTATACAGCAGCCCCTATATACAGCAGCCCCAGTGGTATTGCAGCCCCAGTGGTATTGCAGCCCCTATATACAGCAGCCCCAGTGGTATTGCAGCCCCAGTGGTATTGCAGCCCCTATATACAGCAGCCCCAGTGGTATTGCAGCCCCAGTAATGCAGGGCCCCTATATACAGCAGCCCCAGTGGTATTGCAGCCCCAGTGGTATTGCAGCTCCAGTAATGCAGGGCCCCTATATACAGCAGCCCCAGTGGTATTGCAGCCCCAGTGGTATTGCAGCCCCTATATACAGCAGTCCCAGTGGTATTGCAGCCCCAGTAATGCAGGGCCCCTATATACAGCAGCCCCAGTGGTATTGCAGCCCCAGTGGTATTGCAGCCCCTATATACAGCAGCCCCAGTGGTATTGCAGCCCCAGTAATGCAGGGCCCCTATATACAGCAGCCCCAGTGGTATTGCAGCCCCAGTAATGCAGGGCCCCTATATACAGCAGCCCCAGTGGTAGTATACAGGCAGCCCCAGTAATGCAGGGCCCCCCCCTCATGCTCCGGTCACCTGTAAAGCAAATTATACTTATCAGTGCCCGCTGCCGTCCGTGCCCGCATTTGCCGACATCCCGATCCTCCGTCTTCATGCATCTTCTTCCTGTTTCCTGTGCGCGTCGCCGGTAATGATGTCATTGCCTGCGACGCGCACAGAAGCAGGAAGAAGATGCATGAAGATGGAGGATCGCATGTCGGCAGCGGCGGGCGCGGACGGCAGCGGGCACTGATAAGTATAACTTGCTTTACAGGTGACCGGAGCATGAGGGGGGGGGTTCCTGCATTACTGGGGATGCGGGGGCTGCTTTATACCACTGTATACAGCAGCCCCCGCACTGACTCGCGTATAAGCCGAGGGGGGTACTTTTCAGCCCAATTTTTGGGCTGAAAAACTCGGCTTATACGCGAGTATATACGGTATGTTGCTCAGTTGAATTTTAATAAATTTTAAACATAAAAGTGTGGGTCAATTATTATTCAACCAGCTAGGTTTAATATTTTGTGGAATAACCTTTGTTTGCAATTACAGCTAATAATCGTCTTTTATAAGACCTGATCAGGCCGGCACAGGTCTCTGGAGTTATCTTGGCCCACTCCTCCATGCAGATCTTCTCCAAGTTATCTAGGTTCTTTGGGTGTCTCATGTGGACTTTAATCTTGAGCTCCTTCCACAAGTTTTCAATTGGGTTAAGGTCAGGAGACTGACTAGGCCACTCCATCACCTTGATTTTTACCCTCTTGAACCAGGTCTTGGTTTTCTTGGCTGTGTGCTTTGGGTCGTTGTCTTGTTGGAAGATGAAATTACGACCCATCTTAAGATCCTTGATGGAGGAGCGAAGGTTCTTGGCCAAAATCTCCAGGTAGGCCGTGCTATCCATCTTCCCATGGATGCGGACCAGATGGCCAAGCCCCTTGGCTGAGAAACAGCCCCACAGCATGATGCTGCCACCACTATGCTTGACTGTAGGGATGGTATTCTTGGGGTCGTATGCAGTGCCATCCAGTCTCCAAACGTCACGTGTGTGGTTGGCACCAAAGATCTCGATCTTGGTCTCATCAGACCATAGAACCTTGAACCAGTCTGTCTCAGAGTCCTCCAAGTGATCATAAGCAAACTGTAGACGAGCCTTGACATGACGCTTTGAAAGTAAAGGTACCTTACGGGCTCGTCTGGAACGGAGACCATTGCGGTGGAGTACGTTACTTATGGTATTGACTGAAACCAATGTCCCCACTGCCATGAGATCTTCCCGGAGCTCCTTCCTTGTTGTCCTTGGGTTAGCCTTGACTCTTCGGACAAGCCTGGCCTCGGCACGGGAGGAAACTTTCAAAGGCTGTCTAGGCCGTGGAAGGCTAACAGTAGTTCCATAAGCCTTCCACTTCCGGATGATGCTCCCAACAGTGGAGACAGGTAGGCCCAACTCCTTGGAAAGGGTTTTGTACCCCTTGCAAGCCTTGTGACCCTCCACGATCTTGTCTCTGATGGCCTTGGAATGCTCCTTTGTCTTTCCCATGTTGACCATGTATGAGTGCTGTTCACAAGTTTGGGGAGGGTCTTAAATAGTCAGAAAAGACTGGCAAAAGAGATAATTAATCCACACATGTGAAGCTCATTGTTCTTTGTGCCTGAACTACTTCTAAATACTTTAGGGGGACCAAACAGAATGCTGGTGGTTTGAGGGGTTGAATAATAAATGACCCTCTGAATTAACTTTTAATGCTTTAAAAAAAAAAAAAAAATTAAAAAATCTTTTTGGCTGCAGTGCATTTCCCACTTCCAGGCTGATCTACAGTCCAAATGTCACAATGCCAAGTTAATTCCGCATGTGTCAACCAGCTAAATCTGCTGGGGGTTGAATACTACTTGTAGGCACTGTACATGCCGGTGTTTGAATGCATTTGAGGTTCCGTGAGCCACATTAGCCTTTGGCAGCATTAACGCAGCGTAAAGCGATAATCCTGCTCTTTGGCGGACCTCCAGGATGGAATGCCAGTGCTACTGTGTCCCTAGCCTTAGTGAGGTGCTAGTGTAATTTTTTTCTCAAATAGTTTCCATGTGCAATCCGTGTACAGTCATTGTGTTATGCGTTTTTAATATTGTCTTTTACAAATTCTCTAAAGATAGATGTTAAATAGCTATATAACTCTATATTGTAAGCTTGCACCCTGTAGTGCCTTTCATGGCCTTTCAAGCGGGACTAAATATTGTTTCGGCTTGTATAAACAAAATATATATATTTTTTTTAAATTACGCAGGGTCATCCCCTAGTTTTGATCCCCAGCTAAGGTTAAGCGGACAGCTGCAGCCTGCAGATTGCAACTGGCAGCATTTCCTTGGTTGATAATAATCCAAAACAGAGATGCTATATTTTCAAATTATGTATTTACTTATAAATCAATGAAAAATTTGAAAAAAATTATCCATTTTGGATCACCAGCCTACAGCTGGGGTCTGGTATTCTCAGGATGGGAAGGGCCATCTTTCATGGGATCTCCCCACCCTAAAAATAGCAGGCTACAGTCATCCCAGAATTGACACCTCCATAAGAAGTGCCAATCATGGAGCTTTAGCCCAGCTCTTCCCACTTTCCTGGTGCCAGTGGCAGATAGAGTAATTGAATGGGTTAATGACACCTAAGTATTGTCATCTAACAATTATCTCTAGATTGTTAATGTCCAGACATCTATGACACCTGTACATTAGAAATCTGGTAAGTAAATTGTTAAAAAAAAACAACACAGAGGAAAATCCTTTATTTGCAATAAAACATACAGACAACCCTCATTGACCCATTTATTAGCTCCCATACATACAGTGAAGGAAATAATTATTTGATCCCTGGCTGATTTTGTAAGTTCGTCCACTGACAAGGACATGAAGAGTCTAAAATTTTAAGGGTAGGTTAATTTTAACAGTGAGAGATAGAATATCAAAAATATAATTCAGAAAATCACATTGTCTAAATTATATAAATGTATTTGCATTTTGAAGACAGAAATAAGTATTTGATCCCCTACCAACCATTAAGTGCTCTGGCACCTCTCAGCACAGTTAGATGCTCCTAATCAACTTGTTACCTACCTTTGTGTGTCTTAGAGGTTGAGAGCTGTGAGAGGCCAAGATAGGTGGTTAGAGATAGGAGCTGGGATGCAGATAGGAAGGTGGGGCTGTTTATGGTGATGTTGTAGTCTCCAACAATAATAATTGGTAATTCTGAGGATATGAAATGTGGCAGCCATTCAGAAAAATGGTCAAGGAACTGTGTGTGGGTGATCTGGGGAGTGGTATACAACTGCTACTCTGAGGGGGAGTGGACCTAAAAATCTGTTAATTTTAATAGTAAGCAATAGAATATCAAATATAAAATCCAGCAAGTGCTATTTAACATATGATTAATTTTGCAGATTTTTGTCATGTCACTGAATTGTTACTATTTTGCTCCTAAAAATCTAAATTTTAATTTTTATTAGTAGTTTGTAAACTCACCTTTGGCTTTCAATACTGCCTAAATTCCTCTGGGAATGCTCTTCTACACATTCCTAATATAGGTGCATACTGGTCAACTCACTTGTGTATGTATACAGCTATTTTTTCAACTCTACCTATAAGTGTTCGATTGGGTTGAGGTCTGGGGGCCAATCCATAGTACTTGAGTATGTCTTGTAGAATACTCACATATAGCTCAGCATTGAGACCACCATAGATCTTGCTCTAGTATCCAGCACCTTTGGCTTTGAAGCAACCCCATATCATTACGCTTCTTCTGCCAAAATTGATATATTCTTCAGTTTCTCAACACATCAGTCCCTTTATCATTTTTTCTTCCACACCTCTTTGCACCCATCAGAGCTTAAGGGGGTGTCACACGCGTCAATGTCGTCAGCGAGATGATTGCTGACGACATTGACGGCTGATTGCTGGTGAGCTGTCACACAGACAGACTCACCAGCGATCAATTGACCAGTGACATCATGGAAACGATTTAAATATCGTTTCCACGATGTCCTGCTCCCGCTGCCAGCCTGCTGGAAGCGGGAGCAGGCTGGTCTCCAAGGTAAACTGCGGGTAACTAGGCAGCGCGCGCTGCCTAGATACCCGACGTGTACCTTAGTTACCAGCCTCCTCCGCTCACCCGGTGAGCGGAGGAGGCTGGTAACTAAGGTACACAGTCGGGTATCTAGGCAGCGCCCGCTGCCTAGTTACCCGCAGTGTACCTTGGATACCAGCTCCCAGCGCTTGTGAGAGGCGCTGGGAGCTGGAATATCGCTAGTCCCGGTGTCACACGCAGCGATGCTGCGTGTCCACCGGGCGACAATCGCCAGGTTTCTGAGCTGGTTCTGAAACCTGGCGATCATCAACCAGCGATTTATCGCTGGTTGATGCAGTATGTCACACGCGTCAATATCGCTGCAACGTCACGTGCAGCCGATATCGTGCAGGCGATATTGACGTGTGTGACACCCCCTTTAGTCTATTGACTTTAATCTCATTGCATCAAATCATCCATTTACAATCTTCTACTGTTCACTCTTCGTACTTTTATTGCAAGATTGAGTCAACACTTCTTATGGCTATAAGACATCAAAATCGATGGCTTCTTCACCATTTTTTGAGCCACCATTCCAGACTTGTGTAACATGCATCACATGGTGCTTTCATGGTCATCTGTGATCTCACTATTATGAATCATATAAGCCTCCTCTGCTGTCGTGTTTGTGACATCAGAACTAATAGACCTTGTGATGAGCGGACTTCTTGGCTCCAATATTTTGCATGAATGTCCACCTTCTGGCTTTTACATGAGTAGACAGACTTCATTTTGTATTATTCCAACTGTCATAGCACTCACATTAAGCAGTTCGGCAAGTTTATTGGCCAAGAGACTACTATCAATTGCTTTTCAGGAATAAAAATATGTTTTCCGTTGTTCAAGAGCTGATGCACTACCCCCTTCTATGTAAAACGTTACTCACATCTCATCTGCATTCAGTCTCCCTATTTAACTCACCCCTCCCATGGCATAATTAGAGAAAGCTAAGGAATGCAGTTTTATGCTTTTAACAGATAATGCATTTGGTGGGAAACAAAAATGAAGAAAAGATTCAAATTTCTTTTTCTCCCAGCCAAATACCTTAAAGGCAAATTTCATACACCAAATTAGTATCAGAATTATGAAAATTAAAATTTCAGAATCCATATAAAATGGCAAACGCAAAACATTGCTTTGCTCCATTTAGTGTTGCTTGGAAACATAGAAAATGGATTTCTGCCCATTAGAGAATTGCAGCTATGTTGCGTTTCCTGTCTATCAAACAATAAATTCATGAGGAGAAAAATAATGGTAATATCTCTTGCCTGTGAGCTTCATGGCCAAAGATATGAGTGAAAATGAGAAATCTATAACTTTTACAGATATGAGCACCTCCCAGGGACAGCCCATATATGACGTCAACAGATGGAAAGTTCTTAGTTGTTTTTTTTTTCCAAAATATGTTTATTGAATTTTATCAGAGTAACATAGATATTAAGTAATAAAACAAGAATATTTATATCTGTTAACAAAAGAACTCCAAAAGGAATTTTCCCAATACCCCCTCCCTACGTGCTCTATCAACTAATCGCAGGAATATGTTCAGGTCACCTTCATCCATCTATAGTGATAGTATGTGAAAAGTTCTAGTGATCATTTCTCGCCAGACAAGTTATTGCTTTTACATTTGTGTTCCATCAAGAGTCAAGTCACAGCTTGCCCAAAGATCCCTGCAAGGTCTCCAAGTAATACCAGCTAAAGTCTCGAAATGGGTAGACTACTGATATGATATCACTGTTGGAGAGTTGTGTAATAATGCAACGTCTCCATTTAGTGAAACATTTGGTGGTTTCCTTATCTTTATCCCTCTGCCATCTGCCCTTCAGCTATCACCTCCCCTAGTGTCGGGATGGAGGATACCAACCAGTTACGCAATGTTATTCTCTTTGTGACAATAGCTATTATGTAAAAAATGAAACAAAGAAGACAAAGAGGCGCAGATTGTGGCTTATCACTTGAGACAAGTAAAGGTGGCCTCACAGGTCACGTTGTGATCACCCACAACCAGCTTGAATGCCTGAGTTACAGCTGCCGCAGGACCCACACTGCCACGTGGACTGTGGGAAAAGATTCAGAAAACCAAACAGGAGTGGTGTCTCCGGTCCGCGCTGCTGCCCAAAATGATGCGACGGAAGACAATGCTTATATGTGCTGCTCCTTTATTCGACCTCTCACCAACGTGTTTCGGTGCAAGCCTTGCACCTTCCTCAGGGTTACATCTGATGATAGCAAAAATCATCAAAAATCTTTTTCTGGGATAACCTGTGTTCCCTGCTCTGTTGAGTGTGATACGCCTTGAATTCTATATATGCGGCCCTAACTGCGTCACTATACTTAAGATACATGGCTGCTGACTTTTTCTTCTGTGTCGCAGTGTAGGCCATAATCTTGCCCCTCATAACCACCTTAGCGGTCTCCCAAAATAGTCCGGGGTTGACTATGTTCTCTGTTGTCATGGGCATATTCTGTCCACCATTCCCCAGCAATTTCTTAAAGTTAGAATCGGCTTCCAGAAAGGATGGGAAGCACCATAGATAGTCCGATCCTCTAAGATACTTATCCGCTAAGTCCAATAAAACCAGACTATGGCCTGAGATAACCATGGGCATGGTGTCTACGTCTCTGACCATTTGAATTACACTGACACCCAGAAGGAACAGGTCTATTCTGGACTATGCATTATGTGGGTGGGAGAAATGGTTTAACTCCCTACTCATAGGATTCCTCAGTCTCCAGATATCTTTTATACCCAGACTATTAGTAAAAGCAGGGGCTGACCGTGACCCCTGGGGGCCCTGGTGCGTGGGGGGAAGGTGCTACTGGCCGTCGGCGCGGCCCGATGGAGGGGGGGTAGACGCTGCTGGGGGCCACCGGCGCGGTGGTCTCCTACCTGGTACCTGTTTGCAGCCGTCCTACGGGCCGGAGGGGCAGAAGAGAAGAGGGGCGGGATCAGGCAAGGGAAGCAGGAAGCTCTCTGCTTCCCTTGCATGACCCTCCTCTCCTCTGACGGCGGCTTGCGTGGGTCGGCTGGGGGCCCCCCTCCAGGCTTGAAGGGGGCCCCTAGCCGGTCTGCACCAGCTGCACCAGTGTAGTTCCGCCCCTGAGTAAAAGATTGTAGTTTGGAGTCTGTAGTCTTCAGTGACTGAATTAGGTCAGTAAAGTCTAAAGTAGCACCTTTCCTCCTTCTATCTTCAATTACCAACATGGCCGAGTTAAAATATCCCCCAGGATGAGTTGCCGTTTATCCATCTGTAATAATTATTCCTGAAGTCTAGAGTAAAACCATCTTTGATCAGTATTAGAGGCGTAGATGTTGTGTATGTGTAATATGTCTCCTTGGCAATCCAAAACTATACTGATGTGTTTTCTGTCTCTGTCTTGTTCACTAGAGATCAGTTTGTGAGGAAAAGATTTATGTACCAATATCATTACTCCAGCCTTTCTACCTAGCGCCCCAGACCCATAAACTGCACTTACCCACATACTGTGCATTCTGAGCATTAGCTCATCCTGTTGTAAGTGGGTTTCTTGCAGTAAAACAATGCCCCCCTTTAAATTTTTTTTGATGTCATAGAACCAGACCGCTGGTCTGGGGATCTCAACCCTTTGACATTTCATCAGCTGATGCATCAGCTGATCATTTGAATTAACCGGTAGGGAAGCCGCCAGTGAAAAGACTTCACCGCCAGCTTTCCTGTCCCCGCTCCCTGATGCTGCACTCCCCACTTCCCTGCTGCCTCCCCACCTGATCCTAAGTTACAACTGGGCGGGGAGCGCAGCATCAGGGAGCGGGGAGCACAGCACCGCACGGGAAAGCCGGCGGTGAAGTCTTTTTACTGCTGGCTTCCCCACTCGGGTCCTTTGCTCCCCGCTCCCTTATGCCGTGCTCCTCGCCCAGTCCTAAGTTAGGATCGGGCAGGGAGGCTGTGGGGGAGTGAGGAGGGGTTATCAGGGAGTGGAGAGTCAGGCAGGTAGGCGACAGGGGAGTGAGGATCAGCTCAGTGATTGTTTAAAAGCCAGCGGCTTTTTACCACTGCCTTTTAAACAATCATGTGGGGCATTTCAGCCTTTTCCTCAGCCCCCAGACTGCTGTATAGGGTCCAGCAGAGAATTTACTCGCATTTCCCGTTGACTTACATTGTACTCGTTACTCCTAGCGAGTAATTACAAGGAAACTCGCGGAGTAACGAGTAGCATGAATACCTTGCTATTCGGGAGTATCGAATAGTAACGAGTATACTTGCTCATCCCTAAAAATAAGGTTTTTCATGTGAATATATATGAGTTTCCATGGGCACTGTGAGGTAGACGAGACAGGGGTTAATATCCTAATTATTGTGCGGATTGATCACACATGTTGGGGGGAGTTGATTTTATGTGTATATAAGTATGTTTCCTTTTAATTGTGTTATTTCTGATGATTAAGGGGACGTGTTCCCTGTAACGCGTCCAGGGTCTTTCTGACTATGTGATTTTATCCCAAGAATAAAGTATTTATCGTTTGTGGCATCGGATTTCCTACTCCTTTTTTCTACTATGTGCCAAATTGTTGTACACTACGCCCCAAACACGCTCATTGGACAACGCAATAGCGTTCTGATTGGCCAGCCTGCGCTGGAAGGCTGACTAATACCTGACGCCATTGTCTCGGAGTTTGTGATGAATAGACGCTTGTGTCGTTGAAAGTGGCTGCTGCGACACACTTTCGAACCGCTCAAGCCTCACACAGGAGCAGTTTTGTGCAAGACAGTGGCTTACACTACACCAGGGGTCTCAAACTCAGCTGGGTTGGTGGGCCGCACATAGAAAAACATTTATAGCGGGGGCCGCATCTCTTGTAGGACTAAGTGATATTTTTAGTAATACCAGAATTTCTTGCTCAATGTAGTAAAGTACAAGTCCTGATCCCTTTCTTGTAGTAATGTCTCCATCCTGTAGTAATGTCCTTTTCTACTGATGTCCCCCATCCTGATCCCCTTTTCTAGTGATGTCCCCCATCCTGATCCCCTTTTCTAGTGATGTCCCCCATCCTGATCCCTTTTTCTAGTGATGATCCCTATCCTGATCCCTTTTTCTAGTGATGTCCCCCATCCTGATCCCTTTTTCCAGTGATGATCCCTATCCTGATCCCTTTTTCTAGTGATGTCCACCATCCTGATCCCTTTTTCTAGTGATGTCCCCCATCGATCATGGTCCCCTTTTGTAGTGATGTCCCCACACTGATCTCCTTTTGTAGTGATGTCCCCCATCCTGATCCCCTTTTCTAGTGATGACCCCCTTCCAGATCTCCTTTTCTAGTGATGTCCCCCTTCCCATTCCCCTTTAGTAGTGATGTCCCCCATCTTGATCCCCTTTAGTGATGATGTCCCATCTCGATCCCCTTTTATAGTTATGTCCCCCATCCTGATCTACTTTTATAGTGATGTCCCCCATCCTGATCCCCTTTTATAGTGATGTCCCCCATCCTGATCCCCTTTTATAGTGGTGTCCCCCATCCTGATCCCCTTTTATAGTGATGTCCCCCATCCTGATCTACTTTTATAGTGATGCCCCCCCATCCTGATCTACTTTTATAGTGATGCCCCCCCCCATCCTGTTTTACCTTCTTACACACTCAAATACACACTCTATCACACTCACACACAAACCCACACACAAACCCCCCCCACACACACACATACTCTCAAACACACTCTCACACATCCTCATACACACTCTTACACTCACACTCATACACACACTGAAACTCGCACACACTTTCTTATACACACATCCTCACTCACACACTCACCCTCACACACACACCCTCTCTTACACACGCACACTTTTCTCACTTTAATGATGCATCGTTCCAGTGCAGGGGGCCGCCGCGGTCCCCACTGTACTGACTTCCGGCCTCCGCTGTGCTATGACTTCCTCCAGCCGCCACTCAGACAAGCTCTGTTGCTCATCAAGATCAATGCAATCTACCAGCCAGAGGCCTGCAGGTGACGTCATATTCTGCTGTCAGCTGCGGGCCTCTCATTGGCTGGCAGCTTGCATTAATCTTGCTGAGTGGCAGAGCTTGTTAGTGCTGCGGACAGAAGTCATCACACAGCGGGGACTGCAGCGGCCCCCTGCACTGGGGCAATGCATCATTAAGTTGTCCAAGGTGCCGCGGGCCGCATAGTGAAGCCCCAGGGGCCGCATGCGGCCCTCGGGCCGCGAGTTTGAGACCCCTGCACTACACAATGACTTGCTATGTGTGCATCTGTAGCTGATGGTGGGACCATACAAACAACACTATGCCCATATGTGCCTACATTGGTCCATGCCATGGCACAGCTGCCATGGCACAACTGAACTATGTGTGTGTACACATGTTTGTGTGTGTACTGGACTGTACCTACATCCCCGACAAACACCATTGCTTGCTCAATGTGTGTGGACATGTGCCCCTGTGGGCCCAACACATCATAATGGATATGTTCACACAGTTGTGCCATAAAGTGTGGCCCAAAGGGCTGGACCTGTGTACTGGATATTACCACACAATGCTTCACGGACCCATCAATACCATTTTACGGATCACATACCTCTGTGGACAACATAAAGCTATGTGCAACTGTCCTGTATCCAAAAGTAATGACACACACAGGTTTTTTTTTGGTTCAATGTTGTTTTAGTTTGTATTTTTGTGCACAAAAAAAATAAGTAGAACAACACACAAAGTAAAATAAAACACAAGTGTTCACATCACACAAACAAATGCAACATGGTGCAAAATAATAGAAAACAAAAAAACATTTCTAAGTACAAAACCTAAAAACAATAACTAACTAACTAATGTTCACACACCAAAACACAAGAAGAATCTTCATGGTGCAGCCACCCTGGTGACTCCACCCTCCTCATCACGTTGCTGCCTCACAACACCAGCCACCCTACACCTGCTGGTGCTGCCAGGCCACTGCCCCAGGGCCATTAAAGTAGGAGCAGTATGCGTCTCTGCTGTTCCTGGCATCCTGTGGAGTCCGACCCTGGCTCAGCGGCTGGAGTGGCGCCACACCATGGTCGGTAGCACGCCAATCACCATGACCGACCTCCCCTGTTGTGGGGTCCAAAGAATCCACATAACTTACCGGTGTGTATGATGACCGATCCCTACGACGCAAGAAGTTATGCAGCACACAGCAGGCCAGCACTACCACATCAATAGATTCCAGTTTCATATGCAGACATGTATGAAAAACCCGGAATGTATTGGCCATGATGCCAAATGCATTTTCAACCACAAGGCAGGATGGGATAGCCAGTAATTGAAAATGCGCTGCTCAGAAGTAAGAGTCCTCTGGGGATATGGCCGTAGTAGGTGAGCCTGAAGTGGGAAGGCTTCATCTCCCACAAACGCAAATTTGAGATGATTGGTTGTCTCATCATTTGAGGGCAAGTTCATCCCACCTGTCCTTAGGTGTTGGGCCAAGGAGCAGTGTGCGAACACACCCCCATCTGAGATATGCCCTTCATTCCAACGTCCACGTAGGGGAACTCATAGTTCGGGTCCACCAGGGCCATGAGGACCACACTACAATATCCATTGAAATTGTAATACAAAGACCCGAGTTTGGGGGCTTAGTGTTCCTCACGTGCTTACCATCCAATGCACCTCCGCAGTTTGGAAATTGCCAGCGGTCCTGAAACCCTCTGGCAACATCTATCTATTGAGCGAGGGTTGTTGGAAACTGCATATAGGATGGCAGCAGACTACTCCAGATGGCCTCACACGTCTTGGGTTTCAGGCGGCTCAACAGGAGCAGTGATACATGTGAAGTGTATTGCAGGTCAGTCCTTGAACGACCTGTTGCTAGGAACCGCATAGTTACTGCCAAATGCTCTTCAGGTGGCACAGCTTGGCGCATCAAAGTGTCCTGTCGGGCTATCAATGGCTTTATGCATTCCCACAGGAATGTGAAAGAGTCCTCGGACATACAGAGATAGTTCGTGAAATCATGTGGACTCCGATCCTCCAGCTCACGGACCAGCCGCATGTGGCTTCGGATCTCCCGATGCAGAAGCCAATCCCGAGCCCACATACGCTGTGGTCTGCGAACCCGCAACCTCTCATATCTATCCTCCAGCCACAATTCCTCTTCCACCAAGGCAAGAACCACGATAGCATCTCCATCAGGGTCCATGATCATCTCACGTACCAACCCCTGCAAATGTGACGAAAAGAAACATCACTACAAGAACGCTTCATCACACATCATCTACACACACCACCTCCTTCCCTATATATCTCGTGGGCACTTTACCACAGCCTTCCCAAGTTTGCTTATAAGCCCACACACATACATATAGAGCACCATTCAAGGCCCAAACACAACATTGCAGTGGCTGACAACCAAACCTGGTCACTCTACACCCCTGGCCCTCCTGTGCAAATACATCTCCCTTGTCAAATGCAACACATCATGAGACTAAGCCCATATACCTGGCCATAATGTTGACGTCTGACCACAAGGTGTGGCCAAAGAGATAAGTCACATTAATCAAATTATGGTTGTTACCAACTCTATACAATTACATTATACATGTACCCCAGCCTTTGTGTCTTATTCACAAAATATCACGCCACGCAGAAGACTATTGAATACTCATCATGTCCAAGAGACATCCCTGATGTGTTTGGAACGCCGGATCTTCTGAGGCAGACATTCGCAGAAGCAACATGCCCCACTCCACATCTGAGTTTGGCCTTAAAAGTCCCATTGTGTGTGGTAAACGACAGTACTAAGTGGCCACAATTCAGATTATCCACGCAACTAAAGACACATGCATCCTTCAAACATGATCCTGTATGGCAAAATGGCTTGTGAATGAGGATAGGGCTTTGGTTGACAAAACACTCATGCATCCATTTGCCACTACAAAATAGAAATTAAAAAAAAACTTCAAGAGTAACTACATACCCCAACATTTGGGCGTGAGCTACACTACACAATAACGATCCGTAATGGTAAGGTGCAACACAGCCATATCACAGTTCATGTTTGCACATCAGTACTTACTTAATGACTCTGGGCAGCAAGCGTGGCCTACGTCGGTCGTGAGCACTTTTTATATGGTAACCAACCAATCAGACAGCAGCGGCGTCTTGAAATCGACATAGCCGCTTGGGCGTACGCAGGTGCGACAAATGATTATGCGCCATTGCGCTTTTTTGATTGGTCATGTTGTGTTTAAATATGGACGTGCTGGGGCTCCACCCAAGCTGTGACTACAATGTGTATTGTGCTAGTAGCGTCTCATCACAAGAACTCCGTTGGAAAGATGGTAAGTGGGGGGACATGCCATTGGGCACTCCTGTATGTTAGTTTCTGTGTGCTGCAGACCCATATGTTGGCAGATGTTTGGGCGCCTTATGTATAGCTTCAGGTAGCGTCCTGTAGTCGTGTATTTAGCGACGTGTACGCATCGTAACTACACTCCGTGTCCTGTAGCACACATAATGTTCTGGGAGATCCTTGGCAGGACAATGTGTACTACAGCACTATGGTTATACATAAATATGTGTGTATCTCATGAGTGTGTGTTTTAATGTAGTTTGTAAGCCTATGTGTGCCATTTGTTAAATACAGACCTTGCTATATTTCCCTGCAGTGACCCAAAATACATATAGCACCAGACATGTTCTGCATGTCCCATGTATGGACACATGTTAAGGCCAATACTGATTCTGCATACCCAAGCTGACTACCAGAACACATGTAATTAGTATTGCTGGACATGGGGTGGGTATCCTCTGGGCACTCTGGTTTCCTCCCACATTGTAAAGACATACCGATAGGATGTTTAGATTGGGAGCTCCAAGAGAGACAGCATTACTGATGTATGTAAAGTGCTATGGAATTAATAGCGCTGTATAAATGAATACATATTATTATTATTATTATGGGGTGGCCACACAGAGTAGGGTGTGACCTGTGATGACCATGTATTTGTTTGCATGACACAATTATATGTTTGTTTTTCAGATGGCTGGGTATCACGATTTTGTGACACAGCTCCTTACCATATACCAGGAACACAAATGCCTGTGGCGGGTGTCGCTGCCGGAATATCATGACCAGGCAATGAGGGCTGCGGCCTACAGTTCGCTGGTGGAGCTGAAAAACCGGCTTCAACCCACGACCAACTGGACAGCGGCCTTGGTTGCGGAGAAGATAAAATGCCTGCGCACCGTGTTCACCAAGAACAACAAAAAAGGGGTGGAAGCCCGGTCCGGGGCTGGAGCTGAGGAGGTCCCTAGGCCATGTCTGTGGTACTATGACCTCCTCACCTTCTCCCTGGGCCAGGTGGGGCCTCGGGGAACACGGTGCAGCAGGCGCCGCCTGCAACCAGCTGTGGGCGCACCCCAAGACCCTGCTCCGTCACAGGAGGTGGGTAATTGTGTTTGTGTTATCTATGTACACAGCTTGTTCTTTCCACTGATGTGTGGTTTGCAGCACATGTAGAAGTCACCATTGTGGTTTTCCTTCACAAATCTTGTTCCCTGTTCTTTTCTATCTGTTTTGTGGTGGCTGGTATCACAGATTGTGTTGTGTTATTTGTGGTCACTTGCCATATTAATGTGGAGCCTCAGGTGAGTATACTGCACTGGTCTACTTCTTTGTTCTTTTGGTTTACAAACTCTGCTCCTGTATCTTTTGGTGAGATTGTCTCTATATTGTCTTGGGTGTTTGGTTGAGGTATTAGCTTAAATTACATAGCAACATGTGGCTGATGTTTTTTTGTTATTGTTCTTTTTCAGGGCCCTCGGGAGCCTGGCTCCAGTGATAAGGAGCCAGCAGCTGGCGAGGCTCTCCCCTCAACATCTGCGGGAGAGCCAATGCCTGAGACCAGTGGTGGGGGCCAGGCCCAGGGCCCAGCTCTGGAAACCAAAGGAGAAGAACACCTACCCCACTAAACATGGAGCTGGGTACCTGGGCAAAACGGGTCCTCTTAGATCGTGAGAGGACCCCCGACTCTGGAATCGGGCATGTCACCAGCGAGATGCTGGCCCGCATGGAACCAGAGCAACAGAACATCGCCGAGATGGTCATCTTTCATGTCCTGGAGGCGGGCGTTGATGGGTCCCTGCGATGGGGGCCTCTTGAGCCTTACCCCGGAAGACCACCCCAGGGCCCACTGCGCCTGCAAGACGCATGGTGAGGAGTAGGCAAAATCGTGATACTCCACCTCCTCCCCAAAGACAGGCCAGCAGAGCTGGACCCTCCAACAGACGTTGGGTTTATGAGGATGAGGGGGAGGACCCATTGTCTGAGCCAGCAGAGGAGGAGGAAGAAGACTTGCCCTACTAACCAATACACAATATTGGGCTAGAGACCTTGTTGATGGTCAGCTTGGCCCCATTTTATTTTTCATCCCCTAAAAAAAATAAAAAAAAATTAAAAATAAAAATAATTATTTTACCCACAACTCTGTCCATATCTGTGTCACAATCACAAGTATGTTTGTGTGTGTGTGTTTGGTACTGTGGGTGTCATATAGTAGACATTGATGTCATATAGGGGAGCATGGCGGTTGAAATGGTCCAGTATGGTCACATGTTTGCCATGTGACACCATATACCTCTTGAAAAAACGTGGCCCAGTGTTGTTGGTCAAATGTAACCTCACAAATATGTGTGTGTTGCAACAATGGATGACACAGGATTTAGCTGGCCACAATTTTATTAGAGCCTATCATTTTTTAAAAACATTGCCAAAACAAACAAACAGCCTTTGTCAGCTTAGGAGTAGCCAATACACACTACCCACTTTCCCAATGTGGGACACTATAAGAAAAGAGGCCAACGTGGCCTAACAAACTAAGGTGCCAACATGGCAACAGGGAAAACAACAAGGGTCCCACATGGACAACAATTAGTAGGTGACTATGGTCACATTATTGGGGGGGGGGGTTGATGGAGTAGGGGCCCTGGTGGACTGGGCTGCCTGGAGGGTGTGAATCATGGCACCCAAGCGGGCAAGGTGTTGCTGCCCTTCTTGGTGTGCCCTCTCCATTCCCTGCTGTGCCTCCTGGTGAGCCAGCAGCAGCTCCTCAATGGTTGTTACACCTGTATGGCAAAGAAGGACATTAGTGAGTTACCTGTGTAGGTGTGGGTGGGTGTTTGAGGGCATTGTTATTGATTATACGTATACAGCACATCACCATCCCGGGTGCCATCTGGAGGAGATGGGGATGGGCTGACAGCCCAGCAGGAGGGTTGCTCCTGGGCTTGGTGTGCATGGCCACAGGATGGGGTTGGTGCTCCCAGGGGTCCAGGGCTTCCTGCAGGCAAGGCTTGGGGGCCTGGTGTTGAGGGACTAGCTGGGCCCTCCGGGTCCACTGCGGCTGGAGTCCCTGATGGAGAGGGACTGGCTGGGCCCTCCGGGGAAGGTGGAGGGTGTCCCGGGTGGCCTTGGGGACTGTGGGGCCTCCACAGACACGGAGTACTCCTCATCTGTAATATCAAACATGATCACAGACAGATTTAAGCCAAGGACCACAACATAGGGAAAACACCTAGTGTGTGTGTGAATGTGATGACGGCGTGAACAGTACAGTAAAAGGTTATGGTCGGGCACAACCCTATGTGCTGCATGGTGTCATGTGGGTGTTCCAAATCGCATTAATATGTTGTTGTCACCTTTGCAGACAGGACACAACTATTTTTGCAAACACACAAGTCAAGGACCACTATAGGCGTCACCATTTGGATGACAAAAGAGTGCTTCGGACACCTTCATGTTGCAGTGTGACCAACATGCAGATGCATATTGGTGACAGGTCCACATGCTGATTTATGTCACATTATGTGCCATGGCACAATACCACATGATGTTTGTGTAGTGTTTAGAGTATTTAGCCTGCCCTGTGTGTGTTTGACATTGCCAGATACTCACCATGCAGCCTGGCAATCCTAGTACGAATGTCAGCAATCCGCCCTGGTAACCTTTACACCCCCACAATCAGAGGAGACATTTTTGGCGGCGATATTTCATCCTGAAAATATCGCTGCCAAATTGCCTCCTTATTGCGGCGTGTATTTTGGGAATTTGGCGGCGATAAGACAAATGTCGCCTGGTTTAGATTTTACAGCACTGCTCTAAAATCGAAACCAGGCGACATTTGTCTTATCGCCGCCAAATTCCCGAAATACACGCCGCAATAAGGAGGTAATTTGGCAGCGATATTTCCAGGACGACATATCGCCACCAAAAATGTCTCCCGCGCTTGTGGCGTGAGAAGGTACCGTTATGGTTTCACTTCAAATTTATGTATGAAATAACCAAGATGATTGTATATAAAATGAAGGTAGTCTCACGCTCAAAGATGTAGTGGATAGTGAGATATGAAGTTTGAACTTTCTCCCATCATTTTAAATTTTCAAGGTTTGAAATATTTTTTCTAAACAATGAACTCTGTTAATACTAAAACCAAAAAACAATGGCAGACCTGTGCTTTTTGCGGTTCATTTATTAACATTTTTTTGGGAAATTTAGGTTCAGGAGCCTGATCTAGCCCTTAAAACCCGGGTTACACGCTTCAATGTGTCAGTGAACCGACCAGCGATCCGACTTGACCTACATCACTGGAACGATGTTCAATGATCGCTGGTGAGGAGTCACACGTATTTATATCGAGAACGACGCAGCAACAATTCCGCGACAAGCGAAAGATACTTGCGGTCGTTTGGTTGCCTACGTCCTCCACTTCTGAAGAGGCGAAGTCGATAACGACATCATTATCAAGGTGTCACACACACCCATACTGCAGGTTGAATGAACGATGATCGACTGATTTATGATCCGGTTCATAAACCTCCGAACAACGATCAGCCGACTTATCGTTGGTTGATTCTACGTGTCACACGCAACGACGTTGTTACGACGTTGTCGCTCTGCCCCAAAAACAGTGACATGCTAACAATATCGTTAACGGGCCCTTTAGGACTCAGCATGTCTTTGGATTAGATGGGAAGCCAATTGACTTCCATGGAAAACATATAACTTTTAAATTCACCTATGATGTGGCTGAAGGAAAATTATTATCTTCTAAGTTTTGCCATAGATTACAGTTCTTCATAAGGGTCTCAACAGCAGGTCACATTGGTCATCATATTATTTTGAATGATCCTTTAGCAAAAAGGCATTGTTCAATGTGCACAACCCCTTTTATGACAAGTTTAACTAGGTCAGATACTATTTCCCAAAATTGGCATATATTCCTGTGTGTAACTTCCTGTTCAGTCTCACTTTTTGTGCGAGTGGCAATCAACTGTGCATTGTTACATTACCACATGACAGTTCCTAATTATTCACTCTATTTACTTATAAAACACGTCACCATGTTAGATAACATGACTCACCAGTGTCAAGTATGAGTCAGTTGCTAATGTGTCCTCAATGGTATTTGTGAGTTTAGAGTTAAGAGATATATAGCCTTATGCTAAGTTTCGCAGTTAGGTATTTTCCATGAATTATTCCAATATTTAATTAGTTTTGAATAGTTATGAAGAACTCCAACACGTTTAACCGATTCTGGAAATTTATTTTCTTACACTTGTTAATTTTAATTAATACAAAAAAAAATTGATTTAATTTTGGTAGACAAAAAAATAGGTTAAAAAACTTGCATGTTCAATTTCAAAAACTTTTAGATGTATGCACAAACATAATTTACAAACTACACAAGTCAAAGAACCTTTTAGGAAGCTAAAGCCAACAACATCTGCTTCATCAGTATGTTCACAACATCATTGAGGCAATATAGCTTAAACTAAATGTAAGATCGATGGCAGATTTATATAAGTAATAAAGTCCATAAACCGCTTTACTTTATACAATACATGCATTTATAAATAGAAAAGGTGCCAAAACTATGTTTTCTTTCTAAAGAGATTTGCAGGCTTGAGTTTCTTCCTGTGGTTTGAACTGAAGCCAGTGAATCTGTAGTCGGGCAAGTTGTTCAGTTAACATTTATAGTTATAACCAGTGTTTTGCCAGGACTGTTCTAACAGCTGAGGTTCAACTCTGTACATAAAAAAATCAGGCTAAAGAAATAAAAAAAAAATGGGCTACGAACATAAAACTTATCAAATTAAATCCACAACATAGGAACTCTCGTTCTTTCTCTCTTATTTTTAGAGTTGAACAAATTAATTCAAAGGAGTCTAATTTGTCTCAAACTCATTTGACCTATTTAAGTTGATCAAATTGTAATCTGATTTTGAGAATCAACAAAAATGCTAGCCTCTATTTTACACAAATGCAGAAGCTTGCATCAGCCAGGTAAGGCTTACAAAGCCTTGGACACAACAGGGTGGACATCATAATAATGCCTTGAAACTATCACTTAGCATAGCACAGCCATCATATAGTATCATGTAGTATAGCATATCCTATCATAACCTGTATAAAAGCTGAGGCAGGGAAGGCAGTGTAGTAATAATTTATTGCGTGTTATAAAGCGTCCCATGTTTAATGGCACTTAACTGATTAGCCCTAGAGTTAAATCTGACTGGCTACAAATTTGTAAGCATTCTTTGTGTCAACAAAACAAGTCTGACCCATTTAGACATGGACTTTACAAAACGTCTGATGTTCTCAGGTGTTCTGAAGTCATTGGTGTCAAGATGTTAGCAACAGATCCTGTATGACCTTTAAGTTATGAGTAGTAATGATCGAGTACCATAATAGTCGTAATCACTATACTCATTACGATTACTTTGTATCAATCGCATATCCGTTCCGAATAATGAGTACAATGTAAGTCAATGGAAAACATGGGTCATTTTCTGCTGGACCCCACAAAGGGGTCAGGGGGCCTGAGAAAAGGCTGAAATAGGTGGGAAAGTGATGAAACAGAATGAGAAGAGCTTGGAGAATATGGGTGCATGCATTTCTGACTCACATATAGTTTGTGGGAATAACTGTCGCAAGATTACACCACTGTTACATATAATCAAGAACAACTACTAAATTTAACCTAAATCACGTTTAACAGGCTAAAAAGGTTCAGAAACAGTTTTTCCTGCATAATCACTTATATTCAAGGCTAAATATACCAGAGAAAAAAAATCTCTTTTAACGTTTGTTCACACGTACTGTAGTGGCTTTTTTTTTCATCTTTTACAATTGGGAGGGCAGTGACTTAAACATTTGTAGCTCCCTCTGTCATACATCATTTTTAGTTAGCTATTCCACGCACTTTACAAGGCCATCTACAATGTAAAATGCGTTTTGCAGGGACTGCTCTCACTTAGACATTTGGGTGATCCCTTTCTCATTGACACTGTGATAGTGGAATACATATTTCATAGTAGTTTACAATGTGCCCATTGCAGCATTGGCCTTTACCCTCCTTCTCTTCCTCCATCTCCATGACATTTTGCGGTCCTAAAATCAAATGTTCAGGGTGCCTGCAGTAGGCAGGAAACCTGAATTAGCTGATGGCCCGGAGATGGCTGGCCTATGTTGTGGAAGGAACACTCTTAGGCTGCGTTCACATATTTGTGTATTTTGCTGCGCTTTTTTGCGCGCGCTTTTTGCCGCATTTTTTGGCCGCGCAAAAAAGCGCAACAAAATACGCAGGGGCTTTCACACACTGCGCTTTCTTTACTCCAGAAAGCGCAGTGATGTCACAGAGGGGAGGAAGAATCCTGCTTCCTCCTCCCCTCTGTGACAGCCCCATTAGATTTCACAGTGTATTAATATACACTGTGAAATCTGAATTAAACAAAAGCAAGTGAATGAAAAATAAAAAAGAATGAATACTTCACCTGTCCGACGCTTTTCCGCTGTTCGGTCTCCGGTTCCAAGTGAGAGGTCTTCTGCCAGGACCTGTGGTGATGTCAGAGGGGCGTTTCCGGGGCGTTCCCAGCGCTGATTGGCTGCTCGCGGTCATGTGATATGTATCACGTGACCGCGAGTGCCCGGGAACGCCTGTCTGACGTCACCACAGGTCCTGTCAGAACACATTTCACTTGGAACCGGAGACCGGACACCGGGAAAAGGCGTCGGAGGGTAAGTATTTCATTCTTTTTTATTTTTCATACACTTGCCTCTGTTTAATTTAGATTTCTCAGTGTATATTAATACACTGTGAAATCTAATGGGCGGCCACAGCTGTCACAGAGGGGAGGAGGAAGCAGGATTCTTCCTCCCCTCTGGGAGAATACGCAGGAGCAGCTGCGTAAACAATTGACATATCAATTCTTTACGCAGCTGCGCTTTCTCCCTGAAAACGCACTGCGTATTTTTACGCAATGTCTGCACTGCAAAGTGAATTTCACATTCACTTTGCTAGCAGACAAAAGGCACATTGCGTATTTTGAAAAACGCGGGTAAAAAAGCGCAGCAAAATACGCAATGTGTTAATGCAGCCTTACTTACACATTTAGACAGTCCCACACTCATTTACATTGTGCTAGTGGAATACATATTCCATATTCCATAGCAGTTTACAATATGCCCATTGTAGCATTGGGCTACACCCTTGTCCTCCTCCTCCTCCACTTCCATGACATTTTGCAGCCATAAATTCAAATGTTCAGAGGGCCTGCGGTAGGCAGGAAACCTGAGCTTTGTTAGGGCCCAGAGATGTCTCTGTTACGTACATTTTGGAGGGACCGCTCTTACTTACACATTGTACCCATTGTAGCATTGGGCTTCACCATCCTCCTCCACCTCCATGACATTTTGCAGCTCTAAATTTAAATGTTCAGAGGGTCTGAAGTAGGCAGGAAACCTGAGTTTGCTGAGGGCCCAGAGATGGCCCTGTAACGCATGTTGTGGAGGGACCACTCTTAATTAGACATTTGGGAGGGTCCTCCTCTATGCTTTTGGGAGGACCCACCTCTGTACTTTTGGGAGGGCTCTCCTCTATACATTTGGGAGGGCCCTCCTCTATACATTTGGGAGTGCCCTTCTCTACACTTTTGGGGTGAAACTACTGCAAGTTGGCAGTTGTCCTTTTTCCCCCCCGATATTTTTGGGGACTCACACTTAGCTTGGCTTTTGGCATCAATATGTGCAAATATGTAACGAAAAACTAAAATGTTAAAAAAATACTGTTGTTAAGGGACAGGGACGTGGGCATGGGTGTGTTGTTGTCAGTGGTGCGTGACAGAGCACTGAGTCTGTGACAGGTCAGAAGAAGCTTGATGCATCCACTACGTTTCTGGCAAAATTTCCTGGTCTGAAAAGTAAATGTGTGTGGAAGCCAGAAGAGTGAAAGCAGATTTTGTCTTGGATAGCAGACAAGGCCTCTACACATTTCTCAAGCAGTACCAAATCTTCCAAGACTACACAGTCTATTGTCGATACACAGAAGGTTGGACCATCCAATCCTCAACCTGGTTCTCCTTCTTCCCACCTTCATCAGTCACAGGAGACATATGACCCCAAGCTTACCCACTCGTAGAATGTGTTTTGTACATATCCAATGACACCAGCGTGTAATACATATAGCTACAGCTATTTTAATTGTTTTTAGGTATTGCGTGTCTTGTGTATCCTTTTTTGTATAGTGTTCAATAAAGCCTTGTAAAATGTATGTATTTGTGGAGTGTTCCCAATTATTATATACACTTTCTTCTTTTGTTGCATTTATACTATTTATTGTATTTTTTTTGGTGAACCCCGTAACATTTTATGCAATTTATATGGTGCCCTCCTTTTGAATCTTTTAATTCCACCTTATACAAAGTGGCACCGTTGCAAAGTGGATGCAGATACTTTATAGCAGTTAGTCAGTGCAGGAGTCAGGTAACCTACTCTCTTTCACTCTTTTTT
>JARQOC010000005.1:183489425-183540320 GCA_033576535.1 Allobates femoralis
AGTGGACATAGCTATTGATGAAACTTGGTCTCCAAAGCTGGTCAAAACTCCTCACCTGTGTGACTAACATTTCCCATGCATTTTAACGTTAAGATAGCTTGATGCTATTGAGTTCTGCTGGCAGTGTAATAAGGTGTGCTATATAACTTCTGCACAGTTGGAATGCATGTCAATTTTCCAGACAGGTTTTGGGTGCAGGTGGAGGCCCTAGAGGAGGTGGAGCAGGCAGAAGCAGTGGAGGAACTGCTACATACAGAGGTTCTATTCACAGATCATGGGGATGGAAAGATTTATGCAGCAGCTGCTTCCCCCGCAGCCACAAGAGCCACCCAGTGCTCAATCAGTGATATGTAAGGCCCTGATTATTCTTACTTGTCCAGGTGTCTGTGGTGAAATGCACACTGTCACATATAGAGTTTCTCAAGGAAGCAGTGATGTTGTCTGTGACATGCTGGTGGAGCGCACACACAGCTTTCTTTGAGAAATAGTGCCAACTGGGCACTGGAGAACTGTGACGGCTATGAGCTTTTGAAAAACCTCTGTATCAGCCAGACAGAAAAGCAGCATTTCCATGGCCAATAAATGGGAGATGGTGAAATTTAACTTCTTAGCTTTGACATGGCTAAGAGGAAATAGTCTTTTACTGGACCACATCTGCCTTACCGAGGGCTGGCTGCTGTGCTGAGACAGGGTGCAGTAGGGTATACAAGACAAATTGCTGGACTCTAAGGGAGGTGAAAGTGGAGAGGTTATGTTACCTTCATGAAGTAATGGTTCTCTCAATGTCTCACAGTACTCAACTCCAGCAAACATATCCCCTTCCAAAAGGAGGTGACGGCCTGTGAATCACACTGGTTGTTTCGGGCAAAGAGGTGGATGTTGTGCAGCTGAAGGTCTGTGTGACAACAGTCTCCACAGGCATGGAGGGTGAAAAAGCCACAGATGCCCTTTATGGGACAGTTGGTGGTTGGACAGGGCCGCTAAGCCGCATTTTAGCATGGTGAGCTTTCCACTGTAATTTATACTGCATTTCCATGTGACAGTTCATACATGAAATACTCAAATTATTTTTTTTTGCCTCTACTCATATTTTGCTTACAAATTTGTCAGATGACATGAGTTGGATCATCCTTCGTGATCATGAAAAAAGCCTAGGCAAGGCAAGGCTTAGCGCCTATGCAAACTGCAGAGCCACCACAGCTTCTGCAGGGAGGCAGAGTTGTTGCTGAGAATGTAATGCATAATGTGCTTGCAGCACCCCGTCCAGAAAGCCGCAACCTAGCCTCTTGAGCTTCATCATCCACCTCTTCCACCTTCTCTGCTGGGCTCATCAACTGCTTGCGTGTGGGTTGACAGTAAAAGGGATATCTAGAACCTCATCATCACACTCTATGTTGTCACACTCCTTGCCTTCAGATCTATCCTCTTCTTGTCCTGACCACAAAATCACATAGCTGTCCAGCTCAGGTATCTGTCTCATCATCATTACCAGCCTTGACTCCAACAACAGGAGTTAAACTTTGATAATGAGGCTCTACATTATGTCCGGACCCTACTTCACCTGACCATGGATCCCACTTACAAAGATTTTGTGCATCAGTGCAGATCAGTTCTTCCTTGTGACTCAGTGAAGGTTTGGAGTTGACCTCTGATTACAGGCTATAGTTTGTGTGAAGAGCTCGGCAGACTCGTCCATCTGTGAAATCCCCCCTGTCAGTAGGGCAGCTGGAAATTGTGACACCTGTGAGGATTGCACTGTGTGTCCTGTTGAAGTTGAGGTGGATGATAGGCCACTTGATGAAGCGCTTGATATCCATTGTAGAACCTTCGTTTTCTGGGCCTTATGTACAAGTCGAACCGATGTGCTGCTGTCTAAGGCCTTGTTCACACATACCATGCATTTTTGCCTTAAATCCATTTTTGGGAACAATTTGGACATTTTTTTCTAAGTCCAAAAATGCATATGCGTTAATGCATTTGTGTGCGTTTTTTAAAAAAAATGCATGCGTTTTTATGCAGCAGCCCAAAAACGCTGCTAGCTGTGTTTTTGGGGTGCTTTAAAAAATTGCATGCGTTTTTTTTAACATGGGGCCCTTTGGGAAACGCATGTATTAACGCATTTTACATATAGGCACCTGTGTTAATGCATGCATTGACGCATATGCGTTTTTCATGAAAAAATGGCCCAAAATTTGCCAAAAACGCCCAGGACCTCAGGGAACATTATTGGCACTCTTAGAAAAACGGATTTGTATGTGTGAACAAGGCCTTAGAAAGGGATCATACCACACTGTCCACTAAAAGAAGTTGACATTTTTCCTTGCTTAGAAGGCGATGTTTGTGGAACAGAGCTTTTGGTTACTTTACCACCTAACCCACGGACACCAAGTGTTTTCCGCTTACCACCACACCTATTCCATTTCCCCCATGACCACAGCTTTTACCACTCATATTTGATGGAAACAGATTTGCAAGTCACTTGTTGTAGGCCAAAAAATATGGGGATGTGAATGCAACCAACCAGATTTGCCTGGAAATGGTACCAGGCAAAAATGTGGTTAATGCCTTAATGTGGCAGTAAAAGGTTTTTCGCACATATTTCACAAGGACCACTGAACCTCAAGGGATTTGACAAAAACATTTGTACTAAGCCCTAACAAAAGTTTGGTGTCTGGAGGATGTGGGCAGTGGGCATAAGTGGCAGAAAATGCCTGTCAGCACAGGGTTGGTGCAGATGATCAGACACAGACCACTGCACTCTAGCTGGCTTGCAAAAATCACTAGTAATAAGTCCAGAAAGGGCTGTTTTAGGAAGGAGTCACTAAACCTACTATCTATCTCTCTATCTGTAAAGAAGTAGAATCGCTATATAGTTTGGTAGAGAATGTCACAGAGATTTAACACTTATCAAAATTGTGATGAGGCGAAATGGCCGGTTCTTATATGACAAGGACATGTGACATACCCAGCCAATGACACAAACCCTCGTGGGCAAAAAGTGCAATTTGCTTTATTGGTGCTGATTGGATGCAAGACCAGACCACCCACAGTAAGTACGGGAAAAGGAATAAAGGAGATCTGCCTTATCACAGGTAAGTTATCTGACCTGAAACCCCTTCCCTCCTGCCTCATATACTAGACACTGACACTCTGAAAATGTAGAACAGAATCATTAATGTAAATGCACTAATGCTTTTTGTCATTCAAAGCATAACCGAACCTTCACCGAATTTCCCGAATTTTAAGCAAAACATTCAAATTTGAGGTGTCGAATCGAATCGGCCAGGTTCTTGCCGAATATGAAATTGGAGAACATGTTTGAGCAAAATTCGCTCATCACTAGTCAACATTAACAGAAATAAACACTTAAAATAAATCAGTCTGTTTGTAATGATTCACTATAATATATGCGTTTCACTTTATGTATTGAATTACTGAAACCTGAGACATATTCCTTGCCATGAGACATTTTAAACACAAGACATAAAAGTTCTAGTTATTGATACACATCCGGAAAAATATTTTTTTTGAGTTTTGCCAAAACACAAATAACATATAACCTTTATATACAGTACGTACAAGTATTTGGACACAGAGTCCTAAATACATTAGAGGGAAATAGATAAGTGAAACCATTCATAAGTAAAGGGTTATAATTGTACCTCAAAGAGTGTAGACCTGTAGGGCAAGGGGTCTTGAAAAATGTATAGGAGCTTATCCACTGAGCTTCCCTGGTTTCAAGTTTCAGCTGTTACATGCTTCTTTTATTTCGGAAGATAAAAAGCTCACCCGTAAATCGGCGAAGCTTGATTTTTGTTGTTGAATCTTCTCCCCTCTTTCAAGGTTCGCAAGGTTGGAGTTCACAGAGGCTTGTCATTGTTAAATATTATTATTTCCGCTTACATTTTTAGATCAAGGACTTCTTACCATATGTGCATCATTGAGAGAAAGAATTAAATTATACAAAAATAAGGTGATATATTTGTATGATATTCAAAAAGAAATAGATGCAGCTGAAAACATGATATGTTATATAATTACAAAGAAATACTCAATTTGTCCTTTTAATTGTGTTCTTCTTAGTTTTAGAAGGCTTCAGATTAAAGTTTGCTCTTCCTGCCAAAGGTCAACATGTTTCTCTCTATCTTAAAACCCCCTCCTGGGAGAGTCCCCTTTTCAATGTCCTGTGGCTTATGTATATCACCATGTGCTATACTCTGTTATCTATATATGGCGCTTGGTCTCCTTAGAATGATGTAACCATTCTCTAGAACTAAATATATATGTATAGCACATACATTGTATGTCAGCAATATGTGTCATAAAAAAAGAAAAAACAGCATGTCAATGTAGTAAATTGAAAATGTATATGTAAATTGTAGAAAAATATTAGAATCTGAGAGTCCTCAGTGGTTGATACCCTTTAATGTCTAACTGAAAAGATGGTAAGTAAAGCAAGCTTTCGGGACACTATGGCCCCTTCATCAGGCTGATAGAGACACAAATGCTGAAGACACACACATATATACATAAGCAGAGTGAGATAATGATGTAAATATGACAGGTAATGTAAAGCAGAGTCGGTCTTGGGAGGGAGAGAGGAGCTGGGGAGGTGAAATCAAAATTCCGAGATTAGAAGAACAGATAGAACAATAATACAATGATTAGTGATCTGTGGGGACCTGAAAATTCCTCAGTGATAAAGCTATAAACCCATGTGAGACAGTTCACGTAAGAAGTGTCAAATGTTTATTGTCATCTAACTTGGGTCTGTTTGAAGATATGATATCCCCAAATGTCATTTCAATTGGTGTAAAAAAGCATAAATCCATGTGACACATGAGATTTGAATTCCCAAATTCTTCTATATCTCTGAGATTTAAAAGCTATCAACCACTGAGGACTCTCAGATTCTAATATTTTTCTATCCACTGGCTAACACGGTACAAACATTTTTTACTTTATGTAAATTGTAAATAATTGTTATGTTAATGAGATTAAATGACTCCTGCCCACCTCTGTCCTGTTCCACTAGACTTATTGGTTTTTAAGTTTGATTGCAGCATGCTAGGAGTAAGGATGTAATAATCCGAAACACGTAAGACAGTCACTATGTCCTTGGGAATGGACCTGTTTTAAAGCCTTTTTTGATAAAATGTTAATCTTGATCAAATAAAGGTTTTTGCTTTACATATTAATCTAGACGATTTGCTGGAATTTCTCATATACTGTGACCGGCACAGATCTCCTGCACCTGTTTCCTTGCACCGCCAGGATTTGATTGCCCTGGTTCATCAGTCACGAAGGGCCTGAGAAAACGGGTGAGCTGAAGAAAACGTTTCTCCATATAAAATGTATGTCAGCAATATGTATATTCAGGGTTGAGAAAATGCACTAATAATTTAATTCAACTTAATTCATATTTCAAATGAATTTACCTAGTATTTAGTTGGAATAAAAATTAATGAAGTCAATTCTGAGTTAACAATATTACCCTAAAAGTTTATCTCACTATGTTCAAAGGATTTGTCTTCTGACTGTCTTTTTGACATACACTACCTAATCTGTTTCCTTTCTAATCATTTGTGTGACTATCTAGAATGAAGTCCCTCAGAGGTGGGTCCCTCATCTAATTTACTCAAATGTTTATGAAGTTTTGTCTTCTGACAGCAACTTTACTTCTTTGCTTTTATTGCACTCAGTTCTATTTTCCTTTATTTATAGAGATATCCTTTATATAAGTATTCTGTATCTATTTAACAATATTTTTCATAATGCTTCCAAAGAATGAATTTTATTATTAACTTTATCTCTGTAACCCTTGGATACAAATATGGAGTTATTTCCAATACAGGAAGCATTTCAGTATTGAAATTTACTATCAATTTGTATTTATAGCAGTTTGTAGGTTTACTGTTGAGCAAAATATTTTTATGGGTTACAATATTTTGTAACAAACTTTAAAAGGAAAATAAAATGACCAAATATGTGAACTAAACTCAATGGGTCCTATTTATAAAGGAATAATCAATAAAACTAAAGCTCACTTTCACAAAACAGCACAAAGTCAATGCATTAAGAATCATAAAGAATTCCTTTTCAAGCCATATTTTCATGCCTTGTTACTTAATAGCATATTGATTTCAAAGAAATATGTCAAAATGGGAATTTCATTACCTGATTGAAGAATTTTACACTGAACTAGAAAGAAAGAAAGACAGGTTTATAAACAACTATACATATAGACAACTACATTAAAATATATATATATATATATATATATATATATATACAGTTGTGGCCAAAAGTATTGACACCCCTGCAATTCTGTCAGATAATACTGAGTTTCTTCCTGAAGATGATTGCAATCACAAATTCTTTGGTATGATTATCTTCATTTAATTTGTCTTCAATGAGAAAACACAAAAAGAATTGTCCTAAAACCTAATTGGATATAATTCCACACCAAACATAAAAAGGGGGTGGACAAAAGTATTGGCACTGTTAGAAAAATCATGTGATGCTTGTCTAATTTGTGTAATTAACAGCACCTGTAACTTACCTGTGGCACCTAACAGGTGTTGGCAATAACTAAATCACACTTGCAGCCAGTTGACTCAACCTCTGTCCTGTGTCCTTGTGTGTACCACATTGAGCATGGGGAAAAGAAAGAAGACCAAAGAACTGTCTGAGGACTTGAGAAACCAAATTGCGAGGAAGCATGAGCAATCTCAAGGCTACAAGTCCATCTCAAAGACCAGAATGTTCCTGTGTCTACCGTGCGCAGTGTCATCAAGAAGTTTAGAAGCCCATGGCACTGTGGCTAACCTCCCTAGATGTGGACGGAAAAGAAAAATTGACGAGAGATTTTAATGCAAGATTGTGCAGATGGTGGATAAAGAACCTAGACTAACATCCAGACAAGTTCAAGCTGCCCTGCAGTCCGAGGGTACAACAGTGTCAACCCGTACTATCCATCGGCGTCTGAATGAAAAGGGACTGTATGGTAGGATACCCAGGAAGACCTCACTTCTTTCCCCGAGACATAAAAAAGCCAGGCTGGAGTTGACAAAACTTACCTGAGAAAGCCTACAACATTTTGGAAAAATCTTCTCTGTTCAGATGAGACAAAAGTAGAGCTTTTTGGGCACAGGAATCAACATAGAGTTTACAGAAGAAAAAAGAGGCATTCAAAGAAAAGAACACGGTCCCTACAGTCAAACATGGCGGAGGTTCCCTGATGTTTTGCGGTTGCTTTGCTGCCTCTGGCACTGGACTGCTTGACCGTGTGCATAGCATTATGAAGTCTGAAGACTACCAGCAAATTTTGCAGCATAATGTAGGGCCCAGTGTGAGAAAGCTGGGTCTCCCTCAGAGGTCATGGTCTTCCAGCAGGACAATGACCCAAAACACACTTCAAAAAGCACTAGAAAATGGTTTGAGAGAAAGCACTGGAGACTTCTAAGGTGGTCAGCAATGAGTCCAGACCTGAATCCCATAGAACACCTGTGGAGAGATCTAAAAATGACAGTTTGGAGAAGGCACCCTTCAAATATCAGGGACCTTGAGCAGTTTGCCAAAGAAGAATGGTCTACAATTCCAGCAGAGCATTGTAAGAAACTCATTAATGGTTACTTGAAACAGTTGGTTGCAGTTATTTAGGCTAAAGGTTGTGCAACCAAGTATTAGGCTGAGGGTGCCAATACTTTTGTCTGGTCCATTTTTGGAGTTTTGTGTGAAATGATCAATGTTTTGCTTTTTGCTTCATTCTCTTTTGTGTTTTTTCATTGAAGACAAATTAAATGAAGATAATAATACCAAAGAATTTGTGATTGCAATCATTTGCAGGAAGAAACTGAGTATTATCTGACAGAATTGCAGGGGTGTCAATACTCTTGTACTTTTGGCCACAACTATATATATATAGATATATATATATATAGTAAGGTAGCGGTTAGGAACGGCACGATGCAAGGCAGTGACCCAGGCAACTGTTCATACAACACACCGTTTATTGGCACAGTTCAGGTATTTACAGACCTCCAACCCACAGACCGATATGCTCTGTACCTCTGCCGGGGCTCTGTCCTGATCGGGGCCACAGCCAATCCTCTCAGCTAGGCTGTGTTGTCCGCACACAACTTTTCCCTTCTCACCGTCCGCTCATTAGTCTCATAAACGTCCTCTCTGAGAGAGCTCCCAGGCTGTGTTAGCTTCACACAGCAGCTCCTCCTCTTCTGTCCCACTCCTCAGACCAGGGCAGCTCATATAATCTCCTATCCCATCACAGGTGGGTATCAGTGCTTTCAATCAGCAATCAGCTAAGATCTCACTGCTGTTAACCCTGTGAGTGCTGCCACAGAGCAAAAGATACAATCCCCCATGTGCTGTATACATCAAGTCCTGTGTAGACACATGTCGCTCCACCACACTCACCAACTGATCTATGGGTACCCAGGTCACCTTGTCCCACCCACGTTGGATGGAGACAAGCAGAGTGCGCACAAACCAGTCAACTACCGCCCTCTCTATCATTTGTGCGGGGCTCAGGTTCTCAGGCTGCAGCCACTTCTTTACCAGGTGCAACAAGTCATAGGCCTGAGACCGGACGGGTTTGCCCTCCTCAAAGGACCACTGGCTTACCCGTTGAGCCTTACATACGTATTAACCCCCATCTTGGCCAGGATCTCACCTTTCAGAGTCCTATAGTACATGGCATCCTCTGTGCAGAGGTCCAGGTAGGCTTTTTGGGACTCTCCGGTTAAGTAAGGCGCCAACATTTCCGTCCACTGCTCTGACGGCAGTTTCTCCCGCTCTGCAACCCTCTCAAAAACCACCAGGAAAGCTTCCACATCATCCCCTGGGGTCATCTTTTGCAGTGCAAGCCTTACCGCCTTCCGGATGCTGCTGTCATCTCCTTGAAACGGGGATGGAGCTGCTGGCCTTGCACGGATTGCCTCCGTCAGAAGAACCAACTGCCGCTGATGATGCTCCTGTTGTCGCTGCTGATGCTCCTGTTGTCGCTGCTGATGCTCCTGTTGCTGCTGCATTTGCCGGAGCAAGAGCTGATTTGCCTCCTGTTGTGCGACCTGTGCTTGCTGGTACCGTTGCTGCTATTGTTGCTGTGCTTGCACCAGGTGTTTAAGCAGGTCCTCCATGCTGGCTGCTGGTTTTTACTGTAGAGTAGCAGGTTTCACCACTGACATGTGTGAACTGGGTATGCCTTTTTTTTCTGTCACCAAGTTGTTGCCGTTAGCAACCACGTTGCTGTGCCCACATTCTTCACCACATGTAAGGTAGCGGTTAGGATCGGCACGACGGAAGGCAGTGACCCAGGCAACTGTTCACACAACATACCGTTTATTGGCACAGTTCAGGTATTTACAGACCTCCAACCCACAGACCGATATGCTCTGTACCTCTGCCGGGGCTCTGTCCTGATCGGGGCCACAGACAATTCTCTCAGCTAGGTTGTGTTGTCCGCACACAACCTTTCCCTTCTCACCGTCCGCTCATTAGTCTCATGAACGTCCTCTCTGAGAGAGCTCCCAGGCTGTGTTAGCTTCACACAGCAGCTCCTCCTGTTCTGTCCCACTCCTCAGACCAGGGCAGCTCACACACAGCACACAGCAGCTCCTCCTGGGCAGCTCATATAATCTCCTATCGCATCACAGGTAGGTGTCAGTGCTTTCAATCAGCACTCAGCTAAGATCTCACTGCTGTTAACTCTGTGAGTGCTGCCACAGAGCAAAAGATACAATCCCCCAAATATATATCTGTAAATAAATATATATACTACCGTTCATAAGTTTGGGGTCATTTAGAAATGTCCTTATTTTTGAAAGAGAAGCACATTTTTTTTCAGTGCAGCTAACATTAATCAGAAATACACTCATATATTGTTAATGTGGTAAATGACTATTCTAGCTGCAAACGTCTGCTTTTTAATGCAATATCTACATAGGTGTTTAGAGGCCCATTTCCAACAACCACCACTTATGTGTTTTAATGGTACATTGTTTTTCCTAACTGTATAAGAAGGCTATAGGATGTTTGGAAAACCCTAAAAAACCTTTGCACAAGTATGTTAGGACAGCTGAAAATGGTTTGGCTGATTAGAGAAGCTATAAAACTGATCTTCCTTTGGGCCAGTTGAGAAGCTGGAGCACTGCATTTGTTTGTTCTTTGAAACTCTCAAAATGGCCAGAAAAAGAGAACTTTCATGTGAAACTCGACAGTCTATTCTTGTTCTTAGAAATGAAGGCTAATCCATGCGACACATTTCCAAGAAACTGAAGGTTTCCTATAACGGTATGTACTACTCCTTTCAGATGAGAGCCCACACAGGTTCTAAGCAGAGTAGAAAGAGAAAAGGGAGGCCCCGCTGCACAACTGAGCAACAAGACAAGTACATTAGAGTCTCTAGTTTGAGAAATCGACGCCTCCCAGCTCCTCAACTGGCAGCTTCATTAAATAATACGCCCAAAATGCCAGTATCAATGTCTACAGTGAAGAAGGGACTCCAGGATGCTGGCCTTCAGGGCAGAGTGGCAAAGAAAAAGCTATATCTGAGACTGGCTAATAAAAAGAAAAGAGTAATAGGGCAAAAGAACACAGACATTGGACAGAGGAAGATTGAAAAAATGTTTTATGGACTGGCGAATCAATGTTTTAGGTGTTTGGATCACACAGAAGAACATTTGTGAGAGATGCAGAACAACTGAAAAGATGCTGAAAGAGTGCCTGACGCCATCTGTCAAGCATGGTGGAGGTAATGTGATGGTCTGGGGTTGTTTTGGTGCTGGTAAAGTGGGAGATTTGTACAAGGTAAAAGAGATTTTGAATTAGGAAGGCTATCACTCCATTTTGCAATGCCATGCCATACCCTGAGGACTGCGCTTGATTGGAGCCAATTTCATCGTACAACAGGACAATGACCAAAATTATACATGAACTATTTAGGGAAGAAGCAGGCAGGTGACATTCTATCTGTAATGGAGTGGCCAGCGCAGTGACCAAATATCAACCTCTTTGAGCTGTTGTGGGAGCAGCTTGACCGTATGGTACACATAAAGTGCCCATCAAGTCAATTCAACTTGTGGGAGGGGCTTCAGGAAGCAAGGGGAAAATTTCTCAAGATTAACTCAGCAAATTACCAGCTAGAATGCCAAAGATCTGCAATGCTATAATTGCTGCAAAGGGAACATTCTTTGATAAAAAAGAAAGGTTTGAAGGAGAAAATTATTATTTCAAATAAAAATAATTATTTCTGACTTTGTCAATGTCTGGACTATATGTTCTATTTATTTTACAACTCATTTGATAAACCAAAAGTATTAGTTTTTATTTGACACTGGCGTTTTGTGGGTACTATTTAATGAAGCTGCCAGATGAGGAGCTGGGAGACGTTGATTTCTCAAACTAGAGACTCTAATGTACTTGTCTTGTTGCTCAGTTGTGCAGCGGGACCAGGGCCGCAGCATCCATGAGGCGACATGAAATGTCAGCCTCAGGCGGCGAGCCCTGCTGGTAGACATGGGGCGGCACCTTCAGGAGCGCCTGGTGGTAGTGCAGCCCCGTGCAGATGCCGCTCCTACAGTCCTGGCCGCCGACGCTGCGACCAGGCTTGGCGTATCTGGGGCTGCTGGCGGGGCATCTGCCCCAGGCTCAGCAGACTCCTGCTGCAGCGCCAGCGGCCGCGGTCTCCAAACAGCAAACACCCCCCTCCAGTGTGGCAGTGTGAGCTGTGTGAGCGGCAGCGGCAGCGGCCGCGGTCTCCAAACTCCAAACACTACCCCCCCCAGTGCGGCTGTGTGAGCCGGCTGTGTGAGCCGGCTGTGTGAGCCCGCTTCTTGCTTCACTGTGCCTCGCTCTGACAGGACCTGTGATGATGTCAAAGGAGGGGAGGAGTCAGGCGGGTCACATGATCAGCTCCTCAGTATGCAGCCAGGACTCCACCATGGTGCTGGATGAGGTGACGTTTATGTGTGAAGCTGAGGATTAAAGTGTAAATTAATGTAGCAGAGCTGTGTATGTATGAGGTATATGGAGTGGAGCTGAGTGTTCAAGGTGTACAGAGCGGAGGTGCGTGTGTATGAGGTGTATGGCGTGAAGCTGTGTATGTACGAGGTGTGCGGAGCGGAATCGTGTGTGTATGAGGTGTGCGGAGCGGAGGCGTGTGTGTATGAGGTGTACAGAGCAGAGCCTTGTGTGTACGAGGTGTACAGAGTGGAGCCGAGTGTGTACGAGGTGTACAGAGTGGAGCCGTGTGTGTACGAGGTGTACAGAGTGGAGCCGTGTGTGTACAAGGTGTACGGAGCAGAGCCGAGTGTGTATGAGGTGTACGGAGCAGAGCCGCGTGTGTACTAGGTGTACAGAGCGGAGGCGTGTGTGTACGAGGTGTATAGAGTGAAGCCACGTGTGTACATTGTGGAGCTGAGAGTGTACAAGGTGTACGGAGCGAAGCCGCGTGTGTACGAGACATACGGAGCAAAGCCGAGTGTGTACAAGGTGTACGGAGCAGAGCCGCGTGTGTACGAGGCGTACGGAGCAGAGCCGTGTGTGCGAGGCTTTCGCAGCGGAGCCCAGTGTGTACGAGGCGTACGAAGCGGCGCCACGTGTGTACGAAACGGAGCCACGTGTGTACGGTGTGTACAGAGCGAAGTCATATGTGTACGAGGTGTACAGAGCAGAGCCACATGTGTACAACATGTACGGAGTAGAGCCGCTTGTGTACGAGGTGTATGGAGCAGAGCCGCTTGTGTACGAGGCGTATGGAGCAGAGCCGCTTGTGTACGAGGTGTACGGAGCAGAGCCATGTGTGTACGAGTTGTACGGAGCAGAGCCGCTTGTGTACGAGGCGTACGTGGTGTACGGAGCTGAGTGTGTACTAGGTGTACGGAGCGGAGCCATGTGTGTACCAGTGGTGGCCCCCCCGAGCATGCCGCTCCTATAGTCCCGGCCGCCTCTGCCAGCAGCATTCTTCTCCCAAGTCCTTGCCGCCGCTGTCCACCCCTCTGCAGCTCAGCACGGCGGGGAACAATGATGTCATCACTTAGCGCCGCTGTGCTGAGACGTGCAGAGTGGCAGAGGAGATGCTGAGGAGAAGAGGTATTTACTTTTTATTTTTTTAATAGTACACTGATGGGAAACTATGTAATGTACAATATAATATAGGACAATGGGGGTGCAATATACTATATGGAGAACTATTGTGGCCCATTATATTATATGGAAGACTATGGGGGTGCATTATACTATAAGGAAGGCTATAGGGGATGCATTATACTATATGGAGGACTATGAGGGTGCATTATACTATATGGAGGACTATGGGGGTCCAATATGCTGTATGGAGAGCTATGGGGGTGCAGTATGCAATATGGGGGTGCATTATGCTATATGGAGGACTGTGGGGGTTCATTATGCTATATGGAGGACTGTGGGGTGCATTATACTATTTGGAGGACTGTGGAGGTGCATTATACTACATGGAGGAGTGTGGGGGTGCATTATTTTATATCAAGTACTGTGGGGGTGAATTGTTCTCTATGGAGTTCTGTGGGGTGCAATATGCTATTTGGAGGACTACGGGGTGCAATATACTATATGGAGGACTGTGGGGGTGAGTTTTTCTATATCGAGTACTGTGAGGGTGCATTCTATTTTATAGAAGACTATGGGGGTGCATAATATATGGAGGAATGCGGTATACTATGTGGAATACTATGGGGGTGTATTATATTATATGGAGCAAATTATACTATATGGAAGCCATTATAATATTTGGAGGGCTCTGTAGGAGGCATGATAATACTTGGAGGCTACAAGGGAGCCTTTATACTTTATGAAGGGCTATTTGAGGGCTGTGTTGGGGGCCATTATACTGTACATAGGTCCATTTTACTACATGGAGGGCTGGCGAGGGTCATAGTTGGGGATCATGCTGTACTGGGCTAGTTGCAGGAGGTGCAGTAGGGTCATCATACTGTGCGTGTGGAGGAATGCACTGTGGGGGATCATACAGTGTTTGTGGGGCACTTTTGTTGGCATCACACTTTAGAGGGGCAATGAAAGGGGAATCTAGGGGCTTCAGTAGGAGGAAAATTACATTGTAAAGGCTGACATATTGTGAGAGATGTACCTATGTGACCCAGCCAAATATTGCTTTTGTTGGGGGGGTGCCCAATTAGAACTTCTGCTATGGGGCCCTATGATTTCTATGATGCAGGATGCATTGTCCCTCTGCTGCAGGACTGATTGGCCATAACTTAGGCTGGTTTCAGATTTGCATTTGTGTCTGCATGCGCAGGGCATGCAAACGCAGGACAAACGCTGCCATACTGATGTGAACGCAGTGGAGATTCTCATCAGTATGGTGCTCGGCCAGCCAATCAGTGATCTCGACGGCGGCCGGGAGGCGGAGATCTGTGGCGGAGATCCTCCACCTCCCAGCCGCCTACGACGAAATTTCAATGTGATCCGCAGCGTTCTCCTGCGCCGCCATGCGGAGGACAGTGCGGATCCATTGAGATCCATGCATTGTTTGTGCACTCGCGGGCACTTGCTGATAAAACAAGCACCTGTGAACGCACAAAAAATGCAACATGTTGCATTTGGAGGGCGGTGGAGGGCGTATAAATTATGCGCATCCAAACGGAACCATTCCCATGTTAAACATAGGAACGCAGCGTTTGGCTGCGTTCTGTTACGCTTGCGTTCCGAATGCAAATGTGAAACCACCCTTACACACCAGGTCCAGTGCTGCCCCTCGGTACATTCAGGCATCCAGCCCTCTTTCTCCTGAGCAGCGGTTGGTCGGTGGTGCTCTTCCCCTTCCTGCTCCCATATCCTTTGCTCAACCCAATAGGAAGGACCCTGTTATTAATTACATAAAGACAGCCCCGTGTGTGGCGCTTGTGATTTTGTGATTGGCTAAGCAATTCGGGAGTAAGTGTGGTCTGTTGGATGGAGAAGAAGCGCCATTTTACCAACTTAGTGCAGTGGCGGCTTGTTGATGCTCAGACTGCAGGTCTTTACCTGTGTTGTGTGGAAGGTGCGGCATGGCGACTTGTCTGAATATTCAGTGCCAGGCAGCGGTCCAGAGTTTTGCAGGCGTGTGCCAGAGGTTGGCAATCAGGTCTGCCTGCAGGACCACGGCTCTGCCAGTTGTCATTATGTGTCTAAATGCTTGTGCCAAGCTGCCATTGCCATTAATGATCCTTGTTCTGGATTCTTCTGTGTGGTTCTTGTACGTGCGTGTGATGGCACAGACATCTTTGTGTGGACATCTTTTTTTTCTGTTTCTGTAAACTAAAATGTCCACTATTTTGCTCATTTTTACAGGATAAATATAAATCTGTAGGAACCAGATTTATTTTTATCAATTAAAATTTTTTTCTAGCGGGGGGGGGGGGGGGGGGGGCGCCTTTTTGCAGTTCGCCTCAGGCAGCAGAGAGGCTAGGTTCACCCCTGAGCGGGACCTCCACCTTCTCTTTCTACTCTGGTTACAGCCTGTTTGTGCTCTCCTCTGAAGGGAGTAGTACACACCGTTGTAGGAAATCTTCAGTTCCTTTGCAACTTCTCGCATGGATTAGCCTTCATTTCTAAGAACAAGAATAGACTGTCGAGTTTTCCATGAAAGTTTTCTTTTTCTGGCCATTTTGAGAGTTTCATAGAACAAACAAACGTAAGGCTCTAGATTCTCAACCTCCTTCTCAAAGTAAGGTCAATTTTATAGCTACTTATATCAGTCAAACAGTTTTCAGCTGTGCTAACATACTTGTGCAAGGGTTTTCTAAACATCCATTTACCTTCTTACACATTTAGCTAACACAATGTGCCATTAAAACACTGGAGTGGTGGTTGTTGGAAATGGGCCTCTAAACACTGTAGACATTGCATCTAAAAACAGATGTTTGGAGCTAGAATAGTCATTTACCACATTAACAATGTGCTATTGATAACCTGTATGGAACAGCCGTGTCTGCACTTACTGTTGCCATGGTTGTTAGGCGGTGCCCAACTAATACCGCAATTACTGCTGGACAACAGTAGCATATAGCTTTTTGATTGCTGAGACTTGTACAATTTTTTGTCCACCAATATTTTGCTGTAGGGAACATTATATAGATATATATCTGCAGGAAGCAAAGGGTGGGGTTTCCTTCTATTTACACTGATGAGCAAAAGTGTAACAATGTTTTCTACTCTTTTCTTTCAGACTCCATATCTCACCATCCAGTACAGCTCTGTGTGTTAGACTACCTTACCTTCATTTTATAGACAATCACTTTTGCTATCTCATACATCAATTTGACTTGACAGTATGTATCATGTGCCTCTGGTTTACTTCTCCAGCCAACAGCCCTTCTGTGGAAGAAAGACATTGCACCCAATTGTAAGACCACATTCCTGTATAGTCACATTAATACTTATTGTATCTGCTCAATGGGGAAATCCATGTAAATGAAATGAACAAATGTTATTGCAAGTTTTAATAAAAACTGTTTCAGTGCTCAGAAAAAAAGTTATTGTAGGCAAAAAAAAGTTTCTTGAGCTAAAAGACATTTTACAGTGGTCCTGCTATTTAAAAAAGCAGTAAGTATAAGATCTCTTAGAAATTCCTATCGTTGCCAACATTTCTCACATAAATATGTATTATTTGTGTATTGACATAGCCATTGCAGGAAAAGTTGTAGTCTTAAAACACAATCAAGAGACTGTTGCACTCTACAATGCTAAAGTACACAGTCAATGGATTTAGGACTATGAACTTGTATTACTGCTAAGGAAAAATATTGAAAAAAAATGTAGATATTAATATATAAAAATGACCAGTTTTATTTGAGCCCAGTAGTCAAATGTCAAGGTGTATCTCCTTACTGGGCTCCTACCTAAATAAATACCCCACACTGGGTTTAAAAAAAACCTAACTATATGGGCGGACACAGACCTGCTAAAAGAGAACTAAAAACACCTAAAGCTAATGAGAAAGAAATAAAAATTCAGAAGGCATGACCCCACAATCCAAATAAGAAAACTGAAGACACTTCCTAACGAGATAAGTCTGAACAGGTGCATACTGAATATAGCATACACGTGCATCTCAATGAATTAGAATATCATCAAAAAGTTAATTTATTTCAGTTATTCAATACATAATGTGAAACACATATATTATATAAAGTCATTACAAACAGAGTGATCTATTTCAAATGTTTATTTCTTTTAGCTTTGATGATTTGTCACGCTTGTGAGGTGAGGAAATCAGGTGATTGGATGGTGTGATGGGATTTAGGGGAGCTAATCTGACCCTGGAACTGGGGGTCCCTGGCTCACCCTGATCTCAGAGGTACCTCTGATGGTGAGAAGGTCCGAGTCACCACCCTTTCACCTTAAGCTCCTGATTAGCCCTAGACTGAGGGCCCCTACCTCCACCCACAGATCAGGAACCACAGCTACACCCAAGGCAAGGGAACCACTGGAAGGACTTCAGCCCAGCAGCAAAGCAACTTCACAGCAAAGAGACCAAGAGTAAATAACTCTAACAATGGCATCTGACAGGGAGAGGGAAGGTTATTTAAAGACCAGGGGGAGGGGTTTGTAGTTTAGCCATACCCTAGCCTCACATCCAGGGGTGCACCAAGCTCCTGATTAGCCCTAGACTGAGGGCCCCTACCTCCACCCACAGATCAGGAACCACAGCTACACCCAAGGCAAGGGAACTCCTGGAAGGACTTCAGCCCAGCAGCAAAGCAACTTCACAGCAAAGAGACCAAGAGTAAATAACTCTAACAATGGCATCTGACAGGGGAGAGGGAAGGTTATTTAAAGGCCAGGAGGAGGGGTTTGTAGTTGAGCCATACCCTAGCCTCACATCCAGGGGTGCACCAAGCCCTACTGCCGCCTGAGCCGCAGGCTGATGACCAGGGGGGGGGGTGCTGGCTGAGCCCAGCACTGCCGCCCCTTCAGCAGCGGCGACTGAGGACCGGGGGAAGGGGCTGGCAGAGCCCAGCACCGCCGCCTCTTCAGCCTCTTCTTCTTACCTGCCCTGAGCCGCCGGCGCCATGACAGGGGGATGCTGTGTGCATAAGGAGCCGCCCCCTTCTGCACAGCCGCTCCCCCTGCCTCTTGCTGCCAATGGACGGTGCGGCCCTGCTCACATCAACTAGCAGCTTAGCAAGACCTTCACACCTGAACCTCTTTCAGCTCCTAAATAAATACAAATACAAACACAGCAGCATCCAACAGAGTCAGCGCAATCTAAGCTCCTTTAACCCCTTCATGACCGAGCCTATTTTGACCATAAAGACCGAGGCATTTTTGTCAATTCTGACCAGTGTCCCTTTATGAGGTAATAACTCTGGAACGCTTCAACAGATCCTAGCGATTCTGAGACTATTTTTTCGTGACATATTGGGCTTCATGTTAGTATTAAGCTTAGGTCGATAATTTTTGCGTTTATTTGTGAAAAAAATAAAAAATTTGGCAAAAATTTAGAACATTTTCCAACTTCAAATTATGACTTTTAATTCTGCTAAACCGGAGAGGTATGTGACACAAAATAGTTAATAAATATCATTTCCCACATGTCTACTTTACATCAGCAAAATTTTGGAAAAAACATTTTTTTTCAGTAGGAAGTTATAAGGGTTCAAAGTTCATCACCAATTTTTCATTTTTCCAGCAAAATTTACAAAACTATTTTTTTAGTGACCACATCACATTTGAAGTCCCTTCAAGGGGTGTACATGACAGAAAACACTCAAAAGTGACACCATTCCAAAAACTGCACACCTCAAGCTACTCAAAACTACATTCAAGAAGATTATTAACCCTTCAGGTGCTTCACAGGAACTAAAGCAACATGGAAGGAAAAATGGGCATTTTAATTTTTCCAACAAAAATGCTCTTTTAGCCTCAATTCTTTCATTTTCACACAGGCAACAGGATAAAATGGATCCTAAAAATTGTTGGGCAATTTCTCCTGAGTACACCAATACCTTATATGTGGTCATAAACCACTGTTTGGGTGCACGGCAATGCTCAGAAGGGAAGGAGCGCAATTAGACTTTTGGAGCTAATTTTCCATTCAAAAAGTCAAATGGCACTCCTTCCCTTCTGAGCCCTGCCATGAGCCCAAACAGTGGTTTATAACCATATATAAGGTATCGGTGTACTCAGGAGAAATTGCCCGACAATTTTTAGGATCCGTTTTATCCTGTTCCCCATGTGAAAATGAAAACATTTAGGCTAAAAGAAACTTTTTTGTGAAAAAAAAATACTTTTTTCATTTTTACGGATGAATTTGTGAAGCACCTGAGGGTTCAAAATGCTCACTACCCATCTAGATAAGTTCCCTGGGTGCTCTAGTTTCCAAGTGGGGTCACTTGTGGGGGAGCTCCAATGTTTAGGCACACAGGGACTCTCCAAACGCGACATGGTGTCCGCTAACAATTTGAGCTGATTTTTCAGTCAAGTTGTTAGCTGACACTACGTCGCATATAAAGAGCCCCTGTGTGCTTAAACATTGGAGCTCCCCCACAAGTGACCCCATTTTGGAAACTAGACCCACAAGAAACGCATCTACATGCACAGTGAGCATTTTGAACCCCCAGCAGCTTCACAAATTGATCTGCAAAACTGAAAAAATATTTTTTTGTGTGGAAAAAAAAGTACTTTCTCATTGTTACGTATCAATTTGTGAAGCGCCTGGGGGTTCAAAATGCTCATCACCCATCTAGATAAGTTCCATGGGGGCTCTAGTTTCCAAAATGGGGTCAATTGTGGGGAGCTCCAATGTTTAGGAACACAGGGGCTTTCCAAACGTGACATGGTGTCCGCTAATAATTTAAGCTGATTTTCCAGACAAATTGTTAGCGGACACCATGTCACGTTCGGAGAGCTCCTGTGTACCTAAACATTGGAGCTCCCCCACAAGTGACCCCATTTTGGAAACTAGACCCCCAAGGAACTTATCTAGATGCATAGAGAGCACTTTGAACCCCCAGGTGCTTCAGAAATTGATCTGTAAATATGAAAAAGTACTTTTTTTTCCACAAAAAAATTATTTCTTCATTTTTGCGGATCAATTTGTGAAGCACCTGGGGGTTCAAAGTGTTCACTATCCATCTAGATACGTTCCTTGGAGGGTCTAGTTTCCAAAATGGGGTCACTTGTTGGGGAGCTCGAATGTTTAGGCACACAGTGACTCTCCAAAGGCGACATGGTGTCCGCTAACAATTTGAACGGAAAATCAGTTCAAATTGTTAGCGGACACTATGTTGCGTTTGGAGAGCCCCTGTGTGTCTAAACATTGGAGCTCCCCCACAAATGACCCTATTTTGGAAACTAGACCCCCCAGGAAACATATTTAGATGGTTCGTGAGCACTTTTAACCCCCACATGCTTCACAAATTTATCCATAAATATGAAAAAGTCCTTTTTTTCACAAAGATTTTCATTTTTCATTTTTACGAATTAATTTGTGAAGCATCTGGGATTCAAAGTGCTCACTATGCATTAGAAACGTTCCTTGGTGGGGTCTAGTTTCCAAAATGGGGTCACTTGAGGGGGAGCTCCAATGTTTAGGCACACAGGGGCTCTTTATACGCAACATGGTGTCCACTAATAATACCAATTATTTTTACATTTTTGCGGATCAATTTGTGAAGCACCTGTGGGTTCAAAGTATTCACTATGCATCGAGATACGTTCCTTGGGGGTCTAGTTTCCAAAATGGGGTCACTTGTTGGGAAGCTCCAATGTTTAGGCACACAGGGGCTCTCCAAACGCAACATGGTGTTCAGTAACAATTTGAGGTAATTTTCCATTCAAATTGTTAGCGGACACCATGTCACGTTTGGAGAGTCCCTGTGTGCCTAAACATTAAATCTCCCTCACAAGTGACCCCATTTTGGAAACTAGACCCCCCAGGGAACATATCTAGATGGGTGGTGAGCACTTTGAACCCCCAGATGTTTCACAAATTGATCCGTAAATATGTAAAAGGATATCCCTGAGGAAGGTGTAGGAAGGGCGCCGAAGCGCGTAGGGAGGAATAAAGAAGTATACTGCTACAACATCTTGCATCCCAGGTGATTTTGTGGACTCAGCAGCGCAGACCGTGGTACACCTTGCTTCCCATATTTTCTGGCAGTAAATATGAAAAAGTACTTTTGTTTCCACACATTTTTTCTTGTTTCATTTATACGGATCAATTTGTGAAGCACCTGGGGGTACAAAATGCCCACCACCCATCTAGATATGTTCTCTGGGTGGTCTAGTTTTCAAAATGGGGTCACTTGTGGGGAGCTCCAATGTTTAGGCACACAGGGACTCTCCAAACGTGACATGGTGTCCGCTAACAATTTGAATGGAAAATCAGTTCAAATTGTTAGCGGACACCATGTCATGTTTGGAGAGCCCCTGTGTGCCTAAACATTGGAGTCCCCCCAAACGTGACCCTACTTTGGAAACTAGACCTCCCAGGGAACATATCTAGATGGTTGGTGAGCACTTTGAACCCCTAGGTGCTTCACAAATTGATCTGTAAATATATGAAAAAGTACTTTTTTCCACAAAAAAAATATTTTTTATTTTTTACGGATTAATTTGGGATGCACCTAGGGGTTCAAAGTGCTCTCTATGTATCTAGATAGGTTCCCTGGGGGTCTAGTTTCTGAAATGGAGTCACTTGTGGGGAGCTCTAATGTTTAGGCACATAGGGACTCTCCAAATGTGACATGGTGTTCGCTAACAATTTGAACGGAAAATCAGTTCAAATTGTTAACGGACACCATGTTGCGTTTGGAGAGCCCCTGTGTGCCTAAACATTGGAGCTCCCCCACAAGTGACCCTATTTTGCAAACTAGACCCCCCAGGGAACATATCTAGATGGGTGGTGAGCACTTTTAACCCCCACATGCTTCACAAATTGAGCTGTAAATATGAAAAAGTACTTTTTTTTCACAAAAATTTTCATTTTTCATTTTTACGAATTAATTTGTGAAGCGCCTGGGGATTCAAACTGCGCACTATGCATCTAGATAAGTTCCCTCGGGAGTCTAGTTTCCAAAATGTGGTCACTTGTGGGGAAGCTCGAATGTTTAGGTACACAGGGCCTCTCCATACGCAACATGGTGTCTGCCAACAATTGGAATTATTAGTGGACACCATGTCGCATATAAAGAGCCCCTGTGTGCCTAAACATTGGAGCTCCCCCACAAGTTACCCTATTTTGGAAACTAGACCCCCCCAAGGAACGTATCTAGATGCACAGTAAGCACTTTGAATCCCCAGGTGCTTCACAAATTGATCCGTAATAAGAAATACCGTATATACTCTCGTATAAGCCGAGTTTTTCAGCCCAAAAATTGGGCTGAAAAGTCCCCCCCTCGGCTTATACGCGAGTCACTGTATACTGTATACACTGTATATAGTATACAGGCCGCCCGCCCCCCCATCGCAATACAGGGCCCCCCCCTTGCTGCCGCAAACCTGTAAAGGAATAAATCATTATACGTATCCCTGCCGCTGTCCCGCCGCCGCCATCGACGTCATTGCCTGTGCTGACCAGAGGAGGAAGTCGGAAGAAGCCGGATGAAGCCGGAGGAGCGCGATGGCGGCGGCGGGACAGCGGCAGGGATAAGTATAATGATTTATTCCTTTACAGGTTTGCAGCAGCAATGGGGGGGGCCTGTATACTAGCACTGGGGCTGCTGTATATACCTCTGAGGCTGCTGTATACTACCACTGGGGCTGCTGTATATACCTCTGGGGCTGCTGTATACTACCACTGGGGCTGCTGTATATACCTCTGAGGCTGCTGTATACTACCACTGGGGCTGCTGTATATATCTCTGGGGCTGCTGTATACTACCACTGGGGCTGCTGTATATATCTCTGGGGCTGCTATATACTACCACTGGGGCTGCTGTATATACCTCTGGGGCTGCTGTATACTACCACTGGGGCTGCTGTATATACCTCTGGGGCTGCTGTATACTACCACTGGGGCTGCTGCTGTATATACCACTGGGGAGGCTGCTGTAACACTGCTGGGGCCTGTATATACCACTGGGGAGGCTGCTGTATACCACACTGCTGGGGGCTGTATACTACCACTGGGGAGGCCAGTATACCACTGGGGGGGCCTGTATACCACACTGCTGGGGGTTGTATACCTGTGCTGGGGTCCACCCTCGGCTTATACACGAGTCAATAGGTTTTCCCAGATTTTGGGGGCAAAAGTAGGGGGTTTGGCTTATATACAGGTCGGCTTATACACGAGTATATACGGTAAGTACTTTTTTTTCACAAAAAAATTATTTTTCCATTTTTACGGATTAATTTGTGAAGCACCTGGAACTTCAAAGTGCTCACTATGCATCTAGATACGTTACTTGGGGGGGTCTAGTTTCCAAAATGGGGTCACTTGTGGGGCAGCTCCAATGTTTAGGCACACAGGGGCTCTTTATATGGGACATGGTGTCCATGAATAATTCCAATTGTTAGCGTACACCATGTTGCGTATAGAGAGCCCCTGTGTGCCTAAACATTGGAGCTTCCCCACAAGTGACCCCATTTTGGAAACTAGACTCCCCAGGGAACTTATGTAGATGCATAGTGAGCACTTTGAAGTTCCAGGTGCTTCACAAATTAATCCGTAAAAATGGAAAAATAATTTTTTTGTGAAAAAAAAGTACTTACCGTATATACTCGTGTATAAGCCGACCTGTATATAAGCCAAACCCCCTACTTTTGCCCCCAAAATCTGGGAAAACCTATTGACTCGTGTATAAGCCGAGGGTGGACCCCAGCACAGGTATACAACCCCCAGCAGTGTGGTATACAGGCCCCCCCAGTGGTATACTGGCCTCCCCAGTGGTAGTATACAGCCCCCAGCAGTGTGGTATACAGCAGCCTCCCCAGTGGTATATACAGGCCCCAGCAGTGTTACAGCAGCCTCCCCAGTGGTATATACAGCAGCAGCCCCAGTGGTAGTATACAGCAGCCCCACTTTGAACCCCCAGGTGCTTCACAAGTTAATCTGTAAAAATGAAAAAAGAATTTTTTTGTGAAAAAAAAAGTACTTATTCCTTATTACGGATTAATTTGTGAAGCATGTGGGGGATGAAAGTGCTCATTATGCATGTAGATAAGTTCCCTGGGGTCATCAGGGGCACTTAGGTTTGGACCTTTCTATATCACGTATAATGTGATCAGTCTTTATGTGATAACCCCGACGGCTTACGTACGTTTTTTATTAAAACGTATAAACTAAGTACCCTGTTTTTAGTATTTTTTCACATGCACTTGCTTATTATTTTTCTTACAGCAGTGTACTTCTATACGTTTGTTTCTCTGTGGTATAGATATATGGTGGTGTGAGCAGTCTTACAGATCTGTACACATTGAGTTTTGGCTCAGATGCAGTTTTTTCATGTTTATTCTTGTGTTAGCAAGATTTGAGAGTGCCCCACCCCTCTCTTTTCTGAGTCAGGCTCATAAGCCTTTTGCTAACAACGTGTCCATATCAGACCTGTGCCTGTCTTCACCCTGCATCTAGAGGTATACTTATGCATAGATCAGGTTTTTAATTATTTAGACTAGGACCGTTCTGATACAGGGGCGCCTTGTAAGTGGCGAACGGGTTACGTACGTTTTTTATTAAAACGTATAAACTAAGTACCCTGTTTTAGTATTTTTTCACATGCACTTGCTTATTATTTTTCTTACAGCAGTGTACTTCTATACGTTTGTTTTTCTGTGGTATATATAACCCTGATTCTGTAGTACTGGGTGGACCGCTTCTGTGTGGTGGTCCTCGTTGAGCATAGGTTTTTCAGGATTTATTCATTATCTGTAGGTGGGGATCCACTTCATCTGAAAAGTGTATATGTTGTGTGTCAGATATAACATAGAAGCCACCAAAATAAGTATATATGTACTCTTTATTCGCCCTTAGTGTCTATTTCTTAGATTTCAAGCACCCAGAGTGTGATTGCGGTATCTAAGGTCAATGGGGGCAAATAAGAGTATGTGTTAAGAAATTATTATCGACCTACCAGCAATTGTATAATATGCTTTTGTCGGTCCCTTCCGTGTTATTTCAGCTTCTTTCTTTTAATCAAATACACTGTGATGTCATAGAATAAAGAAATTAATCTGTTATGCATACGACCCCATATAGGTTTCCCACCTATACACTCACGTAATGTATCATGAAGTGGATTATACCACATTGGTGGATCAAGACATTGTGTATATCATGCAAAACCACTTTTAGTACCTGTGACAGGGGGATGGGAGCAGACCACCAGACCACAGTAGGCTATAAGCTGCATCTTAAATAAGACAGTCAACATAAGGGAGATCACCACAGGTTGTCTTCTGGAGACGAATTGTGTCCAGGGACAACTAAGGTAATAACTCCAACATAAACACACCAAAAAAGCGATTGGTCCTGCTTCTGACACCCCTCTCTATCAACCTAAAAGGTGGAACCTGTCTTTATCTATACTATCTTTCTGGGGGGAGGGTATTTGTTATTATATTTGTGTTGAGTTCACAATCACTTTTAACACTAATCCACACTGGACATTTTAAGATGCTAAAATAAAAGCAGCAACTGCAAAATAGATCTTTCCAATTCTGACTAAATGATTAAGGCTAGGGTCACATGTTTTTTTTTTTTAAAACCTGATCTGGTTTTGTGCTTTCAAAAAGCTCAAAACCGGATCAAGAAACGCTCCCCATAGGAGCCAATGGTAAAAACCGGATTGCTTCACAAGCAATCCGGCTTCCGTCTCCAGCTCAGCAGCCTGCGGTAAAAATCATGCAGGCTGCAGTTTTCGGAGCGGTTTTAGCATCCGCAATGTGGCAACTGGATTGCTCAGGATGTGTAATCCTGAGCAATGCGATTCCCACATATACTGTGCTTATCCCAGATGCTGCCAGGATAAGCAAACTGTTCTGTGCATTGTGAAAACTATATATTTAATTAACAAATGTTTGTATACAGTCTCTAGGGGGTGCCCACTCCCCCTAGAGACCTTACACCCACTCAGGTGGGCATATGATGCTATTATGACCTATGTACAGCAGCTGTCAGGAGGCAGGTCATAATAGCATCATATGCCCACCTGAGTGGGTGTAAGGTCTCTAGGGGGAGTGGGCACCCCCTAGAGACTGTATACAAACATTTATTAATTAAATATATAGTTTGCACAATGCACAGAGTACTTTGCTTATCCCGGCGGCAGCTGGGATAAGCAAAGTATATGCGGGAACCACATTGCTCAAGATTACACATCCTGAGCAATCCGGTTGCTGCATTGCGGATGCTAAAATCGCTCCGAAAACTGCAGCCTGCATGATTTTTACCGCAGGCTGCAGAGCCGGAGATGGAAACTGGATTGGTTGTGAATCAATCCGGTTTTTAGCATTTAGCACTTCTTGATCCGGTTTTAAGCTTTTTGAAAGCTCAAAACCGGATCAGGTTTAAAAAAAAAAAAAACGCAGATGTGACCCTAGCCTATTTTTGCTATCCTCTTGTGAAAAAAACACAGTTTTCACAACCTGTGTGTAAACACTAGCAAACAAAGCCTCTGTCCCCAAAAAGGAACAACAATTTGTAGAATGTTGCTGTTATTTAGGTGGCGTAACAAGTTTGATATTGAGTTTTGTTTAAAAAAAAACAAAAAAAATATTATTTACCATGGGATATCACCTTTTTCACATACCCAGATAGGTTAGATCACTTAGACATTAATAATGCTATGCTTACATTACTGAACTCAAAAAGAGTTCATTACATGTCTAGGAAATCCCACAGTGAAATATGTGTATTTTCAAAGCAATTATAGGATGTCAGTATTGCGATTTGCAATCATTCAGTCTTTTAATTGAAAATATAAAATGTAGTAATGTCATTTGGTTAAATTTGAAAGCCAATTAATTAGAATTTCAAAGTATCATCTCAGTTCTACAATAATTGTGTCTACACCTCAGAGACACAATGTAAAGGGTTGCCACACTTTGAACATCACTTCTGCAAGGGTGAGTGAGCACTCGTTTACCCAATTTGGGCCATTCCATGCATATAGGAAGGTCTTTTTCGGCATTTGCCCTGAAGTAAAATGCTGTGTGCACACGATCCGAAGGCACTGCGTGTTGAACGTTGTGCCTCCAGACCTGCGGGAACCTGCACACAGGGAGATCGCAGCCACCCTGTACTCACGATTTGCGATGGGTACAGGGTGGCTTCTCCCTGGGTGCCGCCAATGGCAGCCGCTTCCGACTCCACAGCATGAAATGAACATGCTGTGGAGATGCGGAACTCCAGCAATTCACACAGCAGCTGAAAACATGCTGTGAAGGGGAGAAGCATAGTGGTGCTGAGATTTCTTGAAATCCCATTCACTATGCTGTTACTGTACAATGCAGCATTTTGGTTGCAGTGGCAATACGCTGCATCCAAAATGCTGCAATTCTTGCTTGTGTGCACACATCCTAAGGGTACCTTCACACGCAGCAATATTGCTAGGCAATTTCACTGGCAATTTGCTGGTTGCAGTGAAATCATGGACACATTGTTCCATTTGTACATGGCAACAAAATAGAACAATGTGTCCATGATTTCACTGCAACCAGCAAATTGACAGTGAAATTGCCTAGCAATATTGCCGCTTGTGAAGGTACCCTAAGGCAGAGGTCTCCAACTCCAGGCCTCAAGGCCCACCAACAGTGCATGTTTTCAGGAATTCCTTGGCATTTGACAATTGGAATCACCGCCTGTGCAGGAGTTTGAATTACCAACTGTCAAATTTCTAAGGAAATAATGAAAACCTGGACCATTGGTGGGCCTTGAGGACTGGAGTTGGGGACCTCTGCCCTAAGGGATTAGACAAATGTATTCTTTGATTAGTCATGATTACAGCATAACATAACTGATATAGGTTCTTATTTTGTTGTGCTGCTAATGGACACTAAAAGTGCTATTTTAGAAACAAATGTTATGTTTTGCATCATTTTATTATGAGAGCAATAACTTTTTTACTTTTCTAATGGCAAAGTTCACTGAAGGTTTGTTTTTCACAAGATTGGACTGGATAATTTTTGTATCCCTTTTTACTCAGTTTTGTAAGGAAGAATAAACAACTAAAATAAGTATTGTTCCCGTTTATTTATTTTTTTACTCTTTACTAGGGATGGGCGAACCCGAACTGTAAAGTTCTGGACCTGTAGCGAACACATAGTGTTCGTGCACAAGGTCCTGAACATAGGTTTCCCTGGGAAACCCGTGTTACAGTTCAGGTCCAGTTCAGGTCCAGGGACTTTAAAAAAAGCACATTGTTAGTACACATTATTATTATACTGTACTTACCATTCCGGCGACACATCCTCCTGTCCAGCTGTCTTCCGGCCGCTTCTGCTTCTGGGGCCGCTCATTAACTTCTGGCGGTATTCATTGTACTTACCTGTCTTCGTTTTTTTCTGGCCCCGGTGACATAAGGGTTCACCTGAGTTAATGGCTCTGTTATGAACTCGTGTGAACTTTGGCTGTCACTGTCAGTCTTGGCCTGCTTCTCACTCTGTATAGATGCTGGTCTATACAGAGCGATGTAGCAGAGCTGTCCCTGTGGACTACGACGGACTGAGGATTTTTGTTGATAGTATAGATGGAGTCTCTAAATTTTTTTGTTTTATTTGTAATAAAAATATTTCTCTCTGTGTTGTGTTTTTCTTTATCTTTACTAAAAATTCAGGGTGCCCATGTCTAATATTGGCATGACATCATAAATTTCAGGTTTAGGGACAGCTGATAATACGCTAGCCATAATTGCATTATTACTCAGCGAGCCACCCGACACCAAGGACGCTGGAAGAGTCGAATAAAGCGCCAGAAGATGGCGCTTCTATGAATGTGCTCTTTCTTTTGGCAGCCATGGACTGCAATTCACAGCAGGGGGGCCCAGAAAGCTTGAGCCTCCCTGTGCTGCGGATTCCATCCCCCAGCTGCCTAGTTGTACCCGGCTGGACACAAAAATAGGGCAAAGCCCACGTCCTTTTTTTTATTATTTCATGAAATTTATGAAATAATTAAAAAGAAGGTCTTCCCTATATTCTTGGTTCCCAGCCAGGTACAACTAGGCAGCTGGTGGTTCGGGGCAGCCCGTACCTGCCTGCTGTACCTAGCTGGCATACAAAAATATGGCGAAGACTATGTCACTTCTTTTAATTTTTTTGTAAAAAAAACTTTAAAAAAAAGGGCTTATGTGGATTTTTCATTGCCACTGAAGTTAACACCAAGCATCAGGGGTTAAAAGACAGTAGCTGCTTGGGTTACCCTTAGCTGGCAATAGAAAATGCAGTGAAAGCCCACACATTTTGTTTTTTACTCCTAACCCTAACTCTAGGATTAGAATTATGTATTTGGGGTTTTATTTATCTTTTCTTGATTTTATTGATTAATTTTTTTTTAAAAATTAACGTGGGCTTCGCAATATTTCTGTATGCCAGCCATGTACAGCAGGAAGGTACGGACTGCGCCCAACCCCTAGCAGCTTAAAACAAAAATATATGGAAGCCCTTTTTTTAATCATTTTATGAATTACGTCTCCAGCCAAGTACATCTAGGCAGCTGTGGGCTGGAATCTGCAATGCAGGGTGGCCCAAGCTTTCTGGCTCCCTGCTGCAAATTGCAGTCCTCAGCCACCACACAAAATGGTGTGTTCATAGAAGCGCCATCTTCTGGTGCTGTATCCGTCTCTTCCTGTGGCCCTGGTGCCGGGTGGCTCGCTGTGTAATAATGGGGTTAGGGCCAACTTTGTATTATCAGCTTGTCCTAAGCCCGAAATTCATGATGTCATGCCAGTATTAGACATGGCACCATTAATTTTTAATAAAGATTAAAAAAAAGTACCACACAGAGAAAAATATTTTTATTACAAATAAAACAAAAAAAACATTTTTAAACCCCATCTTTATTATAAAATAAATTTCTTAGTCTGACGTAGTCCACAGGGATAGCTCTGCTACATCACTCTGTATAGACAAGCGTCTATACAGAGCAAGAAGCAGGCTGAAACTGACAGTGGCTAGGGTCACATTTAAAACAAGAATTGCATTCACTGCATCCGGATCCGGATGCGGTGAACGCAATGGCGGGCACACACATTTTTGTTCAAAAATGTGTGCAGAATACCGCACTGCAGTAACCGGATGGCTCAGGATTACACATCCTGAGCCATCCGTTTACTGCACAGCGGTTCACAGAAACGCTGCGAAAACTGCTGCCTGCATGATTTTTAACGCAGGCAGCAGTGCCGGACACGGCCACCGGATGGCTTGTGAAGCCATCCGGTGTTTTGCATAGGCTCCTATGAGGAGCGTTTCCTGGTCCGGTTTTGAGCTTTTGGAAAGCTCAAAACCGGATCAGGATTTATAAAATAAAACGCATATGTGACCCTGCCCAGTGACAGTCAAAATTCACCCGAGTTCAAAGCAAAGCTATGAACTTGGGTAAACCCTGACATCACCAAGAACCCGGCCAGAAAAAGCTGAACACAGCCAAGTGCAGTGAGGTAGTTAATGAGCAGCTCCGGAAGCAGAAGCTACCTGGAGACAGCGGGATTGCAGGATGCATCGTGGAACCGGTAAGTATAATCATAATGTATATTAACTATATGCTTTATTTTACAAGCCCCCCACCCCATCCCATAACTGTAAAGTCCAAGCTCGGGTTCAGACTCAAGTTCGTGTCATCTCCAGCCCTGAATTCCAACGTTACAAAAGTTTTGTGGAATCCTGAGGCATCCTGAGGATGCCGATCCTGAACATCGGGGGTTTGCACATCACTACTCTTTACTTTCTCTTCAGGTAAGTTTAATTGCAGATAATAATTTTTTTTACATGTTTATATACTAAAAAATTTGCTTTGCATTACTTTATTCTTAGTGCTATAATTTTTTTCTTTTGACTAATAAACTCATATCAAGACTTATTTTTATATGGGATGCATTGTCATTTTCATTGACTCCTTGACTTTTTAACATACAACTTTTCAGTCAATTTTTATTTATTATGTTTTTGTGTGGCAGTGTGATGAAAGAATATTTTTACATGTTTTTTTTTTGCTTTTACAGTATTTGCTTTATGGTTTAAAAAATGTGATAGATCTGGATGCAATGTTTTCAATTATGAGAATCTTTTTGTTTTTGGTTCTACAAAAAAATCTGCATTTTTAATGGAAAACGCTTTTCTGTTATTTTTTTCAGATTTTTTTTTACTTTTTCCTTTTACTTTTATTTTTCCACAAATTTTATTTAGGTTTGTAAAAATTTTTTTCTTTTTTCACAGTGTGATCTTTCAATATATTACTCTTTGATTTCTTGTATAATACACTGCAATACTTTCAGTTTCAGTGCTTAAGACCTGAAAGTAAGGGGGTGTGCTCACTGTCTGGAGGCGATGCATCTAGGACACAGTGTCTCCAAACCTGCAAGAACCCATGGGTGAACACTAGGAGACCGTAGCTGCCCTGTACCCACAATCTGCGGTGGGTGCAGGGTGGCTTCCTTCTGCTTTCACCCACTGTTGACCTCTTCTGACTCCACAGCATGAAATTAACATGGTGCAGATTTGTGGAAGCCAAGCAACCTGCACCGCAGCTGAAAACACGCTGCTGTCGAGAGAATGGTATTCAGGTGTGTCTAGAAATACCATCCACTATATTGCTAACTGTGCAATACAATAATTGTGTGCACCTTAAGGGGAAAGCTTTCCTCCTTGTGAAGATTAACACACCAATCTGGCATGCCAGTAGTCCTAAGTCATATAACATGGCTCGTTAAAGGCATAATTTTTACTTTTCTGATTACTGCTTCGTATAGGTGGCCATAGAGTTTATCTACTTCTTCCCTGAAGAGACACCTTGCAACCTTAGAACTTCACACACACATATAGTCTGTTGGACCTAGCATATGGTACTTTTTACAGACTACCTGGCAAATTTGGTGGGATTTTCCACAATTTGATACAGCAACCATCACCACTAGCACCTTGATCTCACTTTAGGGCAATTGACAGAAAAAAGAGCTACCCCCTTCTTCTCACCAATATTAGGGTGGAAAAGTAACTATTGGCCACAGCATCTAAAGAGTTAGGCAGGTTTCACATTAGCGTTCGGAATGCAGCGTAACAGAACGCAGCCAAACGCAAGCGCACTCCGTTCCTATGTTTAACATAGGAACACATAGTAGCTGCATTTGGCTGCGTTTGGTTGCGTTTGGATGCGCATAATTTGTGCACCCTCCTCCTCCCTCTGAAAGCAGCCTGTTGCATTTTTTGTGCATTCATGGGCGCTTGTTTTATCAGCAAGCTCCTGCAAGCGCACAAAAATGCATGGATCTCAATGGATCCGCAGGGTTCTCCGCATGACAGCGCAGGATAACGCTGCAGATCACATTGAAAACTCTCCCGGTGGCCAATCGGCGATCTCGGCGGTGGCCAGGAGGAGGAGATCTCTGCTGCTATTCTCTGCCTCCCGGCAGCCGCCGAGATAGCTGATTGGCTGGCCGGGCACAATAGTGATGTGAACGCATGCGGAGATTCTCCGCTGCGTTCACATCAGTTTAGCAGCGTTTGCAATACGTTTGCGTCTGCATGCCCTCTGCATGCAGACACAAACACAAATGTGAACCCGGCCTTAAACAGCCAGGATCAGTGCTAGAACAAACCTTGGTATTTATTACAGGTGCTTTGCTGGAGGCCATGTTGAGCTTCTAGGGGTTATCACTTCTCCTGTATCTATATAATTACAATGATGTTCCTGTACATGTTGCAAGAACTCCTTTGCAGTCATATATATATAGGGGGTTAAAAAGGGTTGTCTCAATGAGAGATCCCTTTTAAGATAAATATTGTAGCACATTGATAAATGTAAAATCAGAATTGTACATCAAGAAAAATCTACAGAAAATGTAATTTGAAAGTGTATCCACAAAGTTTAATGTGATTTCATAGATGCAGAATACTGTATGTAAAAAAGATGTGTTTGCAGACTGGATGTAAAAAATGATATTGTGCAATAAACTCTTTAAAGGATTGTGGACATAGGGGCCGTATGAAATGTGACATCCATAACATTTATCTTCTAAAATCGTCCTGCGTAATGAGTAATTCGTGTAACTAGTTTAAAAAGTAACTAACTAAAAATTGAACTTCAAGTCTACTGGTAATATATTAGCAAAGGAATGCATGTATTATTTTTGTTAATAAACCACTGTGATGAAATATTTCTAGGGTTTTCAATACATACAGTAGTTTAAGACTACTCCATGTCTGTTCAAACAAAAAACCTGCCCTTTGTATTTCCAAATAACCTTTTCTTCTTGAAAGTCTGCAAAAGCCCTCGTCTGCAGCAGGTGCAGTTTTAATGATTCTTTGATGCCATATGTCAAAAAAGCATCACTTGCTGTGAGGACTGACATTTCTTTGGGGAGCTCTTAGCAACAATTACTTAAGTTACTGAGTTGCGTGCTTTTCTCAAACCTTTATGAAAATGCAAAAATAATATGCACAATATTTTATATAGAAATGTTGTGAAAAATTAAGTATTTTTACTATGACAGTATTTTACGGCTTTAAAAGGTTTGTTTTGTATATGTAACAGTAGACTTTTCAGTAAAAAGATCAGAATTCTGTCAAACGTTCTCTAGCTTTTTCACTCTAAAAAACGTATGTAAAAGATATAAAAATGTAGAAATTCAGGAAAAAGCACAGATAGAAAAGAGTCCCTGTGTAAGAGCCATATCTGGGCCCTTTTCAGTCCAATGAATCATAAAAATGCACCCCTTAATGTGACTGCAAGATAAAGTTTTAGGTCTAATTCAGCCTTTTTTGCTTCGTAAGTAGATATGAACGAACTTTTTCGAATCATGTTAGGCCGGCTTCACACCAGAACAAATATGCCTCCTATTTTGTGCCGGAATCGTCAGTGCCGCTGTCCAGTGCTGAAATTTCACACTGGACAGCCCCGGACCCGAAAAAACCGTGGTGTCAAGCCGGTCTTAGGCTAGGGTCAGATTTGAGGATGACGGAGCCGCTAAAATCTCTGAAAATCAGCCGCAGCGCATAGCATTAATTAATGCTATGCGTTGCCAGTGGAATGCAGCCCTATAGACCCCGGTGTTTACCTTAGCAGTGGTCACAAACCAAGCTGCAGGACATGCTTTTTAGCAGAGAGCACAGGAAAATGCTGCAGACAGCGTTTCCTGTGCACTGTGATAAAGCGAATGTCCTGTGTGGCCGCTGTTAAGGTAAACACCGGGTTGCTATGGGGCTGCATTCCACTGGCATCGCATAGCGTTAATGCTATGCGCTGTGGCTGACCCTCAACCGTCACCCTTAAGTCTAACCCTAGCCTTAGCCAATTTAAAAATCAGGACAAACATTAACGAATCGGTTTGCTATCAGAAACTCAACCAATTTCACAAAATAATCTGCAAAAAGCAGCTTTGTTTGGGAAAAAAGTTTGAAATGTACAAAAAAATTCTCCTGAAGACTCGCTGGCTGGGAACAACACCTATTGTTATGGTTAGGAGTGCTCCCAGCAATCGAGTCTACCGACTTGTGTTAGGCTATAGGCTTTTTAGCACCTTTAAAGTAATTTTTGTAAGCTATCTGGAGTTTATAGGTGTTTTGACACCTGAAAGGGTGTGAATTATTTAAACAGTGCAGGATGTGGAGGCAGCTGTGAAGTCGAGGAACCTTACAATGTCCCTTAAACATCAGTTTAAAAGAACTTTATATTTTTTATTTTATTATTTATTTATTATTATTTTTGGTATTATTATTATTATTGTTATTATTATTATTACTAGAAGGTGGCCCGATTCTAATGCATCGGGTATTCTAGAATATGTATGTAGTTGACATACTGTGACTGACAGAACTTGTTAAGTCAACGTGAGTGAACTATATATATATATATATATATATATAGCAGCACTATGGTATATGGTGGTACATTACAGCACATGTAAAGCAGCACTATAGTATATAGCGGTACATTATAGTAAATGTATAGCAGCACTATACTATATGGCGGTACATTACAGTACATGTATAGCAGCGCTATAGTAAGTGGCAGAACATGTATAGCAGAGCTATAGTATATGGCGGTACATTACAGCACATGTATAGCAGTACTATGGTATATGTCGATACATTACAGCACATGTATAGCAGCACTATGGTATATGGCTCGCCACAGCGCCATGTGTAAAATCCACCCATTACTTCAGATTTTACACATGGCGCCGTGGCGAGCGCCGCTATGCTGATTGGCCGTCCGCGTTCAACGCCGACCAATCAGAATAGCAGTGCGCGCCATGGCAGATAATGAGCTGCCTCTGTGTGCCGCACGATTTCGGTTACAGTCGCACTCAAAAAACCCTTAGACAATTATATAGTAGATTATTATTTTGGGGAAAGAGCAAACCTTTATTATTTCAGCGGTTCAGCAGCATGCACAGCTATCTATGCTACTGATTTCTGCTAGCAATTCATATAAAAATAGCATATGTCCATTACTTTGTGTTGATGGGGTTTTGCTATATTTTTGGTCACCAGCACAGGTACAGCAGGTAGGTACAGGCTGACATCCATTGCCAGCTGCCTAGTTTTACCTGGGAGGTAATAGGAAATACAGTACAGCGGAGCCTGTTTATTAATCCCACGGAAACCATCCACAATCCTCTGCGACATCTTATCATGAAGGGACCAGAAACTAACTGATTTTTGGCTACCTTTGTGAGCGGGGTGATGTCAAAGTCAGATTAACCTCAGGTCAGCTAAAATGACACGGCGTACCTCAGACCTCAGTTGAACTTTCACTCGTCACTCTGCTCAAAGCAGGACCAAAAACTAGTGAAAGTTTACCTCAGGTCAAAGTTCAGCCACGTCGCTCTAACTGACCTGAGGTGAACCTGACTGACATCTCCCCGCTCACAGTGGTAGCCAAAAATCAGTCATTTTCTGTGATATGATGTCGTAAAGCATTGTGGATGGTTTATGTGGGAGTAATAAAGAAGGAAACAAGGATTGTGATTGTGTTCTTTTTCCAAATAAATTACTTTTCATGGTGTAGTGTATTGTTTACAATTTCTCTACAGGTTCCTAATGACCAGTTCTTACATTGGCCCGACATTATGAACATTGGGCTTAGTGCCAACTGGCAATTCATAGCTGGAAGTAACCCCTTTATTAACCAGTGTGTGACCTGCACAAGGGCAAAAGGAAGAGTCAGGTATATTGCCAGAAAGTGGTGCTATTATGAATGCACCATTTTTTGGGGCAGCTGCAGGCTGAAATTTGAAGCAGTGGACATTGGGCATTTCCAATGCAGAGGATTTCAGCTCTCAGCTGCCTAGTTGTACCTGGCTGCCAACCAAACATACAGAGAAGCCCCACATCATGATTTTTCACTATTGCAATAAATAATTATAAAAAACGGGCTCCTCTGTATTTTATACTACCAACCAGGTAAAACTAGGTAGCTGGGGGTTGGCGGCAGCCTGTACCTACCTGCTGTACCTTTGTTGGTGACCAAAAATTCAGTAGAGCCTCATGACATCCGCGCAAAATACTCCTAAAACTAGCGCTAAATACACGTTAAATATGTAATGTAGGAACACTGCTGCAAATTGGCTGCATAGTTAGGAGCTAATGTTGAGGTATTCGTGTGGGAATTTCATATTTGTAGCGCAGTGCTAGAATGTAGTGGTGGCTTTTGGGTCAGCCGCGACTGGGAGAAAGGGATACCTGACTCACAAGAAGGGCTTGTGCACTATATTATTCAGTGAAAAGGTTATTAAAAATGTATTTTCACATGCTTATGCTGTGGGGGACCTGGTGAGGGGCAACACGAGTGGTTTCAAACCACAACTTTATTATAATGAATGATTAAAGTCCTTGTCAATTTTGTCGCTGAAGCAGGACTTATGGCTGTTCTAACAGTTCCCTATGTAGCTCCTATGTTCTCTATGTAGAGAACTGTAAGAACTGGTGTAAGTCCTCCTCCAGTGGCAAAAGCCAGAATTCGACTGGCTGATGTGAGCAGGGTGTTATCCCAGTCGGGTTCACCTGAGGTCAGCTAAAGCAATGAGGCTAAGCTGTGATCTGAGATGAACCAGAATGTGATGTCACCCTCTTCGCAAAAGCCAATCGTGAATGATTTGTAAGGAGATCCTAACCATGGCAGAAGAGGGATATATTTGTGTTCTTTTTCCAAATAAATTATTTCTCGTTGTGTACTGCACTATTTACTTATAGTTTCATAATGGGAGGTTCAAACATTGGCCAGACGCTACGAATCTCGAGCTTAGTGCAAGCAGGCATTAACCTCTCATTACTCAGTCTGCCACCGTCACCAGGGTAACTGGAAGAGCAAGGAACTGACGGATTTGGCATCTCTCATGGAGGCGTCAGTTCTGAGGTGGCTGCAGGCTGAAATTTGTAGCATTTGGGGGCCCAAAACGCTTGGGCCTCACCACGATTCCAGCCCCAATATTCCAGCCCACAGATGCCTGGGTTACCTTGGCTGCCAATCAATACACAGCACGCCCATTTTTTCTATTATTCATTTATTTTCCCAATAATCTGATGTCAGTTTGGTTGACATACTGGCAACCAATTTCAGATGCCAGCAGAGAGGGTGAGTGGCGCTATATCTGACTTTAATCAAGAGAGTGAAAGAAGTGACATTCATGAGCTGGCCCGGAAGCAGAGTGACAGTGGTGCTTAAGCTTGTTAATATACTTTAGGAAGCTAATGACTGTTTGCCAATCTATTCGGTGAACATCCATTAGGCAAACAGAGCTGATCCCCAACCTTAAAAAGTTTGCTCATTTCTACATATGAGCCCCTGTGCATGTGCACATATTGCACAAGTATTATGTTCACCCTAGTGTAAATCACAAGTAAATTAAATTAGACTTGTTGCAAGATTACAATGTTTGTAGTAGAGAGGGATGGATTCACATGAAATGAACATTTGAGATTCATTTTGTGGTTTACAATAAATAACTTTCCTGGCATAACTTCCCATACTACCAATGCATAATTGAGCAGGTTAACATCATGCTGTGCTGCCACATGGTCCTCCTCTGCATACCCTGCAAGAGTAATGGCCAGTATTTTGCCATCGCAGATCAGCAGTTCCCAGCACAGTTTGCACAGCAGAATCATTTTCTATTTCCAAAGTCAGTGAGTAAGTCTCTCTTTCCTTTAGATTGGAAGCTCTTATGATTAGTTATGGCCAAACTCAAACTGTAAAGTTCGGGGTCTGAACCGAACACCTAGTGTTCAAGCATGGACCCTGAAAACAGGGACTTTCCAGAGAAGACTGTGTTACTGTTCGGCTTTATCTAGGGGAGTTGTAAAGGGAAGTATAATGGAGATTATATCAGGGGAGTTATACTTACCAGTCTCGGCACTGCAATCATGCTACTTCTGGGTCCATTCATTAAAGCAGGGGTGGGGAACCTCAGGCCCCAGGGCTACATGCGGCCCTCGATGACCTTTTATGCGGTCCTGGGCAGATACCTGGGGATCACAGTGCTTGGGCTTGCAAATGCGTTTTGCCAACTTCCTGTCCTTTAAATACAGCTCTCCAGTGATCCCTATGCCCCAGCCTCATCCTCCCAAGTGATGTATATGCTCCCAGCCTTTCATGTGATGTGTAAGGCTCTAGCAAACTTGGGAAAGCAGTTGACAAGCCCATGAACAATATCACCTAACATCACACCACGTGAAAGAGAAGCAGCCCCAGCCACCACAGTAGGGGTGAGTTCATTGATTAACCAATATAAGCAGGGTAATTTTCAAGTACATAATTTTGTACGGCCCCCGAAGGATGGTAGAAATTTCCAAATGGCCCCCGGTAGAAAAAGGTTCCCCACCCCTGCATTAAAGGAACCCTGTCAGGTAATTTTTCAGTATGATACTAATATTACCCTTGACCTTTTAAAAACATGTAAAATCATTATTGTACCATTTGTACTTTCCATGTTATCAGCATTGCCGGGCCTTGCGCTCCTGCACTAGTCTTGTCCATTATATTACCAATCGATTAGTCCAGCTGATGTATAAGTGTTATTCAGATATCCACACCTATCCAAGCTTGTGTTCACTCCCTCCCCTCACTGCTCTGATATGGGAGGGGGAGGTCTTTTGTCCTGCACTGTGCTATCTGTAAGATTTCTATTATATAAACTTTGGTTTTCCTGCAGACAAGTAATGTGTGTATCTGCTGAGCAAATTATCAAATATTCTTATAATCACATAGAAATATCAGACTGCTCACACTACACATCTCAGATACACACAATGACATGAAGAGCTCAAAGCTGCAGAAAGATCACTCCTCCTCCCCCTCCCTTCTCTGTCTGCAGTGAATGAGTCACATAACATACAGATCACAGGACAGTGTAATGTAGCATGAATATTCATTTTTTTGGGGAGTGTGCAGCAGAGAAATCACTGTGATTGACAGACAGAACTAATCTTTTATTTTGAAGTTTACAGAGGATGGGAGGGAAGCATAAATAATGGAAATACATGAAGAGAGAGAGAGCTTAGAGAAAGGAATTAGAATATGACACCAGTTACATATCGATTTTTGGCCTAACAGTTTTCCTTTAACACTCATGTTTATTCACTGCTTACCCTGTACACTCTATGTGACAACATTTGTGATTGGCTGTTGCAGACAGACTGGACCCCACCCTCTGAGCCGGCATCTGTTGGTGTATTGTGATAAAGCTGCTGTCGTATTTGTGAAAAAAGTAAGTAATTCAAAAGAATGACAAGGGGTAACTTTTATATTTATACTCAGCACAGATAAAGCACATGGCTGTGAGCTGCAGCCCACAGCCTTGTGTATGTTTGCTAAGTATCCAAATAAGGGGGGACTTCATGCATTTTTTTAAAAAAAATTGTTTATATAAATGGTTTAAAAAAACAGCATGGGGACTCCTCATTTGGATCCTCAGCCAATATAAAGCACATGACTGGGGGTTGGTATTCTCACCCAGAGGAGGTTCATAGTAATTGGGCCCCCAGGCTAAGAACAGCAGCTTGCAGCCACCCCAGAATTTGGTTCATTCATTAAATTCATCAAATCCTGGTGCTTTACCTGGCACTTCCCGATTGCCCCATGCAGTGCAATTGAGTAATATAAAGGCTATGACACTTTAAATGGCAGCTTACATCAAGCCCTGCATTGGTAAATGTTGAGGTCTTTATAATCTCCACATTACCAATCCTCATTTAAATAGTTAAAAACACACAAATCCTTTGCATGAAATGAACAAAGAACATCCTCTTTTAATCTTATTACCCCAAACATACCCTTAGACTCATGTACTCCAAGGGTTCCTCAACAACACTTCTCATCACTGCACATCATGAGTGGTGGCATTAAAGTGACTTACCAGCACAATCAGTCCTCTCACATGACAGACTGACATCCGAGGTGTGAGAGTGTGATGTAAATGATGTCCATAGTCACAGTGCGGTACCTGACCCTAGCTCTAAACAGGTGATTTCACTCACATCACTGCCTCACTGCCACAACTGTGAGCAATGATATCAGCAGGTCCAGCGGGTATTCAGGAACCCTAGCTTGGACCTCAAGTTGACCCACTAACTTCACTGCTCTCACATCCTACATGTAGGTTGTAGTCATACTGATTGGTCACTTTAATACATTGTTCAGCACAATGTAGCAGGCTAGGAGAATCTTCAAAGTCCCTTTTGATTACCGCCAAGCCTCAAGGTATATGGATCAATAAATGTTAAAGAATAGTGTCTTCAGTATTATTTCAAAGAATTTCTCTTTTGTTTTTTAACAGTTTACTTACAGGTTGGCAATGTGAGGTCACATGGCAACCTGAACATCACAAATTCAAGGCTTGATTTCGCTGTCACACACCTGCAAACCCTTCATACCCCAAAAAAAACAGAATGAATTATCCTTCAGCAAAATGCACTTAATGTAATTTTGGCTCAGTATGAAATGCCAACTTCAGCCTATGAATGAAATTCATCTGCAATTAGCTGAAATGCTCACTGTCAAAACTGTATGTCTAAATGTCATGAAATCATAGTATCATAATCTTCTGAACTGTCGAAATCAATTTGTTCTCTAAATGATGAAAATAAAATGTTAAATGGATTCAGATATATTCTATATAACGTTAAATGTAAATAGATTAGTTCTATTGAGAATTATATTCAAACTTTCATATATTATAATAGTCATTTCATATGAAATTCTGTAAGGAAAAGATATAACGCATACAAAGCTTCTAATAAAATTCTTGAAATATCGTAGTTAAAATATTTCTTTTAAAAATGTGAATGGTAAAACGCAATCCTCAATAATTATAAATGAATAAACTGAGAATGCCAAAAGTAAACAATTGTACATGTAAAACCTAAAAGCTGATAAGGAACTAATCTTTAAGTATAAATGATAAATAAATTAGGAAGATAAATTTTTCCAAAAATGAGATAGGCTGAAATCACCAATACCAAAGAAATTCACAAATAGAAAACATAATCGCAGATCCATTCTCAATTAAAGTTTATAGTACACTTGTCAAAATTACTTTCAAATTATTCAACCCAATATATTCTGTAAATCAGTAATAGATGTCAACATTTAATAAAAGTCCAATTTAATATGCAACTTAATTATAAAATATTACCACTAGGTAATGAAGCCACAATATTTGGAGGTTAATGATACATTGCATTAAAAATTTGTAAATAAAGTTTTCAATAAAGATTTCAATTGTAATGTAAATATTCTAATTGGTTAAATTCAATAATTATATTATTAACTTGTTTAATAACCTACTAACTAGATTTAAAATGAACAATCATATTACTAAATGCTATTAAATATTAACAAGAAAAATTGCTAATTAATAATAGTGAAATAAGTAATTATGTCATATAATTCGTTTAACTAAAACTATAGTATCCCCATATATAAAGCATTAATATACCTTAAATGATTATATGTCCCATTCATACCACCTTGATATTTCCTTAATTTACTCCCCTGTTATCCCACCCAATTTAAACATGGCTTTGGACTGTCCCAACTATAAGCCCCCTGATCATTGCCACCCCTTCATTTCCCCCTTAACATCTCTCTCTTATAAGCGACTATAATATACAAAATATAATCTATGTATTAGATCCCCCTCTTTATTTATAAGAAAATCGTGTTCACAATCATAATGCTTTAACCACAATTTTAAACTTTAAATTGTAAATTCAATTAATATTCAATCAAAATTGTGAGACTTTCCCACCATGTTAAACTTGTAGAGCAAAATCTCAACCTTCAAAACAGATTTGTCCATCCCAAACAGTTCAAGTGTTAAGCTTTTGAGACTTTATATTTCATATTGTTAAAACAGGCCTATTAGCTAGATTGACTACTCTAGCTGTGTTACAGCCTTTTTAAACCACTGTTTTTACAACCTTATTAAAACGCAAAGTCTGATTATTTAATGAATCCATTAAACTGTTTAAAATGCACTCTAATCTTACACGCTGTTTTTTTTGTAAGCATCCTAAAAACATGAAAATAAAAGTTGGTAAAATTTAAGAACCCATTTTTTATCAACCTATTACCTTGCACACTAAGATAGGTCTAACCACAATTCATTGTTATTTGAACCGTTTTTAAAAGTACCAAAATACACCCTGGCCCCATATAAACGCTTCATAACTATCAAATAAACTATATAAAAGGCCTATACGTGCATTTTGCAACTTTTTACCTAGGGCATCCCTTCAAAATCAAATGCAAACTTTTGTAATTGTCATTGTACCATCCAAAACGCTAAGTTTCAAGAGCCATTTAAAAATAAATTGGTTTAAAAAACGATTTCAAAACACCAAAAATGTATCTCTAACAGTCAAAGCATGATTTTTAAGTGCCATAAAAATAACATTGTCTCATTCCATTCTATATTCTTCAAAACAAGTTTATCCAGGTTTAACAGCACCAAAAATCTAAATTTTTTAGTGCTTTTAAAAACATTTTTTAAAAACATGGTTAACAAGGCACTCATGCTTTTAGTACATGGTAAATTTTAATTTTCAATGGCTTTTTAAAAGCAGTTTCATTCTTCAACATGGCTGAGTATCAAAAATACGAACAAGCCAATTCTATTTATTTATTTACTTCCTTTTACACTAATAAAGCAGACTGACTGCAACCAATCACAGATGTCAGCACAGTGGGTGGGTGGCAGGGGGTGTGAATAGTAGTCTGACTGCAACCCATCACAGATACTGGCACAAAGATTGGTTTGGGGAAGCAGGGAATATTTTTTATGTTTAATGAGTGGGCCAGAAAAAAAATCTGATTGCTGTGTTATGTTTGGAGAAACACAGTTTGTATTATTTTCCTGCTTTTACCCTCATTTTGCATCCTTTTCAAGCCCCCTAGCCCTTACTCGGACCATTTTACAGTCATTTTTCAGGACAGAACTTTGGGTCCCCATTGACTTGTATAGGGTTTGTTGTCTTGGGTCAAGTTTGGGTCAAGTCTGCTTCCTGAGTTAAACTTTTTTTTAAAGCCTGGCTAAACCAGGCAAACCCAACATCCATGAGTCTGCTCATCTTTAATTAACACACAAATTAACATTAGTCAGATTTTCCAAAATGTGGCTTGGTCTCTAAGATCAATATTGGCTTGGTCACTAATCGGATGAACCTGTGTGTTTCAGCATGTGTTGTTTGCAAGTTTGTATTTTTATTTTTTTAATGCAATCTCATTTTATTGAGTTTTTCAACAAGAATAGAATAACAAAACATATGCCCATCAACCGAGTGGACAAAAAATACCCAAAACAGTACAGTGACAATGAAATCAAAATAAGAGAATAAAGAGTAATAAAATTAACAGTCAATATATTAAAATTACAATTAAAGTTAAAATTAAAAGATGCACTCCCGATTTTTATTCTCTATAAAATTCCACATATATTAAACTACCATGCCATTGACGTTACCCTTCCGAGTTCAAAATTATATCACAATTATTTCTATACATAAATTTCTATTATTTGGTATAAATAGGCACAGCATATTGCTATATTGGGGCACAAGATCAGAAATATAGAGACCAATTATGAACAAGATAAAATATACAATGTAGCAACTCAAATATATTCCATACCGATATCAGCTCAAAGGAATACATAAGTGACTTTGTAGTCAAGGATCCCAAATACATTGTACTCATTTTTTTGCAGAAGCAGAATATGCAAGAGCTAATTCATGTTGACAATGAACATTAATTTTCTCAATTGCCTCTTTGAATGGATGGTATTGTTTCCCCTTCCATTTGGCTGCCACTGTTAGTCTAACAGCTATGAGTATATGCGATAGAGAACCTCTTATCACATGCTGGATCTCATCATCCCCAATATGTAAGATCACAAAACTAGGTGTTAATTTCAATTGGATCCCAAGGACCTCCCAAATCTGATGTCTGGTGTTGTCCCAAAAGACCACCAATTTTGGATATGACCACCACATGTGACCTAGCATCCCCTTCATATCGCAACTCCCTCCAACACAGTAATGATTTGTCTGATCCTAAGTGCGCCACTTGTGCTGGATATCTAAGGCTAGGGACACACTTGGGTCAATGCATGTCAAGTGATCAAAAAATGAATATTTTTTTTCCCTGACGTCTTCAGATTTTTAAAATTAATTTTCTATATCAAGTACAACTTTAGTTAATTACAAAAAAAAAGTTTTGAATTTTTTTCTTCATCAGTTAATTTTTTACAGATTTTTAAAGTTTTAAAAAAGTGCGAATTTTGGCCTGGTATGACTTTATATTTTCTATCATATCTCGGGCTAGAAATAAGATAGAGAGACAAAATAAACACCGTTCTACTCAGAATTGTACAGGCTTTCACCAGATATGTCACAAGAGGATCTTTGTTAATATTTTACCCATGCGATCGCAAACACAAAATTTTAAAACGCATTTATGAAAAATCGGCGTCATTTAAATATTTCAAAAACTGCCCACATGTCTGCTGTGCTCTTATCCACATCTGTACCAAATTTCAAGTTGGGATCGCAATGGGATCATATTTTAAAATATTTTACTATTAATAGCATCAATGGGTCATTCCATATCAAGTGATCTAAATATGAATATTTTTTTTTACCTGACGTCTTTAGATTTTTACATTTTTTTTCCATTTGAAGTACAACTTTAGTTAATTATAAATTAAAAGTTTTGAATTTTTTTCTTAATCAGTTAAATTTTTACAGATATTTAAAGTTTTAAAAAAGGGCGAATTTTGGCCTGGTATGGCTTTACATTTTTTTTATCTCGGGCTAGAAATAAGATAATGAAGCGGGAGAGGCATCATTTTACTTAGAATGGCAACAACTTTCATTTGATATGTCACAAGACTATATTTTTTTATATTTTGTTTGGGAAAAATCAAATTCAAAATTTTGATGTGCAATTGTGAAATAAATGTTAGTTTGAAAATTGTGAAAAAATGCCTGTGTGTTACTTGTGGTTTTGGTTATATTTGTGCAGAGATTCAACTTCGGACCTGTCAAATTTATATATTTTTTATTTTATGGTTGTATGAGTTATTACAACTTATTGAATAAAACATTTCTATGCAACAAAAAAGAAACACAAAACACAAATCCGGTAAGTGCCAGGATAAATATATCTTAATCATCAGAACACTGCACTCAGCATTTTCAACCTGAATGCATTGAACAAACCAAAAGAAGAAAGATGATCATATCCTCAAGTTTGATTAAACAAGATTAAAAGAACCAAAAATGTTAACCCCTATTTATACATGTAAATTTGTTTTCTATTATATCACTAAACATGTTATTTATGAAGTGTTCTATATGAAGTACAACTTTAGTTATTTACTAATAAAAAGTTTGGAATTTTTTTCTTTATCAGTTAATTTTTTACAGATTTTTAAAGGTTTAAAAAAGCGTGAATTTTGGCCTGGTATGGCTTTACATTTTCTATCATATCTCGGGCTAGAAATAAGAGAGAGAAACAAAATAAACACCATTCTACTCAGAACTGTCCAGGCTTTCGCCAGATATGAAACAAGAGTATCTTTGTTAATTTTTTACCCATGCGATCGTAAACTCAAAATTTTAAAACACATTTCCGAAAAATCGGCATAATTTAAAATTTTTGCAAAACTGCCCATGTGTCTGCTATGCTCTTAGCCTCATCTGTACCAAATTTCAAGTTGGCATCGAGATGGGATCATATTTTAAAATATTTAACTATTATAGTGTCAACTCGAAAATCTTGAATTCAGATCTGTTCAGCCTGTGGTCTAAAAGTGTGGGGTCTATATTCACCAAATAATCCATGATTTTTAGACATTGCTGTATTATTTTGATATGTTACAGCTTAGAAGCAGGAGAGGACATATAGGAGAAAGCTTTGTTGGGGCTCAACCTGAGAATGAACAATATTGTATTGAATATTGTACAAACCAGGACTACGAAGAGGAGAGTTTGTTAAAACATCGGTTACAGGAAGCAGAACCCATCAAAGGAACTCAGCAATAAAAACAAGGATGTGTTCATTCAGTAAAGACAGTGAAGTCCATGTAGTGGTAGAAGGCGGCACAAGATTGGCAATGGATGACATAACTGGCTTTGTGACCTGTGAATATGGTTGGCGTTGGTGGCTGGCTACTGTACTCTCCAAAGACTGTGAAAATGAAGAAGTAGAATTTACTTCATTGCATCCTTCTGGTCCAGCGCCATCATTTGTGTATCCAAGAAAGCCAGACATTTTAAAAGTGCACAAAGTCAGATAATAACTCAGATGGAGCCGAACACAGTGACAGGCGATACATACTGTGACACAAAAGGAAATGGCGATTGCTAGTAAGTGCTTATGGACAAGATTACATTTCACCCACTAGAAGGGACAAATTGATGATAAAAGGCCACTTTAAAAACGTACTATTAATTGTTTGATTAGTTCATGTTTTATAGAATGATGATTTAACTACTGTACAATTCTTATTAAACACTTAATAAATGACATGTTTAGTGATATAATAGAAAACTAATTTACATGTATAAATAGTGGTTAACATTTTTGGCTCTTTTAATCTTGTTTAATCAAGCTTGAGGATATGATCAACTTTTTTCTTTTGGTTTGTTCAATGCATTCAGGTTGAAAATGCTGAGCATTGTGTTCTGATGATTAAGGGTGCTTTCACATTAGCGTTCCCCTCCGCAGCGTTCTGCGGAGGGGAGCCGCAATGTGAGCGCAGCACCGCCAGCCCCTATCTTTAGAATGGGAGCGCACGGTGCTGCGCTTGACTGCGCATGACCGTGCGCACCCATTCACTCCCATATGTGATCTGTGCGCAGCGGATGCCTGCGCACAAATCACCCAATCTCTTCCGCACCAGAAATGCAACATGTTGCATTTCTGGCATGAGTTTTTGCGCTTATGTGAGTAGCTGACATCAAAAACACATGCAAAAACGCATGGTACATTAGCACCATTTAGTACCATCCAAAAACACATGCGTTTTCAATAGGGGCCCTTGTTAAAAAAACACATGCGTTTTCTAAAAAACGCATGCGTTGTTAAAACAGCACCAAAAAAAGGGTGCATGAACTTTTTTTGGGGGCTGATTTAAAAACGCATGCGAAAACACAGGGTGCCATCAGACACCTTAAAAACGCATGCTGAATTGAAAAAAGCATGCAGAAATGCATACTTTTTTTAAGGCACTAAAAAAACTCATGCCAAGTGTGACCCTAGCCTAAGATGGGTTTTTTTCAATTGCTCCAGGTGATTTAGACAAGGCAAAACTCGCTGCACTTATATTAGACTGTCTCTCCATACTTCAGACTCGAGAGAAACCCCCAAATCTCCTATCCAACGGATCATGCAAGAGAATTTATGTTCAAAATTTGGGTAATTTAAAGCTTTACACAGAATAGAGAGTTCACTCTACCAAGATTCAGGTATTAGAAAATAACCATTAGTTCTACGATCTAGTTGGGAAGTAAAGAAGGATGACTTCGGTGAAGTATGAATCAGATGACGAATTAGTAAATATTGATTAAAAAAATGAAGTTTGCCCAGATATTTTAAGGTTATTCAGTCAAAAGGCAAAACCCTAGGGTTGTCCATCAATTCATGTAAAGTTTTGACTCCTACGTTTATCCAAGTTTGCAGATCAATATACGTGATATGGGATTCAAGAGCCTTCAAGGTTACATCATTCAACGGAATTTTTATTAAAGATGGGGCCATTTGTCTCCAGTAGTGCAGTGCAGCTACCATAGTAGGCAACCCAGGAGTGTACTTGCTTGTCTTAAATGCTTCAGTTTCTAAGATTAGATGAGTAGAGCCCTTTCTTGCATAAAATGTTTCATTTTGAAGTCACCTGTGTTCTTTATCCATATGCCAACAATTCCTGTGTCCTGAGTAGTGATGGGCGAATCCTAAATTACTCGGAATCGCTTGACTCTAGCGAGTCTGAGCCCGGGACTCGCTACTCGTTGCGAGTCTAGCGAGTCCAATGTTAATGAATGGGGAAGCGAGTAATAGCGAGTAGTGTGCGATTTACAAATCACAGATGTGTCTCGGAAGCTTCAGCCTGAAGCAATCCTAGTTTTGCCATTGATTTGCATTGGACTCGTTTACTTTGCAAGTAATCGCTGGGAAACTCGCACAGATAAGAGTACTGTCTGCTCTGTGTGCTGGCTGCCGCAGCTCCAGGATCCTAGAGCCCGCCTTCTGCCTGATGTAGCAGAGCTGAGATTGTTCTCAGTCTGCTCATTCCCTGTGCATAGATATAGATGTCTATGAGCAGAGAGGACATCGCGTTTTGGACTGCGTCGGACGGAAGAGGATTTTTTTAATTAAAGATGGAGTCCCTAATGGCTTTTTTTTTTATTTCTAATAAAAATTTTTCTCTGTGTTGTGTTTTTCTAAAACAATTTAATAGAAATTCATGGCGGTCATGTCTAATATTGGCGTGACCGCCATAAATTTCGGGCTTAGGGCCAGCTGATAATACAAAGCTGGCCCTAACCTCTTTATTACCCAACATGCCACCGCCACCAGGGCCGCTGGAAGGGCAGGGTTCAGCGCCAGAGGATGGCGCTTCAATGAACGCGCCATCTTCTGGGGCGGCTGCGGACTGCAATTCGCAGCGGGGGGTGCCCAGAAAGCTTGGGCATCCCTGCGCTGCGGATTCCAGCCCCCAGCTGCTTAGCTGTACCTGGCTAGACATAGAAATTGCGCGAAGCCCCACGCATTTTTTTTTAATTATTTAATGAAATTCATGAAATAATAAAAAAAAGGGCTCCCCTATATTCTTGTGTCTGGCCAGGTACAAATAGGCACCTGGGGGTTGGGGGCAATCTGTCGCTGCCTGCTGGATCCGGCTGGTTCCAGAAATACGGCGAAGCCCATGTAATTTGTTTTCTGAAAAATCAATAAAACAATCCTAAAAATGGGACTGCATCTTTATTAACCCCTCGCCCATGGTCCAGGGGTTAATAAAGATGCAGTCCCTTTTATTTACATTGTTTTATGGATTTGTCAGAAAAAAATTTCACGTGGGCTTCGCCGTATTTCTGGAACCAGCCGGATCCAGCAGGCAGCGACGGGCTGCCCCCAACCCCCAGGTGCCTATTTGTACCTGGCCGGACACAAGAATATAGGGGAGCCCTTTTTTTTTAATTGTTTCATGAATTTCATGAAATAATAAAAAAAAATGCGTGGGGCTCCGCGCAATTTCTATGTATAGCCAGGTACAGCCAAGCAGCTGGGGGCTGGAATCCGCAGCGCAGGGATGCCCAAGCTTTCTGGGCACCCCCCGCTGCAAATTGCAGCCCGCAGCTGCCCCAGAAGATGGCGCGTTCATCGAAGCCTCTGGCGCTGAACCCCGCTCTTACAGTGGCCCTGGTGGCGGTGGCACGCTGGGTAATAAAGGGGTTAATACCAGCTTTGTTATACAAGCTGGTATTAAGCCCGAGATTCTTAATGTCAGGCCACGTTTGACCCAGCCACTAAGAATCTCCAATAAAGGGTTAAAAAAAACACAACACAGAGAAAAAGTTTTATTTGAAATAAAAAAAAAATCCATTAGGGACTCTATCTTTAATTAAAAAAATCCTCTTCTGTCCGACGCAGTCCAAAACGCGATGTCCTCTCTGCTACATCCCCTGTGCATAGATATAGATGTCTATGCACAGGGAATGAGCAGACTGAGAACAATCTCAGCACTGCTATATCATCTCTGTGAGCAGTCGGGCTCTAGGACCCTGGAGCTGCGGCAGCCTGCACAGAGAAGACAGCTGGACTCGGCTCGCAAAGTAACAGCAGTTACTTTGCGAGTTTCCCTGCTATCACTGGCACAGTAGCCGAGTCTAATGCAAGACAATGGCAATCCTAGTTTTGTCATCGTTTGCCATTGATTTGCATTGGACTCGTGCGAGTAAAACGCTGGGAAACTCGCAGAGTACCGAGTCCTGCGAGTCCCTTACTACTCGCCGAGTAACGAGTCCTAGCGAGTAGATTCGCCCATCCCTAGTCCTGAGATAACCTATGCCCTATGGTAGGCTAAAAGGTTAGGCATTCCCATTCCCCAAAATTCATAGAGGTAATACAGTAGCGACGTAGCTACCCTTGGTTTTTTATGGGCCCAATTATATCGGTTAGCTAACCTTTGGAGTGGCTTATTTTAAATGGAAGGCACCAGTAAAAATATAAAATTTTTGGGAGTACTTTCA
>JARQOC010000005.1:183548701-183686355 GCA_033576535.1 Allobates femoralis
AAAAACACCTCAAGAAGCCAGCTCAGTTCTGGAAAAGTATTCTATGGACAGATGAGACAAAGATCAACCTGTACCAGAATGATGGGAAGAAAAAAGTTTGGAGAAGAAAGGGAATGGCACATGATCCAAGGCACACCACATCCTCTGTAAAACATGGTGGAGGCAACGTGATGGCATGGGCATGCATGGCTTTCAATGGCACTGGGTCACTTGTGTTTATTGATGACATAACAGCAGACAAGAGTAGCCGGATGAATTCTGAAGTGTACCGGGATATACTTTCAGCCCAGATTCAGCCAAATGCTGCAAAGTTGATTGGACGGCGCTTCATAGTACAGATGGACAATGACCCCAAGAATACAGCCAAAGCTACCCAGGAGTTCATGAGTGCAAAAAAGTGGAACATTCTGCAATGGCCAAGTCAATCACCAGATCTAAACCCAATTGAGCATGCATTTCACTTGCTCAAATCCAGACTTAAGACGGAAAGACCCACAAACAAGCAAGACCTGAAGGCTGCGGCTGTAAAGGCCTGGCAAAGCATTAAGAAGGAGGAAACCCAGCGTTTGGTGATGTCCATGGGTTCCAGACTTAAGGCAGAGATTGCCTCCAAAGGATTCACAACAAAATATTGAAAATAAAAATATTTTGTTTGGGTTATGTTTATTTGTCCAATTACTTTTGACCTCCTAAAATGTGGAGTGTTTGTAAAGAAATGTGTACAATTCCTACATTTTCTATCAGATATTTTTGTTCAACCCTTCAAATTAAACGTTACAATCTGCACTTGAATTCTGTTGTAGAGGTTTCATTTCAAATCCAATGTGGTGGCATGCAGAGCCCAACTCGCCAAAATTGTGTCACTGTCCAAATATTTCTGGCCCTAACTGTAATATGCATAGCCGCTCTCCAAATGCTGGAACTTTACACGGTTTATTTCAATTGAGTTCACCATATTTAATACTCAGACATTATAAAGCGTATAGCTGGGGGCTGTCTGCTTTATCAGTGCTGAGAATCACAAATACTGGGGACCCCTGCAAACATTTTATTTAATTATTTATTTCTTTTTACACACTTATTATGGCAGCTTTGTTGCCCTACATACACTACAGACACGAGTAAGTAAACTGCCTTCTTTATCTTGGCTGGGTATCAAAAATACGAACGAGCCAATTCTGTTTATTTATTTACTTCCTTTTACACTAATAAAGCAGACTGACTGCAACCAATCACAGATGTCAGCACAGTGGGTGGGTGGCAGGGGGTGTGAATAGTAGTCTGACTGCAACCCATCACAGATGCTAGCACAAAGATTGGGTTGGGAAAGCAGGGAATATTTATTATGTTTAATGAGTGGGCCAGAAAAAAAATCTGATTGCTGTGTTATATTTGGAGAAACACAGTTTGTATTATTTTCCTGCTTTTACCCTCATTTTGCATCCTTTTCAAGCCCCCTAGCCCTTACTCGGACCATTTTACAGTCATTTTTCAGGACAGAACTTTGGGTACCCATTGACTTGTATAGGGTTTGTTGTCTTGGGTCAAGTTTGGGTCAAGTCTGCTTCCTGAGTTAAACTTTTTTTTAAAGCCTGGCTAAACCAGGCAAACCCAACATCCATGAGTCTGCTCATCTTTAATTACCACACAAATTAACGTTGGTCAGATTTCCAAAATGTGGCCTGGTCTCTAAGATCAATATTGGCTTGGTCACTAATCGGATGAAGCCCTCCTTGTGCAACCTGTGTGTTTCAGCATGTGTTCTTTGCAAGTTTGTATTTATTTATTTTTTAATGCAATCTCATTTTATTGAGTTTTTCAACAAGAATAGAATAACAAAACATATGCCCACCAACCGAGTGGACGAAAAATACAAAAAACAGTACAGTGACAATGAAATCAAAATAAGAGAATAAAGAGTAATAAAATTAACAGTCAATAAATTAAAATTACAATTAAAGTTAAAACTAAAAGATGCACTCCCGAACCTATCATTATTCTCTATAAAATTCCACATATATTAAACTACCATGCCATTGACGCTACACTTCCAACGAGTTCAAAATTATATCACAATTATTTCTATACATCAATTTCTATTATTTGGTATAAATAGGCACAGTATATCGCTATATTGGGGCACAAGATCAGAAATATAGAGACCAATTATGAACAAGGTAAAATATACAATGTAGCAACTCAAATATATTCCATACCGATATCAGCTCAAAGGAATACATAAGTGACTTTGTAGTCAAGGATCCCAAATACATTGTACTCATTTTTTTGCAGAAGCAGAATATGCAAGAGCTAATTCATGTTGACAATGAACATTAATTTTCTCAATTGCCTCTTTGAATGGATGGTATTGTTTCCCCTTCCATTTGGCTGCCACTGTTAGTCTAACAGCTATGAGTATATGTGATAGAGAACCTCTTATCACATGCGGGATCTCATCAACCCCAATATGTAAAATCACAAAACTAGGTGTTAATTTCAATTGGATCCCAAGGATCTCCCAAATCTGATGTCTGGTGTTGTCCCAAAAGACCACCAATTTTGGACATGACCACCACATGTGACCTAGCATCCCCTTCATATCGCAACTCCCCCCCAACACAGTAATGATTGGTCTGATCCTAAGTGCGCCACTTGTGCTGGATATCTAAGGCTAGGGACACACTTGGGTCATTGCATGTCAAGTGATCCAAAAATGAATATTTTTTTTCCCTGACGTCTTCGGATTTTTTAAAACATTTTTCTATATGAAGTACAACTTTAGTTAATTACAAAAAAAAGTTTTGAATTTTTTTCTTCATCAGTTAATTTTTTACAGATTTTTAAAGTTTTAAAAAAGTGCGCATTTTGGCCTCCTATGACTTTACATTTTCTATCATATCTCGGGCGAGAAATAAGATAGAGAGACAAGATAAACACCGTTCTACTCAGAATTGTACAGGCTTTCACCAGAAATGTCACAAGAGGATCTTTGTAAATATTTTACCCATGCAATCGCAAACACAAAATTTTAAAATGCATTTAAGAAAAATCGGCATCATTTATATATTTCAAAAACTGCCCATATGTCTGCTGTGTTCTTAGCCACATCTGTACCAAATTTCAAGTTGGGATCGCGATGGGATCATATTTTAAAAATTTTTACTATTAATAGCATCAATGGGTCATTCCATATCAAGTGATCTAAATATGAATATTTTTTTTTACCTGACGTCTTTAGATTTTTTAATTTTTTTTTCTATTTGAAGCACTACTTTAGTTAATTATAAATTAAAGGTTTTGAATTTTATCTTAATCAGTTAATTTTTTACAGATATTTAAATTTTTAAAAAAGGGCGAATTTTGGCCTGGTATGGCTTTACATTTTTTTTATCTCAGGCTAGAAATAAGGTAATGAAGCGGGAGAGGCATAATTTTACTCAGAACGGTAACAACTTTCATTTGATATGTCACAAGACTATATTTTTTTATATTTTGTTTGGGAAAAATCAAATTCAAAATTTTGATGTGCAATTGTGAAATAAATGTTAGTTTGAAAATTGTGAAAAAATGCCTGTGTGTTACTTGTGTTTTTGGTTATATTTGTGCAGAGATTCAACTTCGGACCTGTCAAATTTATATATTTTTTATTTTATGGTTGTATGAGTTATTACAACTTATTGAATAAAACATTTCTATGCAACAAAAAAGAAACACAAAACACAAATCCGGTAAGTGCCAGGATAAATATATCTTAATCATCAGAACACAGCACTCAGCATTTTCAACCTGAATGCATTGAACAAACCAAAAGAAAAAAGGTGATCATATCCTCAAGTTTGATTAAACAAGATTAAAAGAACTAAAAATGTTAACCCCTATTTATACATGTAAATTTGTTTTCTATTATATCACTAAACATGTTATTTATGAAGTGTTCTATATGAAGTACAACTTTAGTTAATTACTAATAAAAAGTTTGGAATTTTTTTCTTTATCAGTTAATTTTGTACAGATTTTTAAAGGTTTAAAAAAGCGTGAATTTTGGCCTGGTATGGCTTTACATTTTCTATCATATCTCGGGCTAGAAATAAGAGAGAGAAACAGAATAAACACTATTCTACTCAGAACTGTCCAGGCTTTCGCCAGATATGAAACAAGAGTATTTTTGTTAATTTTTTACCCATGCGATCGTAAACTCAACATTTTAAAACACATTTCAGAAAAATCGGCATAATTTAAAATTTTCCAAATCTGCCCATGTGTCTGCTATGCTCTTAGCCTCATCTGTACCAAATTTCAAGTTGGGATCGAGATGGGATCATATTTTAAAATATTTAACTATTATAGTGTCAACTTGAAAATCTTGAATTCAGATCTGTTCAGCCTGTGGTCTAAAAGTGTGGGGTCTATATTCACCAAATAATCCATGATTTTTAGACATTACTGTATTATTTTGATATGTTACAGCTTAGAAGCAGGAGAGGACATATAGGAGAAAGCTTTGTTGGGGCTCAACCTGAGAATGAACAATATTGTATTGAATATTGTAGAAACCAGGACTACGAAGAGGAGGAGAGTTTGTTAAAACATCGGTTACAGGAAGCAGAACCCATCAAAGGGACTCAGCAATAAAAACAAGGATGTTTTCATTCAGTAAAGACAGTGAAGTCCATGTAGTGGTAGAAGGCGGCACAAGATTGGCAATGGATGACATAACTGGCTATGTGACCTGTGAATATGGTTGGCGCTGGTGGCTGGCTACTGTACTCTCCAAAGACTGTGAAAATGAAGAAGTAGAATTGACTTCATTGCATCCTTCTGGTCCAGCGCCATCATTTGTGTATCCAAGAAAGCCAGACATTTTAACCCCTTAGTGACTGAGCCAATTTCCACCTTAATGACCAGACCGTTTTTTGTAATTCTGATCAGTGTCCCTTTATGAGGTAATATCTCTGGAACGCTTCATTGGATCTGAGCGATTCTGAGATTGTTTTTTCGTGACATATTGGGCTTCCTGTTAGTAGTAAATTTAGGTCGATAATTTTTGCGTTTATTTGTGAAAAAATAAAAAATTTGGCGAAAATTTGGAAAATTTGGCAATTTTCAAATTTTTAATTTTTATTCTGTTAAACCAGAGAGATATGTGACACAAAATAGTTAATAAATAACATTTCCCACATGTCTACTTTACATCAGCATAATTTTGGGAAAAAAAAAAATTGTTAGGACGTTATAAAGGTTCAAAGTTCATCAGCAATTTCTCATTTTTCAAGCAAAATTTACAAAACCATTTTTTTAGTGACATCACATTTGAAGCCCCTTTGAGGGGTGTACATGACAGAAAACACCCAAAAGTGACATCATTCCAAAAACTGCACCCCTCAAGCTACTCAAAACTACATTCAAGAAGATTATTAATCCTTCAGGTGCTTCACAGGAATGAATGCAAAGTGGAATGAAAAAGTAAATACCTTTATATTTTACATAAAAATGTTTCTTTAGCCTCAATTTATTCACTTTTACAAGGAACAGCAGGACAAATTGGATGCCGAAATTTGTTACCATGTTTCTCCTGAACGCAACGATACCCCACATGTGGTCATAAACTGCTATTTTCCCAAACGGCAGGACTCAGAACGGACGGAGCTCTATTTGAATTTTGGAAAGCAAATTTGGCTGAAATAGATGACAGATACCATCTTTCACTTCTTGGACCCCTGGGGTACCTAAACAGCAGAAACTCCCCACAAGTGACCCCATTTTGGAAACTAGATGCTTCAAGGATTATATCTAGGGGTATAGTGAGCATTTTGAACCCTCAGGTACTTCACAGAATTTGATAGCAATAGGTCATCATAATGAAAATGTTCTTTTTTTTCACAAAAGTGATGCTTTAGCACCACATTTTTCACTTTTACAAGAGGTAACACCATAAAATGGACCCCACAATCTGTTGCCCACATTCTTGTGAGCGCGTCGATACCCCACATGTAGTCAAAAAGTTCTGTTTGGACAAACGGCAGGACTCAGAACGGACGGCACGCTATTTGAATTTTGAAAGCAAATTTGGCTGAAATAGATGACAGATACCATCTTTCAATTCTTGGACCCCTGGGGTACCTAAACAGCAGAAACCCCCCACAAGTGACCCCATTTTGGAAACTAGACCCTTCAAGGATTATATCTAGGGGTATAGTGAGCATTTTGAACCCTCAGGTACTTCACAGAATTTGATAGCAATTAGTGATGGGCGAGTCCTAAATTACTCGGAATCGCTTGACTCTAGCGAGTCCGAGCCTGGGACTAGCTACTCGTTGCGAGTCTAGCGAGTCCAATGTTAATGAATGGGGAAGCGAGTAATAGCGCGTAATGTGCGATTTACAAATTGCAGATGTGTCTCGGAAGCTTCAGGCTTTATCTGCTACTCTGCGAGTTTCCCAGCGTTTACTCCACAGTAAATAGCCCAATGCAAATCAACTTGCATTGGATTCCCTACTGTGCCAGTGATAGCAGGGAAACTCGCAGAGTAAGAGCTGTCTGCTCTGTGCAGCTCCAGGGTCCTAGAGCCCGCCTGCTGCCTGATGTAGCAGAGCTGAGATTGTTCTCAGTCTGCTCGTTCCCTGTGCATAGACATCTATATCTATGCACAGGGGATGTAGCAGAGAGGACATCGCGTTTTGGACTACGTCGGACGGAAGAGGATTTTTTAATTAAAGATGGAGTCCCTAATGGCTTTTTTTTTTTATTTCTAATAAAAAATTTTCTCTGTCTGGTGTTTTTTTTAACCCTTTATTGGAGATTCTTAGTGGCTGGGTCAAACCTGGCCTGACATTAAGAATCTCGGGCTTAATACCAGCTTGTATAACAAAGCTGGTATTAACCCCTTTATTACCCAGCGTGCCACCGCCACCAGGGCCGCTGGAAGAGCGGGGTTCAGCACCAGAGGATGGCGCTTCAATGAACGCACAATCTTCTGGGGTGGCTGCGGGCTGCAATTTGCAGCGGGGGGTGCCCAGAAAGCTTGGGCCTCCCTGCGCTGCGGATTCCAGCCCCCAGCTGCTTAGCTGTCCTGGCTAGACATAGAAATTGCACGGAGCCCCATGCATTTTTTTTTTATTATTTCATGAAATTCATGAAATAATAAAAAAAGAGGGCTCGCCTATATTCTTGTGTCCGGCCAGGTACAAATAGGCACCTGGAGGTTGGGGGCAGCCTGTCGCTGCCTGCTGGATCCGGCTGGTTCCAGAAATACGTCGAAGCCCACGTCAAATTTTTTTCTGACAAATCCATAAAACAATGTAAATAAAAGGGACTGCATCTTTATTAACCCCTGGATCATGGGCGAGGGGTTAATAAAGAGGCAGTCCCTTTTTTAGGATTGGTTTATTGATTTTTCAGAAAAAAAATGACGTAGGCTTCGTCGTATTTCTGGCAATAGGTCATCATAATGAAAATTTTCTTTTTTTTTCCAAAAGTGATGCTTTAGCACCACATTTTTCACTTTTACAAGAGGTAACACCATAAAATAGACCCCACAATTTGTTGCCCACATTCTTGTGAGCGCGTCGATACCACACATGTAGACAAAGAGTTCTGTTTGGACAAACGGCAGGACTCAGAATGGACGGAGCGTTACTTGAATTTTGGAAAGCAAATTTGGCTGTATTTGGAATAGATTGCCATATTTGCAGAACCTATGTAGTACAAGAACAACTGAAAACCCACAGAAATTGATTTTTTGTAAGATTTTTTTAAGCTGTACTGAGTAGTTTGTGCCCACTTTTTATTCTGTATCATTTTATCTTCAGGGTAAAATTGAATGAATTCCAGGACCCATTCAAAACGTTCCAAGACTTTGCGCTACCAAACATGAAGATCCTTCCAGGAATTATTACTCACAAAGGGTGGCATACCCCAAAAAAACACAATTGCTGATTATAAAACATAGCCTTGCTCACAAAATAGTTGTCCTGCAATTGAGTATATTGTAGCAGGAACGCAAAACTCTACTGGTGTGAAGGGCAAAATGTGGAGGAAAATGCAGCCAGCTATGTGGCAAACTTGTGCTTGTTGTAGATATGAAGGAAAACACCAGCAGGGCTAGGAGGACAAGTTAATCTTTCAGAGACTGGTCGTACAATGTCTGTTTAGCGCCATCAATCCCTATATGAGAGACGAATGTGCCAGTCGACGTGTTGCACCATAACAGACTCCAACCCGCCAAGGTCGGAACTGCTATATGCACAAAACAACCAGTCCCCTACAGGATTACAAACTTATTGTCCATGTACAGGACATTCAGCAAGAACCATGCAGTAAGGTCTGGTCATACATCGTCTGTTTAGCAACATCAGTCCCTTGCGAGACCAATGTGCCAGTCGACTTGGTGCACCATAACAGGCTCCAACCCGCCAAGGTCAGAACTGCTATATGCACAAAACAACCAGTCCCCTACAGGATTCTAAACTTATTGTCCAGTATAGGAGGTTCGGCAAGAACCATGCGGTAAAGCCCATCGTGTGTGAATATGGAGCAGCCTCATTGTTGGAAATCTTCCAATGAAATTATCATGCCATATCACCAATATAAATATATAAGTAAAGTAGATGCCAAGAATAGTTTTGTGTAGCAAGACATAGTTGAAAGACCAGTCAAACTAAGATAACTGGTGAAAAATTTTGGTATGTGAGTAATCAAGTCCTGGAATTATTTGTCACATGGGATCAGACTTCTCAAGAACATTTGTGGGGTCCACATTCTGGGGTATGCAGACGTGGACAAGTGGATGAGAATGTGTCTGAATAATAGTTTGGTATGTGAGGGATCAAGTCTTGGAATTATTAGGGAAATAGGGTAATAGGTGTTTTACTGATGACAGTTGTAAATTTTTTTTGACAAGTCCAATATGTAAAGGGGCCAACGGTCTGAAAATATAAATTATGTGGGAAAAAAGCCTACCTCATTAGGATGCAAACCTAATAATTGTGAATTGTATGATAGATCTCAAAGCAGGGGGTGATACAAAGTCCTGGTTGGGATGGGCACGTGGGGCAGTAGTAGCGGGATTCACTCCTCAAACCCCGCTTGCTACAAACTTTACATCTTTTTTTGGGACGGTTTAGGGTGGGAGTGGGAGGGATGACGTGCATGAAATGACGCTCTGTTAGTCGTTCTCCGTTTCAAAGGCTGCCTCCGGTGCTGTGGAGTCAAACAGGAGAGACTCGATAACGTTCTCCTGATATTGGAAGAAGGTGAGGGCCCCTTGGGATTTTTTATAAAGAACAAAGCTATTGTAGGTAGCTATCTGTAGAAGGTAGATAGCCACCTTTTTATACCAGGCCCTCGTCTTCCGCTTCACCAGGTATGGTTGGAGCACCTGGTCGGACAGGTCCACGCCACCCATGTGTTTGTTGTAATCGGTCACACAAAGGGGTTTTTGTCTGTCCCTGGTGACGCCCCTGTCTCTAACCATCACAGTGGTGTCCGCATGCAGGGTGGTAAGCATATAGACGTCCTTGCGGTCATTCCACTTTACGGCAAGCATTGTATCACTTGCCAGTGAAAATGACGCCCCCCTCTCTAGACGTCTGGACACCAACTGTGACGGCAAGCCCACACGGTTTTTGCGTATCGTCCCACAGGCCCCTGTGTTTGCAGCTTGTAGGGCTTGGTATAGAAGGATGCTTGTGTAGTAATTGTCCGTATACACATGGTATCCTTTTTGCAAAAATAGGGTCATTAGCTCCCAGACAATTTTCCCTGGGATGCCAATTGTCTGGGGACAGTTAGGTGGGTTTATCTGTCTGTCCTTACCCTCGTAAATCATGAATGTACTGGTGTACCCGCTGCTGCTTTCGCACATTTTGTACATTTTTACACCGTACTTGGCTCGTTTGGAGGGGATGAATTGTCTAAAGGAGAGACGGCCCTTGTAGCTCATTAGGGACTCGTCCACCGACACATTTTGTTCTGGGGTGTAAGAATTGAGAAAGGATTGGTTTAGCAGGGAAATTAGGGGTCTTAGTTTATTTAGACGGTCGTAATTGGGATCATTTCTTGGGGGGACTTGAGAATTGTCGTGGAAATGCAGAAATCTCAGTATGGCTTCATAATGGTAGCGGGGCATTAGTGCTGGAAACACAGGGGTGCTGTGGACCGAATTTGTTGCCCAGTAAGAGCGTAGGCTGTTTTTTTTTACAATGCCCATATTGAATGTGATCCCTAAAAATTTTTTAATTTCTGTGACATTAGTGGGGACCCAGTAATGGGATTGGACAGACCGAGGTTTTTGGGCAATATATTGACGTGCATAAAGGTTGGTCTGGTGGGTCATTAACTCAAGGATATCGGGGTTTCAAAAAACTGAAATTACTTACTGTATTTTCTGTACTCTAACCCTACATTGTAAAGCGCTGCGGAATATGTTGGAGCTATATAAATAAAGTATTATTATTATTATTATTATTAAATCAAAGGGGGCAAAATCAGTGACGTTAACTTTAATACCGGGGTCTGCTGTGAAAGGGGGAATTTGTGGGGAATAGGAGGGGTCGGGCTGCCACAGAGAAAGGGGAGCTGCAGAGCTGGGTCCTGCCTCTGCCGCATCTGAAGGGACGACTGGCGGAGTGGGGGAACCCCTGGGTGAAGCCGAGTCGTCGCTGTCCTCTGAGGACATCTCAGCTTCAGAGGCCGTTTCAGTCTCTGACCCGGAGGTACCAGAGGAGAGCAGCGCATACGCTTGCTCTGCAGAGATCATTCTGCGGGCCATTTTTTTTTTAGTTTGGGAAAAAAAATAAAGTATCCCTAAATCTAATCCTTTTTTTGTTTTTTTTTTACCCGAACCCTGCTTTTGAACCCTAACCCTAGCCCTAACCCTAACCCTAACTAGGTAAAGGATTTAGAATAAAATAAAAGATTAAGGGAGTGATAAAGGGGGAATGACGGACAGGATTTTTTTTTCCTAACCCTGGTTTTGAATGCTAATCCTAACCCTAGCCCTAGCCCTAACACTAACTCTAACCCTAACCCTAGCTAAATAAATGTATAAGATATAAGAAGCAAATTGATTCTTCTTTCACAGAAGGCAGCAAGTAGTCTGTCTCCTCTGTCCAAAAAACAACTACACAGGAGAGAGGAGAGAGGCAGACCCAAATGCAGCCATATTTACAAATAATTTGGGATTTGAACTGTGTGATAGGGTGTATCACACAGTTCAAATCACAGCAACCAATGGGATTTTTTATTTTGGTTGCTAGGTGGTGAGGGCAGACTTTCCCCGACACACTGCGCATGTGCGGGGCCATTTTGGAAGAGAAGAAGGAAGAAGGGGGGCCGCGGGGGATCCCTCCATTTTATTGAGGTGCAAGGGTCTGGGGGACATGGGGGGACCCCGTAGGGCCCAGGGGGGACACCGGATGCTCTCCCAAAGAGAGAGATGACCGATCGCCGGTACCGGACACTGACACCGGTACCGGCAACGGTACCGGGGGGAGGGGGCCACTGTATGGGCCACGTCAGATTGCATAGATCAGCAGGAACAGTGTGCAGAAGGAAGGAGGAGGGAGGACGAAGGCGACTAGGAGCTGGGGGAACAGGAGGACTGTGGGGAACGGAGGGGGCTTATGGGCACAGGAGGAGCTGATGGGCACAGAAGAGCTGATGGCACCAGACTGACATTTACATGCGATCTGACATGTATGGACATGCATGGAGATGCAGCAGCGGTGGCGGGTTTTACCGCCCGCCGCCGCCATTTTGAGACAGATCGGGGGAGGGGTTGGGGTGGGAGGAAGATCCCCGGTACCGGGGGTCTTAGGACACTTAGGGGTTAATGATTCACTGTCATCCGACGTGTGTTTTCACGTCGGATGAAAGTGAAAGCATTTTTTTACCGGTAGTCTCATTTTTTGTAATGTGATGACCGGTAAACGGTGCTTACCGGTCATCACATTACCAGTGATGGTAAAAAAGCCCCTGGTCCATAATCTTGGGGGTCTCAGCTACCCCCGGTAGCTGAAACCCCAGAGATTTTTGACCACTGGGGGGCGCTAGAGCACTTTCCCTGGCTGACGTCTATTTCACCCACTAGAAGGGACAAATTGATGATAAAACACCACTTTAAAAACGTACTATTAATTGTTTGATTAGTTCATGTTTTATAGAATGATGATTTAACTACTGTACTATTCTTATTAAACACTTAATAAATGACATGTTTAGTGATATAATAGAAAACTAATTTACATGTATAAATAGGGGTTAACATTTTTGGTTCTTTTAATCTTGTTTAATCAAGCTTGAGGATATGATCACCTTTTTTCTTTTGGTTTGTTCAATGCATTCAGGTTGAAAATGCTGAGCATTGTGTTCTGATGATTAAGGGTGCTTTCACATTAGCGTTCCCCTCCGCAACGTTCTGCGGAGGGGAGCTGCAATGTGAGCGCAGCACCGCCAGCCCCTATCTTTAGAATGGGAGCGCACGGTGCTGCGCTTGATTGCACATGACCGTGCGCACCCATTCACTCCCATATGTGCCCTGTGCGCAGCGGATGACTGCGCACAAATCACCCAATCTCGTCCGCACCAAAAATGCAACATGCAATATTAACAAAGATCCTCTTGTGACATATCTGGTGAAAGCCTGTACAATTCTGAGTAGAACGGTGTTTATTTTGTTTCTGTATCTTATTTCTAGCCTGAGTTGTGAGGAGAAATGTAAAGGCAGGCAACACCGAAATTCGCACTTTTTTCGAACTTTGAAAATCATTTAAAAAAAAAAAATTTTCTCCTCATATTCTGCATTGTCTGACATGCTATTATCAAATAACAAAATCTCAAAAGAATTAAAAATATAGAGGTAATAATCATTGGCCTAAAGTGCCATGCGTTTCTGGCATGAGTTTTTGCACTTATGTGAGTAGCTGACATCAAAAACACATGCAAAAACGCATTGTACATTAGCACCATTTAGTACTATCCAAAAACGCATGTGTTTTCCATAGGGGCCCTTGTTAAAAAAACACATGCGTTTTCTAAAAAACGCATGCATTGTTAAAACAGCACCAAAAAAAGGGTGCATGAACTTTTTTTGGGGGCTGATTTAAAAACGCATGCAAAAACGCAGGGTCCCATCAGACACCTTAAAAACGCATGCTGAATTGAAAAAAGCATGCAGAAATGCATGCTTTTTTTTAAGGCACTAAAAAAACTCATGCCAAGTGTGACCCTAGCCTAAGATGGGTTTTTTCAATTGCTCCAGGTGATTTAGACAAGACAAAACTTGCTGCACTTATATTAGACTGTCTCTCCATACTTCAGACTCAAAAGAAACCCCCAAATCTCCTACCCAACGGATCATGTAAGAGAATTTATGTTCAAAATTTGGGTAATTTAAAGCTTTACACAGAATAGAGAGTTCACTCAACCAAGATTCAGGTATTAGAAAATATCCATTAGTTCTACGATCTAGTTGGGAAGTAAAGAAGGATGACTTCGGTGAAGTATGAATCAGATGACGAATTAGTAAATATTGATAAAAAAAAAGAAGTTTGCCCGGATATTTTAAGGTTAATTGGTCAAAAGGCAAAACCCTAGGGTTGTCCATCAATTCATGTAAAGTTTTGACTCCTACGTTTATCCAAGTTTGCAGATCAATATACGTGATATGGGATTCAAGAGCCTTCAAGGTTACATCATTCAACGGAATTTTTATTAAAGATGGGGCCATTTATCTCCAGTAGTGCAGTGCAGCTACCATAGTAGGCAACCCAGGAGTGTACTTGCTTGTCTTAAATGCTTCAGTTTCTAAGATTAGATGAGTAGAGCCCTTTCTTGCATAAAATGTTTCATTTTGAAGTCACCTGTGTTCTTTATCCATATGCCACCAATTCCTGTGTCCTGAGATAACCTATGCCCTATGGTAGGCTAGAAGGTTAGGCATTCCCATTCCCCAAAATTCATAGGGGTAATACAGTAGCGACGTAGCTACCCTTGGTTTTTTATGGGTCCAAATATATCGGTTAGCTAACCTTTGGAGTGGCTTAACAATTCTATTCGGTATTTTAAATGGAAGGCACCAGTAAAAATATAAAATTTTTGGGAGTACTTTCATCTTGAATATATTAATTCTAGCTATCCATGATGTCACAATAAATTGGAGATCATCTAATTCTGATTTTATGTGCTTTACTAAATTAGAGAATTTTTTCTCCACAATGTGCAGAGAGTTTGTGAGAGTAATGCTCAAATAAATGATACCTTCCTCCATCCACTGAAAGGGGAATTTATGTTCCAGAGAATTCCGGTTTGAGCATGGGACCACCACTGGGAGCACCACAGATTTAGAGGCATTTAACTTATTGTAAGATACGGTAACAAAATCCTTTAATTCGGTCATGACGGCTGAGAACAATGGCTCCAAATTTACACAGAAAGCTATGAAATCATCAGCTTAAAGCCCTATTTTATGAATCATTAGACCCACCATGATTCCTGAGATCTTTGGATTAGAACGGATTCTCTCAGCCAGCGGCTGCATGCACAAAGCGAATATGATGGGGGACAAAGGGCATCCTTGACAGGTTCCGTTTGTTATCAGGAATGACCCCGATAAAAATCCAGAAGTCAGGACTCTTGCACTTGGAGAGGAATACATTGCACATATTGCAGAGAGAATGGGACATTCCAATCCAAATTTAGTTAGAACAGCTTTCAGATATCCCCAGTGCACCCTGTCAAAAGATTTTTCAGCATCCAATGACAGGAATGCACTGGGGAGACAATTCCACCACCCTGATTAAATTTATCATTCTACTTGTACCATCTTTAGTTTCCCTTCCTGCCATGAACCCAACCTGGTCCAGAGAGATAAGAGTGGGAATAACAGAGTGTAAACGTAATCCTAATATTTTCGTAAATAGTTTAACATTGCAATTTAAAAGTGCGATAGGTCTAAAATTGTAATGGCTAATTGTGGATTTCCTAGGTTTAGGAGGAGTGGTGGTTGTTGCTTCCAAATTAGGAGTGGAAACCCAACCTGCCTTCTGCCACCCTGTAAATAAATGTAGAAGGTAGGGGATCAAAGTTTGCTGGAAACACCAATAATATTTGTTAGACAATCCATCCAGACCAGGGGCTCTACGGCATATGGCATTTATGGGCATATGTTGATAAGAGGTTCTCTCTCAATTTAATTGTAATATGGTAAATTTCTTCTGAAATAGATTGGGAAGAAGAGGATTTATTCAGGGACTCCAAATGTTGCAAACGGGATACAAGAGTGTTTCTGCTTTTTTTCCTCTTACGCTTTAAGTATGATACCTGTTGTTAGAGAATTCCCCTAATTAGCACTTTATGTGCCAACCAGAGTGTTTCATCTGAAATTTCATTGTTATCATTCGTTATAATTATAATCATAATCATTCTGTTATAATTCCCCAGCACAGAGGAAACCTTACTGACCACTTTTTCATCTAAAAGAAGGAACGTGTTTAGATGCCACCTAAAGGTAAGGTTGGCCTGATGAGAGAGTGTGAGCTGCAGCTGCAGATTGCATGGTTAGACCATGTAATCAAACCTATGTTCGTGGATATACACCTAGTGAGGACCTTACTGTCTACCAAAAAGTTGTCTATTCTGCTATTTGTGCAGTGCCGGAAGGAATAGAAAGATTAATCTTTTTCTCTTGCATGGAAATATCTCCAGAAATCATACAAATGGTATTCCTGAGCAAGTAATTTCAACTCCCTCTGGAACCGACTACTCCCCTTTGAACAGTCCAGATCTTTATCCATAGGCAAATTACAGTCCTCACAGATTATCTTTTCCCCTTGCTCCAACTCGGAGATTTTCTGAAATACTTTCCTCAAAAAGGTGCCTTATTCGGAGCATATAATACCGTTGGAGTGTGCAATTTTGCGTTTAAGGTGCATACAATGATCAAGAATCTGCCTGAAGAATCCGTGTATTGCTGTACACACTTAAAGGCTACTGTATTTTTGAACATAAAAGGATTTTATTTTTGAACATAATACAGACCCCCGCCTTCTTATTGGGGTTATTAGGAAAAAACATATGGAGAAATTGAGGGTGGTGTATCCGAGAATCATTCCCCTCCAACAGGTGCGTCTCCTGCAGGTAGATAATGTCTGCATGTAATTTCCTCACTTCCCGCCATACTAGAGATCTCTTATCCGGAGAGTTTAAACCTTAGCATCCTTTCATCGATAAGTGTTACAACACATGGGGGTGAGCAGAGCAGCACGAATATCAGACTTTCACTGATGCATACCATCATATACAGACAAAGCATGTAGGTGTGCCAATAAAAACAGAATAAAACGGGAACATAAAAAATTAAAAAAAGAAGAAAAATCCAAAACCAAAAACCTTAGAGTCGGGTCAATAAAGTAAATAAAGTATAACCCGGTAATGTCAGTCTCAGACTGCAGAATTAACTTCTGCCATGGGCAAAAAAAAGTATCTCACAGTCCAAGGTTCCAAGAAAGCCAAACAGAAACAAAATTGTAATAAAGACCCTTCGGAGGACTCCAGTCATCCACATCCTGAACTCCATATCAGGTTTGAGCCCATTCTTGAGCAATTTTCCTCCATGCAGGCTGCTACCTAGGTGTAAACTGAATTTTCCAGCCAGTCAGTTTATTTTCAGCTTCTTTGGGGGAATAGCAAACCACCATTTGCCCCTCAAAGGAAGTCATCAATTTCACAGGATTAAATCCCCATTAATACCCAACGTTGGCCTCCCTTAGGGCTTTTGCAGACGTGTGCTTATTCCCTCTTTTTTGCCAGGGTTGTCGATGCTTAATCTTGGAACACTTGAAAATTCTGTAGCTCTGCATGCAAATCAGGAGACTTTCTCATTTGCTACATAAATGCATCTTTGGTAGTAAAGAAATGTATATACGAGTTAAAGTATCTCTTGGCAGACCTTGATCAACATGTCTGGGCTTAGGTGTTCTATGAATCCTGTCTATTAATATGTCCCTTAGGGTCAGTATAGGGAGAATATCCTGAAGAAAATCATGCATAAAAGCAGACAAATCCTTGTCAGCAATGTCCTTTGGTATACCCAGTATGCATAAGTTTTTTTTCCTGGATCTATCTTCCGGGTCATACATCTTATCATTGATATGTGCCAATTCTTCCTTAAGGGCCTCATTTTCATGAACAAGAGCATTGATGGTGTTTGCATAATCAGCCATTTTATTCTCCACATGTGCAGTATGTTTCCCTACAGAGGAGATCTCCCCTTTTAGCTCCTTTAACAAAGAATGCATGTCTTCCCTTAATGAGGAGCAGATGGAAGCCAGAAACTCCTGCATATCCCCTTTTCTTATCGGGGTAGAGCTGCAGTGCTGTCCTCCTGCTGCACTCGCACCTCCCCCAGAGCCCCGCGAGGACCCTGAGGGAGAAGCAGCCGCCATTTTACCTGCGGCATGAGCGGTCTGACCTTTGGAGAAGAAGTCTGGCTTTAAGGGGTGGTCTGATGCTAAATTATAATTCTTCTATCTATCTAATGTCCTAATCTATGTTTTTCTAATATACTTTGATTAATAATTCCTTAGACTTCCCTAACTTCTCTATCTAATTGCTTTATTTTTCTTTCTATTACTTCATCTTTGATAATGCTTCATTTGAGAATCCCAGTGCATGTCACTAGTTAGTTGAGCACTAGTCTCTGCTCACTCATTCTTTTCTTACAATATGCAATAAACGTTTTCTCTGTTTATGGCTTATCACTTCTGACTAGAGACTGTGAAAGAGCTCTTTGTCACAGTACACAGTGGCAAGATTCTTTAGAGCACCCTTTAGAATTGCTGACTGATGCATTCTAAGTAGAGCCAGGAGCAGACCAGCCCCTGAAATGGAGGTGAGTGATGATACTTCATTTGATAGAGAAGACAGAGGTGGAGGCAGTGAATGCAACCTCTGCCTCCTGATGACTAGAGACCCCCAGCTGTCACTTCCATGTCTGAACATGCTGCTACAACTGCTGCCCTGGTTGCTAGAAGGCAGTATTCTAACACTATTGTTATTGTTGTTCTACCCTGCTTGGTGACCATTCCTGCCCTTGGTTCCCACTACGAGATGGTAGCCCTTCCGTGGTAGCCATTCACAGGACCCTGTTGTAAAAACAGATACCTGTATAGGGTTAAATGGGTGTCAGGGTTTCTCTGCAATCTACCAAATGGAGGGGCTTGTGTCAAGTCTTTCTCAGGTGGCCTTTTTGAGCATGTGGCCTTAGATGGATATGATATCAGCATGCACTGGGATTCTCAACTGAAGTATCATCAAAGATAAAGAGGTAAAAACAATGTTGAGAAGTTAAAGTATTAGGGAATGGTAGGACTATTTAATTAACATATGTGAGAAAAAAAAGTGGGCGGGTAGTTTAAATCGTGCTATTCTCATTGGTCGCTGTGTGCTGCCGGCGACCAATCAGAATAGCGCCTCACTTCCCATAGAGATATAATGAAGGACTTTGAGTTTCACATTTACCGCTGAAAGTGAGGCACTATTCTCATTGGTCGCCGTCAGCACACAGCGACCAATCAGAATAGCGCCTCACTTCCCATAGAGTTATAATGGACGACTTTGAGTTTCACATTTACCGCTGAAAGTGAGGCGCTATTCTCATTGGTCGCCGGCACCACACAGCGACCAATCAGAATAACGCCTCACTTCCCATAGAGATATAATGGACGACTTTGAGTTTCACATTTTCCGCTGAAAGTGAGGCACTATTCTCATTGGTCGCCGCCAGCACACAGCGACCAATCAGAATAGCGCCTCACTTCCCACAGAGATATAATGGACGACTTTGAGTTTCAAATTTACTGCTCAAAGTGAGGCGCTATTCTCATTGGTCGCCGCCAGCACACAGCGACCAATGAGAATAGCGCCTCACTTCCCATAGAGATACATAGCGGTGTTTCGAACAATGCATGGCCGGCCCCTTGGTTCGATTTTCGGCCACGGCACTCGGCTGTCGCCGGCCCAAGAAAATTGCAATGGACCTACGTGCCGGACTTACCGCGGCTGCAACGACTCACCTATCTATCTATCTATCTATCTATCTATCTATCTATCTATCTCTATCTCTCTATCTATCTCTATATCTATCTATCTATCTATCTATCTATCTATCTATCTATCTCTATATCTATCTATCTATCTATCTATATCTATCTATCTATCTATTTATCTCTATCTCTATATCTATCTATCTATCTCTATATCTTTCTAACTATCTATCAATATCTATATCTATCTATATCTATCTATCCATATCTATCTATCTATCTATCTATCTTTATCTCTATCTATCTATCTATCTAACTATATCTATCTATCTATCTATATCTATCTCTATCTATCTATATCTATCTATATCCATATCTATATCTATCTATCTATATCTATTTATCTATATCTATCTATATCTATCAATCTATATCTATCTATCTATATCTATCTATATCTATATCTATTTATCTATATCTTTCTCTCTCCCTCTCCCTCTCCCTCGCTCTCTCTCTCGCTCCCTCTCTCTCTCTCCCTCTCTCTCTCTCTCTCTCTCTCCTCTCCCTCTCCCTCTCTCTCTCTCTCTCCCTCTCTCTCTCTCCCTCTCTCTCTCTCTCTCCCTCTCTCTCTCCAGATTCTAGACTCCCGATTCTTTAGAATCGGGCTCACAGTTAGTTACAAATATTCTTACAATTTTTCAGTGTTTACTTGTTCTTATTTTATATTGTTTTTTTTTATTTCATTTTGATATTTTAGACAATTTTATTAGGTCTATAACATCAAATCAAGGTGAATAAAAATGTGTATATTTTAATCAGGCTATAACTTAATAACAACAAAAAAAACTATACAAGTCAACGGTTTTGCAAAGCATTGTACAAAAGTAATTCATTTATTTACATCAACCTATCCATGTGGGAGCATAGTTTCTTTCATAAATACCTACATGAAATAAAGTGGACCGTGGTAATTTCCTATTTGTGGGCCATGTCTATAGTTTGTAATAATGTTATTTTAGTTCTGTTCTCTCTATATGTTTCTTTATGTCTAAAAATCCGCTGGTACCTTAGTGCTGACACTGTAGAAGACATACAATAGGTGAGTCTTTATAGTCAAAAAACACAAGTTTTATGTATGGTAAGTATTAAAGGCATGTAAAATTGGACTTGAAAGTGCTGCTATCTCTTTTACAGTGACATTAAGATCATTCAATAGTCTTCAAAAGAAGTACTGTGCACAGTAGGCTTTTTTTTAGAAATCATATGGACTGATAGGATTAGAAGCTAACAAATGGCAAAGCAGTCAAAAATGAATCCTATTGAATTGATTCTGCAAAAATGAAGGAGCTGTTTTGAGAGTGATTTTCTTCTATGAAATGCTCAAATTAATTTTTAAAATAAAAGCAAGATTCACACTGATTCCCACCTCTTCTGTTAAAATGATACAGATGTCCCACATATCTACTGAAAAAATGGTGTTGCAACACAGGAAAATATGTCTGCTGTAGTCGATCACTAGCTAATTCAAATCACAGATGCAGTGGGATGTTATGTCTGTGAAGTTAACACCAGTAGGACATGAAATAATATATAAAAATGATCAGTGAGGTGAGTATTGCGCCACAAATCAAATGAGCGGAAAATGTAAATTCGCCTGTTCATGCATTTTTTTTCCAACGAAAAAAATTTTACTCTCCACGAATTTAGTGTCCTTTATTTTGCTCTAGGGTTATCGTCACATCTTTGAATCAGCATAGTGAGTGCTGAAATCCCTGGGGTCTCAGTCGCTAAGCTGAGGCTTCCTGGTTTGCTAGCACCTGGAGGGCTCTGCACATGTGAACGCAAAGGTCATGGCGTACATCGTGTCATCATCAGCTGCAAATTTTGCAAGTCAATATGCAGAATCCTCCAGGTCTCCTGAGCATTAGGGTTATTTTTCACACATTAATAGCCCTATATGGTTCAAAAATATGGTGGTCTGCGTCTGCCATATGCAGAAGTTAGGAAATGTGAAATACAAAAAATGATGCAATTTGTTGAATACAGATCTTTGTAAAATTCTTGTAGAATTTAATTCCACTCAGATGTATTCACTTATCTCTATATTGTACATTTAATTTCTTTTCAACATATAAAAGCATTTAATAAAAAAACACTTCCCATACTTCCTCTTTAATGAACCACAAGTGCTAGAATATCAAAATTTCAGAATAAAAATGTTGTACTTACTAATAGTTGATGTAAAATTATGTGGAGTTTATATGTAGAAAATGCTACAAAAGTCAGAATTTTGCTGCAGACGAACATCCTACAAATGTATTTTCCAGTAGCAACTGTAAAACATTAAAACACTTCAAATCTCCAAAATTGAGAATTTATGGCTTGTCCTTGAAGCGGTTATCCGGGATTTCTAAAAAAATTATTGTGCCTAAGCACCAACAGGCACGTAGCTGCCACCTACCTGCCTGTTGTTCTCGGGACCCTTCACCTCCCTTCACCATCGACACGGAGAGGTCTGAGACTGCTCCTGAAAGTGATTTTGCCGCTTCCGCTGACGTCACATCAGCGGAGGGGGCAACTTCTCCCCTCTGCTGACAGGAGCATAGCCGACGTCACACTGATTGACAGCTGGCTATCCCAATCAGGTAGCGAGGAGGCGGCTGTCAATCAATGTGACATCGACTTTGAGCTCGCTTCCAAAGAGAAGAGCGGAAACGCAGCCTCTGCTCTGTTTACCCCACCATACAGTTCTCTGCAGGAGCACTCTGTGACCACTCTGTGCTGGAGGTGAACAGAGATGAATGGCGTCGGGAACAAGCAGCAAGTAGGTGCCAGCTACCTGCTTGTTAGTGCTTGGGCATATATTTTATTTAATAAAAATCCTGAATATTCCCTTTAAAAATCTATTATATAAGTATTGTCAACATTGCACTGTTTTGCAAGAAAAAAACTCCATCAGCAATTCATACTCACAGCTGTAATTACAGCCAAAGTTGCCTTATTATATTAATGAATTGAAGAGGTTCAATACTTAGCACTTTATTATTATTGTGTTTATTAATCATTACGTACTGGTAATTACATAATTTGTTAAAGATTTGCTTTGTTTTATTTTAAAAAATCTTTTAAATATTACCAAAAGCTCATTTTAATTAATTGATATTCAATTTTTTTACAACATAAAGCAATTCATATACATAAATAATTATTCTAATAATATGGTGCTCTTCTTTTAATCAATTAAATTAAACTATAATAGAGATCTATAAATATATCAATGTTAAAGCAGGGAATTTTAATGATATTTTGATGTTGTTGTTTTATTCCACACAAATAAAATTTACGCGTTTTATTACAGTGCTTAGCTGTTATAATAAACATTATTATGTAAAAGGATTAACACTGAAAATTAATTTAGAAATGAAGATTTAGTACAATCTTTTCATTATAAAATATATTACCCAGGTGCATTATCTCTATGATTCGAAAATTAAATAGAAGTCTATACAGCAAAAATGGATTACATTTAGTTTATTTATTCATGTTTTTATTTTATTAAAATAAAATCAGAAACTAATTATCTTGCCAATGCAGATCAACTATGGTATGTAATAGCATCATTTGAAAACAATAACTGAATATCAGAAACAACAGTTAAGGGTCTCAAATGATAGTTTTAGTAAAGAAACTGTTACAATGTCACAATATTACGCTACAATTGATTGAAATGTTAGATTGTTTTCATATACTTTCGGCTGCAATTGTTTTTGATGCTTGAATGTACTGAATTTCCAATAATATAATACTCTTGAGAATTCTATTTTTATAAAAATAGACATTGATTAGAAGTGTGTGATTTTGTTTGAGTAATGAAGAAAGCTGGCTAAATATAGAAAAAAAATTAAAAACGAATACTCTCGCCTTTGCCGCTTGCTCTCCCCATATGGCCCTTGGTTCCTCTTCTTACTGCCATCGCACAATGAAACCATGGGCATCTTCATGCTGGGGTGGGTCCCCAAGGCCATGACTAGGCCTGGCATGTAACTATTCACAATATACCACGTGCAGAGAAGTCCTAGGCATATTTCTCACCAAAGAGTTTTCCGGTCTAGAGTATGCATGATAAGGAAGTTATATTATGATATGCATCGTGACCTTAGCTGATGCATCCTAGGCCTGAACTTTCAGCCACAACTAGACCAGGGACATCTCAGTGCATGCTCTTTTAACCCCATAGTGACGGTCTTCCGACTTTAGGCGTCGGAAAATTAGGGTACTTATGCCTGGCGCATGTCTTTAGACATCAGCTAGGAATAAGCTTGTAGTGCCCCCCAGTGACCAAAAATCTCCAGAGTTTCAGCAACCAGGGGTAGATTAGACCCTGTAGATTATGAATCGGGATGGTTTTTACTGGTACCGGACATGTGATCACGGTTATACACCGTTTACCGGTGTATAACAGCATTCACATGAATATACACGGAATCACCAGTAAAAAAATGATTTCTCTACCATGTCACAGGATTGAACCTGTGGCATGACAGAGAGATGTCTGCCCCAGTCCCCCAGTACTGGTACACAGCCCCCATTACCGGTGCAAAGCCCTCAACCCCTTCACCCTAACAGGGCCGGTTTTAGGCAAAATGGGGCCCTGGGCGAAAGGTTAAAGTGGGCCCTAAATGCTCACATATTGCACCGTCACACTCAGACATTTAGGTTACATTTACAAGCGCTGAATTCAGATTGGTGAATGAGTGTGATTTATAATATTCAGGTCATTCAGCGCTTGTTTTCAAACTTTTTACACAGGATGATGAAGAATGATGTGTGCAGAACAATCACCAGTAGAGCAATCGGTCCTCTACAGCAGAGGTCCCCAACTCCAGTCCTCAAGGCCCACCAACGGTCCAGGTTTTCATTATTTCCTTGGAAATTTGACAGTTGGTAATTCAATCTCCTGCACAGGTGGTGATTCCAATTGTCAAATGCCAAGGAAATCCTGAAAACATGCACTGTTGGTGGGCCATGAGGCCTGGAATTGGGGACCTCTGCTCTACAGTATCATGTTATCGGCAGCTCTTCTGCAGTTTGCAGCAGGGGATTTGCTGTCCAGAGAAAGGATTTTTGTTCTTCCATAAACATCCAATCAGCTGATGAGGAGCCGCATTTTGTTCGTTTTTTGGGCGATTGCCGACCTGTTTACACCTAGGAACTCTCGTCTGTGCTGCTGGGATTTATAAATATAGATGTTACATACACACAACTCATGGTATGTGACGCAAACACTATATATTACACATATACACTGGGAAGGTAAAAAATGTGTGTACTGTGTTAGCCAGTAGATAGCAAAATATATTGGAATCCGAGCACACACACACAGACACACACGGTATGTGACACAAACACTATATATTACACATATACACCGAGCACACACACATAGACACACACGGTATGTGACACAAACACTATATGTTACACATATACACCGAGCACACACACATAGACACACACATCCATTCCCATCATTGTCTGTGTCATACAGGACGGCTCCTCCAGGGAGAGTCGCTCTTTCTAACCTCTTATCCTCTCACCAAAAGATGGGGATCGTGAACACAGGACTCCTTATATTGATTAAAAATTACCTAAAAGAGTTTAATAAAATAGGATTTACAAAGTGGAGAGTCAGTAAGGCTAGGGTCACACATAAGCCCTTGGTCCGTTTTTGGCTTCATTTTTGTAATTTTTTTTTTCTAAGTCCAAAAACTGACAGAAAAACGGATTGGATGTAATAAACACCCTGTCCGTTTTTTTCTGGACCTAAAGACATTGCTATGTCCGTTTTTGAGCCAAAAACGTTGCTAGCAACGTTTTTGGCATCAGTTAAAAAACGCATGCGTTTTTTTTAACATGGGGCCCTATGGGAAACGCATGCGTTAACGCATGGCACATATAGGCACCTGCGTCAATGCATGCGTTAACGCATATGCGTTTTTAATGAAAAAATGACTAAGTCCAAAAACGTTCAGGGGTGCAGGAGGCTCAAAAAGCACCCTATAAAAAACGGATTGGTGATGAAAATCACTTCCAAAAACGGACTTCTATGTGTGACCCCAGCCTAAGAAGAATGTTTCCATAGGATCATCTACTTAAATGTCAGCAAAGAACGGCTATATTCTTCATATTATAAAAAAAATAAATTTGAATTAAGCTCCATCCTGTTGTTCTGGGGTCAGTAGTGGAAATATTGATCTTAAAGGAGTTGTCCAGAATTCTATAAACATGACTGATTTCTTTCAAAAACAGCACCACCCCTGTCTACAGGTTGTGTGTGATATTGCAGCTCAGCTTAATTGAAGGGAATGGGCCTATGCTGTAATACTACATGCCACCTGTACACAGGGGTGGCGCTATTTTTAAAAGAATGTAGTAAACTTTTATTAATCCTGGACATGCCCTTTAATGTCTTGTTAGTTCTGCTTGATAACTGACTACAAATGTAGGAATTAAGGAGGTTCCCTAACTAATTACAGCCATCATGAACATGTGAAGATCGAAGCCTGCGGGGGGCGCTCCTGCTGCTATGATACGGTAATTACAAGGATTTTATGTTCAAATATTTTTATTGGTTTGCAAATAAAAGAACGGTATAACATACAGTATGATTAGCATAAATGATACAGAAATCAATGAAGTACAATAAAAGGAGATTAGTAATCTAGGTGGTACAATATGAAGAAAGATGTACAATCTATATATTCATAGACCGAGGATGAATCAGAAATATATAACACTACTCAAGGCTTTAGTCGCTCGGTCAATGATTTATATAAATATCAATCATATTCCATTAATTTGATTATTTAATGTATAGCGAGTTGCTAAACAGTAACTTAACTATTTACATACATGGAAGTACAAAGAGTATATAAGAATGCCCGCTATGAATTAACGTGGGTATGATTTACTTGAAATAGTAATGCTAAATAAGTTGGATTGGGGTACGAAGATTAATCTGGTCTTGTACAATGTTGAGGTCTATATGGTTGATTTGTAGGAGACATAATTTTATTCCACTCTTTCCATTTTTTGGAGTATTTTTTAAAAAGGTTGTTTCTAAGGGCGTATGTGTATTCATATGTGTTGTGACATGCTATTTTCTCTATTGTGTTTTCCACCGTATGGGGAATAGGGTCCCTCCAGAGGACAGCAATGTTACTTTTAGCTGTGAGTAGAATTTGCGTAATGATAGGTCTTTGTTTATGAGGGATGGATTCGAGGCCAACAAGGAGAAGTACTAGTTCAGAAGATAGGTGTAATTTCAAGCCAGTGATGCTATTAATTAGAGCCTCAACTCTGTCCCAGAAGTATTTGAGAACTCTACAGCTCCAAAAAATGTGAGTCAAGCTACCAATAGCGTTACAATTCCTCCAGCAGAGGGGGGAGTTGGAGTTTTGAATTTGATGAAGTTTAAGAGGGGTATAATACCAGCGTGTGTAAATCTTATAGTGGGTCTCTGCAAGGGATGAGCAGGGGATGTAAGAGTAGATAGATTCGAAAATTTGATGCCAGACATCCGTTGTAATTTCTACGTTTAGTTCAATTTTCAAACCTTGCTTTTACATTCGATGAGTATGAAAAATGAGTGTCTTGGTTAAAGCTTTGATATATATGACCAGTTTTCCAGAAAAGAAGGCTTCGAGGATATCTGAACTTCTGAGCTAGGTTCTGGGGTAGAAAAAAGTTTAGTTTATGGGAGTTGATGAGATTTTGAATCTTCTTCCATGTCATCTCTTCTAGGATGTCGAGTTTAAATGTTTCCATAAGAAGTTGGAAGTGAATGAGTTTTTTTACTTTCATCCATTATGTCTGCAATGTACTTGACACCTAGTTTCTTTCATGAGTTTAGTTTAATTCTTGATGATATAAGTTCCAAGATATCTATATTTATCCACGTTGGAGATACCGTAGGATGAGACTTGTGAGATAGTTTCAGTAGAGTTCTCCAAGAAAGGATTGCAGATCTGATAGCAATTTCCGCAGGGAGTTTCTTAGTTTTGTCACATAGGTAGGAGAGAGTGTTGAGGCAAAGATCGCCCTGAGGTTTAATAGATTCCTCTAGATCTAACCAAGTTGGCCCATCTTCTCCTGCCCACTAATTCTGGCTTAATTTAATTAGAGTAGCATGGTAGTAGGCAGTTAAGTTGGGCAAGGCGAGTCCTCCATGTTTTTTGTTCTTTTCTCGGATTAATCTCGCTACCCTAGGTTTCTTTTTTACCCAGATGAATGTAACCAACTGAGATTGCAATTTTTGTAACCACTTATTCGGGATTGTTAAAGGGATAGATCGAAAAATTTATATAAGTTTTGGTAAAAGGCTCATCTTGTATGCATTGATTCTGCCAAACCAAGAGATTTCTATCTTTGCCAGATGTAGAATATCGGTCTGTATAGTTTTGTAAATGGTTTTTAGGTTAGTATCTACAATTGATGTTAGAGGTTTAATAAGTTTAATTCCAAGATAGTTGATATGGTCGTTTTCCCAGGCCAGATTAAACTCCAATTTAAGAGCAACTAACGTTTGCGGATTCAGGTGTAGATGTAGAACTTGTGTTTTAGTTAAATTTATTTTGTAATATGAAATATTTCAGAATGTTTTAATTGTGTCCAATAAGTTCCTTATTGATTTAAGTGGCGTAGATAGTGTTAAAAGAATGTCATCTGCGAAAAAAGATGTTTTAAAATGACTTTTGTGTGCCGGGGTACCGCAGATTAAGGAATTAGATCGAATCTTTTCGGCTAGGGGCTCTATGTAGAAATCAAAAAGGGATTTTATAACATGGATTTTATAACTTTACCGCTGAGCGATTTTTCGTTTTTATTTTTCCCTCGCTTCTTCCAAGAGCCATAACTTTTTTATTATTCTTCCATATAGCTGTACAAGAGCTTGTTTTTTGCTAGATGAGTTGTACTATTGAATGACATCATTCATTCTACCACAAAATGTACTGTAGATTGAGAAAAAAATTCCAAGTGCTTTGAAATTGCAAAAAAAAAGTGCAATTCCACAATTCTTTTTAGTTTTTTATTTATCATGTTAACTATATGGTAAAAGTGACTTCTTAAGTTGATTATCTAGGTCAGAATAAGATACTGAACATTTTTTTTATTTCAATCATAAAAAACACCCAGAAATTGCTAAAAAAAAAAAAATAATAAAAATGTGCTTTATTCGCCATTTTCCGAGACCCATGATGTTTTAATTTTTGAAGATACAGGGCTATGTGAGGGCTTACTTTATGTGTCCTGAGCTGACATTTATATTGATACCATTTAGAGTCAGATACATTTTGATCGTCTTCTATTGCATTGTATTGTAACAACGTGGTGGCCCAAACAACATAATTATGTCGTTTTTATTTTTTTCCCGTTAAGCCATTTACCAATTGGATTAATTTACTTCATATATTGATAGCTTAGATTCTTACGAACGCAGCGATACCAAATATGTGTATTTTTACATTTTTTTTACTGTTTTATTGCTATTTTCAGTTCAGCTCCTTTGGGGGCCCCTAAGAGAGTGGGGGCCCTGGGCAACTGCCCTAACATGGTGCTGGAGCGCGCCAGAAGCAACGCCGGCAGTCACCTCCTGTGGTTTTCTCTCTGATGTGACATGATCACACATGTCACATCGGAGAGAAACAGCCCCCTGCCTTCCGATCCCCTTGGTCCCTAAGTCTACAGCTCTGGTCCTCACCACACCCCGGCCGTCATCCTCATCATCTCCATCCCATCTGACAGGTCAGATGAGAGGGAGATGAGCCATTCTCCACTGCCCTGGGACCCTGACAGGTCATTCCACCCCCCATCCCCGGTCATCCCCCGAAACGTACTTTCATTCCCTGTGGCCCTCAGTGCAGATCTCAAAGGGGTCATAGCAGGACACCACCCTTGCTTCACACAGGGGTCAATTATGATGCAAATTGATGTTTCAATTAAAAATCTACCTAATTTGACAATTGTCACTTCAGTGAGGAAGGTGGCGCTAGAGTTCGTCCACTTCCTCACTAAAGTGACAATTTGCATATTTCCCAGAGGAGCATTGTGGCTATAAGTCTCCTTATCAGCTTATCTGTATCTTTATGCTGGCAAGCAGAGTCCTCTCCATGAGGAAAATAGCTACTTCCCCAGACCTCGTCTTAGTTTCTCACACACCCAGATCAGAAGTCCCACACACTGCACTGATGAGGGGCAGTCACCACGAAACACAGAGTTTGCAGTTTGTGGTTCTGATCTAGCACAAATGCTTGGTCATTTTAAAAGGCTTGTTAAAGAGTCAACTATGACTTTGAGGATTGCTACCTAAAGGTGGCACTAGAGTTTTTCCACTTCTTCACTGAAGTGACAATGTGCATATTTCCCAGAGAAGCATTGAAGCTATTAGTCTCCTTATCAGCTTATCTGTCTCTTTATGCTGACAGGCAGATTCCTCTCCATGGGGAAAATAGCTACTTCCCCAGACCACGTCTTAGCTTCTCACACAGCCAGAACAGAATTCCCACACACTGCACTGATGAGGGGCAGTCACCCCAAAATGCAGTGTCTGCAGTTTGGGGTTCTTATCTGGCACAAATCCTTGGACATATTAAAAGGCTTGTTCAAGTGTCGACTATGACTTTGAGGTTTGCTACCTAAAGATGGCACTAGAGTTTGTCCACTTCCTCATTGAAGTGACAATTTGCATATTTCCCAGAGGAGCATTGTGGCTATAAGGCTAGGGTCACACTTGCGTCATGACCCTAGCCTGGCGCATTCGTCCTAAACTTAGTGCCAGGCAGGCTTAGCGAATAATGTTAACGACAGGTAACGCTATGTGTCACCTGCCTGTGCATTGCTAAGGAAACGTGAAGCATCCCACAGCCAGCAGTTTTACTCCAAAGTCCCGGATATGCGCTTTTCATCAGTGCACAGGAAACGCGGTCTGCAGCATTTTCTTGTGCGCTGATGAAAAGCGCATATCGGGTCTTTGGAGTGAAGCTGCCGGATGAGGGTAAGCTTCACATTTCCATAGCAATGCAGAGGCAGGCGGCTCATAGCGTTACCTGTTGTTAACGCTATGTGCTATGCCTGCTGGCACTAAGTTTAGAATGGATGCGCCAGGCTAGGTTAATGACGCAAGTGTGACCGTAGCCTAAATCTCCTTATCAGCTTATCTGTCTTCTTATGCTGGCAGGCAGATTCCTCTCCATGAGGAAAATAGCTAATTCCCCATACCTAATTTGACAAATTTGAATCTCATCAGATCTTTCATTTCTAAAACTAATTGAAGACATCTTTTGACGTCATACAAATTATAATCTGTTGTTACAACCAGACATGAATGCAGCAATGATTGCCTATTGACAATACATCCTGTAGAAGCAGTCATGTAGTGCTCTTTTTCACTTAAAAAAACCCATTCTTCAGCCACTACAGTACGATATCCTAAAGCTGTTAACTAAAAAAAGGACATCAATTAATAAAATAAAAAAGAAAACTGAAAAAGTGACCTCACGTACCACAGTTAAGTATAACAATACTAATGCAATTCAGGATGCACCAGGCATTCATAATAAAAAGTGAAGACTGAACACGTGTAAAATATTGATGCAACCACTCCTACACTTACGAACGTGAAAGGGAGTGTTTCCTAGCATTGTAAATGCAAAAAGTTAAGGTTTGTATAGGACACTATTTAATAAAATATGTAAAGTGTTCCTTGCCTGCTTACAGCCTATTGATGACAATATGCTAGTAAATTAATCTGTCTGTCGAGCACTATGTAAGTGCACCCCAAGTTACAGTCACCCTTATTCCCTCCACCAACACTACATTGCCTGACTGCACCCCGCACATGATGGTTGTATTTTGGCCAAAATGCACAAGCTCGCAACTTATGTCAAGGGTTTGCATTGTCTTGCGATTCCCTACACTGAAATTAAATGCAAATGACTGAAAAAAAGACCAAAAAGAAAAAAAACAAAAAATGTGGTTATATATAAATTTATTTAAAGCGAACCTGACCCCTCCAAATCACCCCCAACCCTATTAATATCTGTCCCTGCACCCTAACATATCAGTATTAGTGCTCCTTTTCTATAAAAAAAAAGCGCTCTGTAACATTGGAATAATCAACAATATACACTTACAAATCTGAGACTTCTTGTCCCTGAATAAGTCTCACAGGGCGTCCCCTGTGAGACTCTAAGCCCTCCCAGGTGCTCATTTTCACGCCCCGAATGATCCACCCTTTCTCTGTCTGTGCTGCTGTGATGTGCAGCTGAAGGCAGGACTAATGATTTGCATTCTGTGAGTGATAGAGAGGGGGAGGGTAAAGCCTGCACAAGCAGGGCAAACAGACAGAGAGAGGGTGGATCCTGGTGCCTGCAAAACAACACGCCCTAAGAGATTAAGAATATAGCCCCTGCTAATTATAATCACTAATGAGTAAGTATTGAAACGTTTTTATGCACTTTCACAAGATGCTTTTAGGAGACAAAAGGAGTGTGAGATTAGTGATAAGATGGTGCAGGGACATGTTTTGGTAGCTTAGGAGGTGTTTTGGAGGTGACAGGATCCCTTTAATGTTACCAACACAAGTCATTATTTGTAACTTATGGATATTTTTCTCAATATAATTTACATTTATGATAATTAATTTTTGGTTTATATATTGATACTGCAAATAAAACTTTTTGGAAACTTAGTGACCACAGGATCATATTATATCAAGTAAAAGTGGCTTTGGTCTCTTTTTAATTCTTCGGAGCACCACATATCTTGGGATGTGAGTAAAGGTAAAGAAGGTCACATCTTTACAATACTTACAACAATAGATATCTGCCGCGACACTACTAGATATGCAAATAATAGATTAATGAGTGGCACTAGAAGGAAGAAGATCAAACTGAATATTGCAAATGTGTAATGCAGAAAACTGCCCTGTGCTAAAATTGAAATCAGAGGTCTTAGTCTCATCAGTGGCCACTGAAGATCAAGCCTGGCACCCACTTCAAGGGGCCTCCACTGCCAGGTCCTGACACTATGCCCTAGTGAGATGGTGAACTAGTGAAATCTGTATGAGCTTATATGTCTAAGGATGTAATTAAAAACAGGTGTGTGCTAGGACCTCACACTGGAGTCCATGAGTGGCTACCAGACTAAGAAAAGAGGAAGGGGAAAATTATGCATAATGGGAGCTCAGTCAAAAAAGACAATATGTAAAATATGTATAAGACTGGCGTCACCGTATATGTAGGTGCTGGCAGAAAATAATTATACTTACAACAATAGATATCTGCCGTGACTGAGACTGCCGAGACTGAGCTCCCATTATGCATAATTTTCCCCTTCCTCTTTTCTTAGTCTGGTAGCCACTCATGGACTCCAGTGTGAGGTCCTAGCACACACCTGTTTTTAATTACATCCTTAGACATATAAGCTCATACAGATTTCACCAGTTCACCATCTCACTAGGGCATAGTGTCAGGACCTGGCAGTGGAGGCCCCTTGAAGTGGGTGCCAGGCTTGATCTTCAGTGGCCACTGATGAGACTAAGACCTCTGATTTCAATTTTAGCACAGGGCAGTTTTCTGCATTACACATTTGCAATATTCAGTTTGATCTTCTTCCTTCTAGTGCCACTCATTAATCTATTATTTGCATATCTAGTAGTGTCGCGGCAGATATCTATTGTTGTAAGTATAATTATTTTCTGCCAGCACCTACATATACGGTGACGCCAGTCTTATACATATTTTACATATTGTCTTTTTTGACTGAGCTCCCATTATGCATAATTTTCCCCTTCCTCTTTTCTTAGTCTGGTAGCCACTCATGGTCTCCAGTGTGAGGTCCTAGCACACACCTGTTTTTAATTACATCCTTAGACATATAAGCTCATACAGATTTCACCAGTTCACCATCTCACTAGGGCATAGTGTCAGGACCTGGCAGTGGAGGCCCCTTGAAGTGGGTGCCAGGCTTGATCTTCAGTGGCCACTGATGAGACTAAGACCTCTGATTTCAATTTTAGCACAGGGCAGTTTTCTGCATTACACATTTGCAATATTCAGTTTGATCTTCTTCCTTCTAGTGCCACTCATTAATCTATTATTTGCATATCTAGTAGTGTCGCGGCAGATATCTATTGTTGTAAGTATAATTATTTTCTGCCAGCACCTACATATACGGTGACGCCAGTCTTATACATATTTTACATATTGTCTTTTTTGACTGAGCTCCCATTATGCATAATTTTCCCCTTCCTCTTTTCTTAGTCTGGTAGCCACTCATGGACTCCAGTGTGAGGTCCTAGCACACACCTGTTTTTAATTACATCCTTAGACATATAAGCTCATACAGATTTCACCAGTTCACCATCTCACTAGGGCATAGTGTCAGGACCTGGCAGTGGAGGCCCCTTGAAGTGGGTGCCAGGCTTGATCTTCAGTGGCCACTGATGAGACTAAGACCTCTGATTTCAATTTTAGCACAGGGCAGTTTTCTGCATTACACATTTGCAATATTCAGTTTGATCTTCTTCCTTCTAGTGCCACTCATTAATCTATTGTTTCCATATCTAGTAGTGTCGCGGCAGATATCTATTGTTGTAAGTATAATTATTTTCTGCCAGCACCTACATATACGGTGACGCCAGTCTTATACATATTTTACATATTGTCTTTTTTGACTGAGCTCCCATTATGCATAATTTTCCCCTTCCTCTTTTCTTAGTCTGGTAGCCACTCATGGACTCCAGTGTGAGGTCCTAGCACACACCTGTTTTTAATTACATCCTTAGACATATAAGCTCATACAGATTTCACCAGTTCACCATCTCACTAGGGCATAGTGTCAGGACCTGGCAGTGGAGGCCCCTTGAAGTGGGTGCCAGGCTTGATCTTCAGTGGCCACTGATGAGACTAAGACCTCTGATTTCAATTTTAGCACAGGGCAGTTTTCTGCATTACACATTTGCAATATTCAGTTTGATCTTCTTCCTTCTAGTGCCACTCATTAATCTATTATTTGCATATCTAGTAGTGTCGCGGCAGATATCTATTGTTGTAAGTATAATTATTTTCTGCCAGCACCTACATATACGGTGACGCCAGTCTTATACATATTTTACATCTTTACAATACTGTGACTGTTGCTATTGAATACCATAAATCTTTTTAAAAGGTTATTAATATTTAGTACCTCCAAAAAAATTTTTTTAGCAAAAAAGATGTGTATTATAAGAATTAATGTTCTACCTTGATTACTGTATATACTCGTGTATAAGCTGACCGTGTATAAGCCGACCCCCCTACTTTTGCCCCCAAAACCTGGGAAAACCTATTGACTCGTGTATAAGCCGAGGGTGGACCCCAGCACAAGTATACAGCCCCCAGAAGTGTGGTATACAGCAGCCTCCCCAGTGGTAGTATACAGCAGCAGCCCCAGTGGTATATACAGCAGCAGCCCCAGTGGTATATACAGCAGCAGCCCCAGTGGTATATACAGCAGCAGCCCCAGTGGTAGTATACAGCAGCCCCAGAGGTATATACAGCAGCCCCAGTGGTAGTATACAGAAGCCCCAGAGGTATATACAGCAGCCCCAGTGGTAGTATACAGAAGCCCCAGAGGTATATACAGCAGCCCCAGTGGTAGTATACAGAAGCCCCAGAGGTATATACAGCAGCCCCAGTGGTAGTATACAGAAGCCCCAGAGGTATATACAGCAGCCCCAGTGGTAGTATACAGAAGCCCCAGAGGTATATACAGCAGCCCCAGTGGTAGTATACAGAAGCCCCAGAGGTATATACAGGTGCCCCCCATCAGTATACAGCAGCCCCAGTGGTAGTATACAGATGCCCCAGAGGTATATACAGGTGCCCCCCATCAGTATACAGCAGCCCTAGTGGTAGTATACAGATGCCCCAGAGGTATATACAGGCCCCCCCATCAGTATACAGCAGCCCCAGTGGTAGTATACAGAAGCCCCAGAGGTATATACAGGCCCCCCCCATCAGTATACAGCAGCCCCAGTGGTAGTATACAGATGCCCCAGAGGTATATACAGGCCCCCCCCATCAGTATACAGCAGCCCCAGTGGTAGTATACAGAAACCCCAGAGGTATATACAGGCCCCCCCATCAGTATACAGCAGCCCCAGTGGTAGTATACAGATGCCCCAGAGGTATATACAGGCCCCCCCATCTATATACAGGCCCCCCCCCATCAGTATACAGGCCCCCCCCCCCGCTGCAATCCTGTAAAGGAAGAGATTAGTACACTTATCCCTGCTGCTATCCCGCTGTCGCTGTCCCGCCGCCATCGCGATCCTCCATCTTCTTCCGGCTTCCTCCTCGGTGGCGCAGACAATGACGTCATTGCCTGCGCCCACCGGAGGAAGCCGGAAGAAGACGGAGGATCGCGATTGCGGCGGGACAGCGGCAGGGATAAGTATACTAATCTCTTCCTTTACAGGATTGCGACGGGGGGGGGCCCTGTATACTGATGGGGGGCACTGTATACTGTATACATTGTATACAGTATACAGTGACTCGTGTATAAGCCGAGGGGGGAATTTTCAGCCCAATTTTTGGGCTGAAAAACTCGGCTTATACGAGAGTATATACGGTATTCCTAAATAAATAAATTATCACAATGTGTACATTAATAAATATATAAGCTTTTTGCATACAGATCATAGTTTTTTTTTTTACCTTTATCTCCTTTGTTTGTCCATCCCTCTTCTCCTTATGCATTCAAGAATAAAAAAGGGTAAGGAGAGAGAGTAAGTGATGGTAACTAACTACGGCCATGTTCACACACATGCGTTTTTTTGCCCATCTCTGCGTTTTTTGGGGTGTGAAAAAAAACGCAGGTGCGTTAACGCAGGGTACATGTGAGTGTACATGCGTTTTTCAGGGCCACTTGCGTTTTTTTTCCCATAGCCCAAAAAACGCTGCATGCAGCGTTTTTGGGTCCTAGGAAAAAACGCAGGTGAGTTTCCCCAAAAACGCATGCGTTTTTTAACATGGGCCCCTATGGGAAACGCTGGGAAACGCAGATGTAAACGCAGGGCACACGCAGACACCTGCATTAACGGTAGCATTTTTGTAAAGGGGTCATGAAAAAGGAAAATTTTTTTTTTCAATAGCACCCCCCCTATATAAGCAGGAAAACGAAATAACATTTTTTATGATAGCACCCCCCTTCCCCCCCTCCCCCTCCCCCCCTTGGTCGGCAGGAAAACGAAAAAAAAACTTCCTTCAGTGAAAACATAAATTTTTATGCCATGCGTTTTTTGTTATTTGGGTGTTTGGTGAAAAAATGACTATTTGCAAAAACGGTTTCAATGCTTTCACACACACAGGGCACATTTTTTGGCACTCTTAAGAAAACGCAAGTGCTTTTAGGAGTGCTAAAAAAAAAAAACGCAATTTGTGTGTGAACATGGCCCACTACTTACCTTACCCCACCTTTTCCATCTGTCATGCTTTTAGGTTTCACTAATTCCTTTCTGTCGGTCATGGAGCCAACACCACAGTAATTAAACATTTAGCACATCTCTCCGGATGCTTCCCAGTTCAAGTCATCTGACCACAATTGTCAATGACTGGCCTTAGCTTTTTTTTAGTTTTTAATGAGAAGGATATCAGAATTATCATTTTTGAACTCACTGCAGGTGGTATACATGGAAACCGTTTCTGTTCAATTGACCAACTGGTTTATTCAGTCTTCATAAACCACTCAATAGAACAAATTTAAAGAAATCCTTTTTCCAGTACGAGGTAACTGAAACAAAAAATAACCAGTCGGTATACTATTGCAGGATTATGGCCATGTTCACACTCACCTGCGTTTTTGGCATTCTCTGCGTTTTTCTGCAGTTTTCCAAAAACGCAGGTGCGTTAACGCAGGGTACATTTAAGTGTACATGCGTTTTTCAGCTCCACTTGCGTTTTTTTCCCCCAGTCCAAAAAACGCTGCATGCAGTGTTTTTTGGGTATTGGAAAAAAAACGCAGGGGTGGTTTCCCAAAAACGCATGCGTTTTTTTAACATGGGGCCCTATGGGAAACGCATGCGTTAACGCAGGACACCTATAGGCACCTGCGTTAACGCTAGCGTTTTTAAAAAGCTCAGTTAAGCACCCTGCGTTAACGCTAGCGTTTTTGCCTGCGTTTTTGGCCAAAAAATGACTAAGTCTAAAAAGTGTCAAATCCTTTCAGACACACAAGGGACACTTTTTGGCACTTTTAGAAAAACGCAGGTGGTTTTTTTCCTGCTAAAAAAACGCAAATTGAGTGTGAACATGGCCTATGATGTTCAGGATAATGTTTCACTCTCAAGCAAGAGTACTACCAATGAAGTTTTGTTTACCTTTACACTTACAGCATTGAATGAAAGTAATGATCTGCATTTTACTTCCTGTACGATGCCCTAGAGTGAGGATATGTGAGCAGTCATTCACTCTCTTGCTGCTCATACCCATAGCTCAGACACTACCTATTCACTCTCTCAGCAGTATTATTATTATTATTTATTTATAGAGCACCATTGATTCCATGGTGTTGTACATGAGAAAGGGCTACATACAAGCAAGTTAAAAATACAATGAACAAACTAACAGTTTGGGGAGAGAGGACCCTGCCCTTGTGGGCTTACATTCTACAGGGTAATAGGGAGAGAACAGTAGGTCGAGTCTGCTCTGTTGGTGGTGGAGCGTCGGGTCCGATGGTGGTGGAGCGCCAGGTCCAGCGGCAGTGGAGCACCAGGTCCAGTGATGGTGGAGAGTCTGGTGGTGAGGTGGCACTGTGGTCATGCAGGCTGTAGGCTGTTCTGAAGAGATGGGTTTTCAGGTTCCGCTTGAAGGTTCTGAGTGTGGGGGACATTCAGATGTTTTGGGGTGCAGAATTCCAGAGATTGGGGAATGCTTGGGCAAAGTCTTGCAGTTGGTTAGATGAGGAACGTACAAGTGTGAAGACAAGAAGGAGGTCTTGGGAGGATCTAAGAATACGAGTTAGATGATATCGGAAGATTAGTTTAGAGATATATGGGGGGGACAGATTGTGGATGGCTTTGTAAGTCAATGTTAGTAGTTTCAATTGGATACGCTGGATAAGCAGTAACCATACTGGATCGTGCTTCTAGATTTGCATCGCTAAAGCTATCAAACTCAACCTTATATATCTCACTTAAAGACTTTTCCACTGACATTCTCAAATATTGCCTCTGCTCAAGACACCTTCCACAACAAAACAATGGAGCATCAGTAGAGCATCTACATTGTCATGTTTATTTCTGCCCCTATCTTCTACATGGAAGATAAAGTCTTGGAAAGCAAAAAACCTTCTGGTCACTTGGGACTTCTTCCCCTTCTTTACCCTCATCCACCTCAACAGGTCATGGTCTGACAGTATCCCAATTATCCATCCCAATTGGTAATATATTAATGTGTTAACAGCCCACCTAAATGTCAAGCCCTCCTTTTACACAATGGAGAAGTTATTTTCGCAGTATGATAGTTTCCTACTCAGGTACAGTAATGGGTGTTCTTCTCCATTAAATTTGTGGGACAAGACAGCACGTAACCCACCGTCTGAGGCATCTGTCTGGACCAAAAATTCTTTTTTTAAGTCAGGTTCCATCAAAACTGGCTGCTTATACAGGGACAGCTTTAGTTCCTGGGAAGGAGTCTCTACTTCTGATGTTTATTTGGCCATAGCTGACTTTATACCTTTCAGGAGGTCAAGGGTGTGGCTATCATGGGGAAGTTTGGGATGAACCATCAATAATATCCCACAATTTTGAGGAATTCCTTCACTTGCTTTTTTAAGAGTGGTTTTGGCCAATTCTGGATGGCATCCACTTTGTTTATTTGGTGCTTCTTTTTGCCCCTACCCACCATGTAGCCTAGGTATTTAGTCTACTTCCCTATGACAATTTTCTTTGGCTTCAGAGAAGACCTGGCCTTCCTTAAAGCATCAAGCATGACTTGAACAATTTTTAAATTAGTTTCCCAATCCAGGTTAAAGATCATGATATCATCTAAGTTTGCCACTGTGTACTTCATGTGGAGAACTAGGATCTGGTCCATGGCCCTCTGGAAAGTGGCTAGAGATAATTACAATTCAACCGACATCCTTGTGTACTGAAAGCATCTGTCAGGCATAGACAACAGGATTTGACATGATAGATTGACATGAGACATTGGGTAAGTATCACACAGAGACCTAATTCAGCTTTAAATAATCATGACAGAATCTCAATTCTTTGTCTGGTTTTGGTACTAAGGCAAAGCGAGTGGCCCACCCATTCTTAGACTCTTTAATGATGCTCATAATCATAATTTGCTTTATCACATTTGAGATCTTCGCATAGTAGGCTTTGGGAATCTGGTATTTCTTTAATTTTACCCATACATAGGGTTCAGTAATAATCTCATCTACTATGATCAGTCTATACCCTGGTTATACTGAGAATAAATTTCTGTATCAATGAAGAAATTGTCAGCATTGCTGCTTCTGGACCCATGACAGCGCGTCTGTCATGATGACATCTTCCACATCATCTTCAAGCTGTCTCGACATGGCTTAATCAGGTTGACTTGGTACACCTGGTACGGCTTTCTTTTCTCTGGCTGGTTAACCTTGCTCCATTTTTCTAACACACTGTATGGCCCTTGCCACTTAGCCAGAAACTTACTTTACACAGTGGGTATTAGCACTAACACACGATTCCTGATTTATCCTTCGCCGACTGTTTGTAGACCCTGGACTGAACCTTTTGTGCTGAGAGGATGCTGTCTTTCACAATAGGCTACACCTCTGAAATTTTTTCCTACATCTGGGCCACATGTTTGATGATGATCCTGTAAAGTGTAACTTCTACTTCCCAGGTCTACTTTGCTATGTCCAGGAGTCTGCAAGAGTGTTGGCCAAACAGCAGTTCAAATGAAGAAAACCCCATGGGACCTCGCTGATGGAAAATATCAGACACAGGAGAAGGCAGTCCCAGCCTTGCCAATCTTCCCAGCAACCTTCAATAGCATTGATTTTATTGTCTTATTTAAAGAGGACCTTTCACCCACTTTTTGCAATGCTAATTGAATGCAGCGTGTCTGCTGCATTCAGGGAAGGGGTTCCCCATGTCTCTAGCCCCCCTGGAAGCTGTTAAAAAGAATTTATAAAATGTATAGATAATGAGTCTGGAGGGACTTACTCAGTAAAGAGTCATCACTTTTCCCTGGTGTCCTCCCTACCTCCAGCCCTCTCAGTGCCACCTCTTGTTCAGCCTCCTTTATGTGTATGCCCTCCTCCCTGCCTCCAGCCTTCTGTGTACCACCTCCAGCCCTCTCTTGTTCAGCCTCCTGTATGTGTCATTGCTGAAGGCTGGAAATGGCACACAGAAAGCTAGAGGTGGGAAGGAGGAAAGACACATAAAGGCAGCTGAACAAGAGGTGGCACAGAGAAGGTTGGAAGAAGGGAGGACACCAGGGAGCAGCAATGACTCATTACTGAGTAAGTCTCTCCGGACTCCATATCTGTACACTTTATAGTCTTTTTAACAACTTACAGGGGGGCTAGAAACATGGGGGACCCCTTCCCTAAATGCAGCAGTCATGCTGCATTCAGTTAGTATAGCACCAGTGCGGTAACAAGTCCTCTTTAACCTCTACACTAGGCTGCCTGTGTCTTCATAGTACACTGATGTCTTAAGTTGTTTAATATGGAGGGCTTTATGTAACTCTCATTATTTTGGACATGAATAAAACTCCTTGGTCCATCTGGATCTCCTTTCCAGTCCCTTTTGATTGAAGATATGAACCAACACTATAGAAATATTCCTCATGGAAAAGTTTATTAGTGGTTCAGATTCCAGGTACATAGTTAAGAATTACTATGATATTCAAGTGGAAGAAAAATCTCACGCTTACCAGCATTTTCAGATTGAGTTCACACTCCTCTTTTGCAGAGGAGCCTTATCTCCATGAAACATGGGTAACAGTGCTCGCTCAGGGAAGCCCAGCTTTGGGCAGACAGATTCAATGAAGAAAAAGAAATCATGTCTCTTTAAATTTCATGCTTTATTGTGAAATTTTAAAAAATTCCATTGACAAGCAAACAGAACAATTCAGTACAAATGGAGAGAGCTCAGGTCTGTGCTCAGACCCATTGAAGCGCACGCAAGCGCAAAATGGCCATTGTCTGTTGTAGCCTCTGATGTCTCGTACCTGAGCCCTCGCCCCTTACTACCTTGTTCTACTGGCATGTCAATGGACTTTTTTATTATTGCATAATAAAGTATTAAGATTTAAAGAGACGTGTGCCACAGGATTTTTTCTTCAGTGATGACTAGGATATATTGATGCCCCTTGGCAGACTTGACCAGGGCTACCACTAAATATGTAGACACTTGGTCAAATTGGACTTCTGTGATGGGAACAAGCACCAAGGGACTATGAAAGTGAGCAAGCAGGGCAGTTAGCTGGCAGATGGGACAGGATGGAATAGTTTAAAATCTCTCGGTGACAGTCAGGTGGGAAGAACCTCTAAAGGATCCGCTCTTGGGCTTTATCTATGCCCAGATCACCTCCCTACATATGGGAATGTTCCATGTATAATGAAGGGCTTTTTAGCTTAGGGCTATAGGGCCATAGAACCAACAGTTGCTATTTCACTGTATCTCTCTGCCTGGTTTGCTGATATACCAAGTCTCCATTTAAGCAAAATATGGGTAACAAGTGTTGCCCCAGGCTCCTGAGCAACCTCTTTTTGAAATAAATGCCTTGTCAAATGCCACTGTCAGATTTAGATTTGTATGTTGGTTGGTCGCAAAGTTTCCCCAGAGAAGCCCAGGTCAGTTTTATAATAACGATTGATAATTTTCCTGACTGAACTTGAGAATACCCTCAAGTTTGAGCAACTTTCTGTATTTACTAATCTTCATGTCTTAAAGTATTTATGAAATGTCATTAGTGTTTGCTTAGTTGAGTGTTTCTTGACATTATCTGCAGAAAGATAAAAAAGACAAAAGTAGCTTCGACCCGTCGAAGCGCATACCAGTGCAAAACGGTGCTGTCGTCCATCCTGCCACTCCCTCCCTGCACTATGTATCACCGCTAAATATGAAATGAAGAACCACCGCTACACATATCTGGTGAGTGCCGTCTTTTCTTTATGAAATTTGTCATGGACTTGTTGCCTCTTGGACCAGGCACCTAGAGGCTGGGGTCACACATAGAAGTCCGTTTTTGGAAGTGATTTTCATCACCAATCCGTTTTTTATAGGGTGCTTTTTGAGCCTCCTGCACCCCTGAACGTTTTTGGACTTAGTCATTTTTTCATTAAAAACGCATGTGCGTTAACGCATGCGTTAACGCAAGTGCCTATATGTGCCATGCGTTAACGCATGCGTTTCCCATAGGGCCCCATGTTAAAAAAACGCATGCGTTTTTTAACTGATGCCAAAAACGTTGCTAGCAACGTGTTTGACTCAAAAACGGACAGAGCAATGTTTTGAGGTCCAGAAAAAAACGGACAGGGTGTTTATTACATCCAATCCGTTTTTCTGTCAGTTTTTGGACTTAGAAAAAAAAAATGACAAAAATGAAGCCAAAAACGGACCAAGGGCTTATGTGTGACCCTAGCCAGATTGTGCTCATTTTGTGTCCAGCATAACTTGAATGCTTAGCAGCGATAACTCTGCTCCACTCCCTCTTCAATGTTGTGTAAAAAAGACAAAAGCATTTATTGTGTGAATCTGCACAAATGACACATGAATTAGATGGAGATGGATCCACGCTCTACTGTTGTGCTGCTAGAAGCTACACTCTCTTCAGGTGGGAGAGGGTGCCAGTCTGTTGAAAAAATGAGGCTAACTCTGCACTTGCTTTGGAGATCAATCCATGCCAGGATGACAAAAAGAAAAAAGAATTAATTAAATCAGGGACCATGTTCCTAAAAAGCCACTGCACATCCAGGTTGGGAACTGAACAATGGATTACACATGTACTGTCCCCTTCCACAGAATGTGCCTGAGGAAGGGAGCAGTCTCCACCTGAAATGCATGGTGCCATTTAAATTGTCTTCATCTACTGGGTTTTTCTGTTCTCTATTGCAGCACCTGAACATATTCACCCTTTTTTCGACGTGTAATCCTCTTTACATATTCTGTTATTTAAAAGTCGTAAAATAGGGCACAACGTGCTATGAAGCTGTGTATCAACACACCTAATTTCACATATGGACTCATGAGGAAGCATACCTGTTCATTACAAGTCCTTCTAGGTTACTACTTGATGAAGCTGCTACAGTTCTGTGCAAACTAATTGGGACAAAGAAAGTCTTTACTTGTTTTTCTTGCATTAGTTTTACTTTTTCTGATAAATGTTTCATCAGTTCTTGGTGTCTTTTCCCTTTTTCTTCCACATTTCCCTTTTCGCTTTCACAGTTTCATTGTGTCTGCGAATTATTCTTGAAACGGTAGATTTTCCAATACCAACGGTGGAAGCGATTTATCTTACAGTCAGACTTGTATGTTCAGTAAGAGTAATAATTCTAGACCTCTTCCGTGGAGTAACATCCATTTTTACAGGCACGAATCACGCTGAGAGGCAAAGTACACTAAACCACTCCTCACAGAAACAAGCTCTCACCTGAAGCTGAGGGGGCAGCTAGCTGTTATTTTCTGTCTAAAACCAGTGAAACCACACATTTTGTTACTCAAGGTTGTACAATCACACCTGTTCAAAGCAGTTAAAACTGGTTTGAATCACTGATTGGTAACCCCAACTTATGATTTTACTTAAAAAATTCTTTGTCCAAATTAATTTGCACTGTACTGTATAGAGAACTTTAAGGGTACCTTTACACGCCGCTACTGGAGGATGGATACCATCCGCTACTTCACGTGCACGAGCACGCCCAAACGGTTACAAACGGGAAACGCACCCTCTTTACACGCCGCCACAAGGTGCGCTACGCTACGCTACATCTGTAACTAGCTACATCGCCGGGTGTCTCAAGTAGCCATCTGTAGCTCATCTTAGCTCATTTACACACCTCTACAACCAGCTACTATGGGCGGACCTGGTGCAGCAGGGACAGCACATAGGCGTGCTCCAATTGTGGATTACGAGACGTCCGTACGCTGATAGGACAAAGCAATAATACCATGATTGGACAGGCATCGCAGGAGGCTGATTAATACATGACGCTCGAGCAATTGTGTAGTGTGACTGGGCAGCTCCTTAAATATGCCGCCCTGTGCGGCGACAACCAATCGCAATGCAGGAGCTTCCTCCAATGATCGCTGAAGGGGGCGCGGAAACCCGGACCCTGTGTCACGCCCCAGCTACATAGCATGGTGTAGAAACAACCCTTCTGTTCCTTCTTTACACGCCGATACAGCTCGCTACAATCGGCTTTGTAGCCATCTGTTTTCGAGCAGTGCTCGGAAACAGATATATCTGTAGCCGGCTGTGTCGTCCCGTCTTCACACGCCGCTACTACGGGCTATATTGACGCTACAAGCTACATTTGTAGCCTGTAGCGGGTTGTATCCATCCTCCAGTAGCGGCGTGTAAAGGTACCCTAAGAGTGGGTAAAATGTCATCTTTATGGATAATGTCATCTTTGAGGAATCTATGATTTGACACACATTTTGATTTGTTTCACTTGTGCTTCCCCGTGCCTTGTTTCCATATGTGTTCCTTTGTGGTTTTATTGCCCTAGCTGTAAATCTGTGCATATGTACATTCCATTGCCATTAAGAATGAGGAAAGTCGGGGGAGCGTGGCCTAGCGGGTGATGTGAGTGGTCGCAGCAGGAAAGCTCTCCCGCCGTAATAGAACTGTACGGCTGTGACCGCCGCACACCGGGCCTTTAAAACACACCTGCGGTGAGCCAGGAGACCGCGGGTATGACGCGCAGGAGGCAGAAGGAGCTGGGAGGCCGGTGGAGCGCAAGATGGCGCCATGGTGGAGAAGGAGGCGGCGGCTGCAAACGCAGAATGTGCTTGGAGGATGGCGGCGGCTGCTCGTCTGCAGCAATTTGCAAGATAGGAGGTACAGGGGGACACAGAGATGGAGGATAAGGGCTCTGAGGCTGAAAGCTCTGATTCAGAGCAGATACAAGATTGGGAGGACGGCACAGAGGATCGTGCAGTACTGCAGGGTACGGAAAGTGCAAGTTGGAGTGCTGTGAATGACACTCAGGAGCCCACTCTGAGGGACATATTCTCTGCTGTAAACTTCTGCAAAGAGGCTCTAACCAGTATGACCCAGAAAGTCACAGGAATGCAGGAGGAGATTGAACATATCAAATGTGACATGAAAAAGTCTGATACTAGGATGGGAGAAATGGAAGAGAGAGTCAGCACTGCAGAAAGTGATATAGTTAAATTACAAAAGCGTCAAGCACAGTGTGAAAAGCAATTAAAGGAGACCTTAGCCAAGAATGACGACTTGGAAAATCGCTCGAGACGTAACAATATCAAAATTGTGGGGGTACCCGAAAAATCGGAGGGTTCCTCGCCGAGTGAATACATTGAGAAATGGCTGTTAGACAAAATTGGAATAGACACACTGTCTAAAGTATTTGTGGTGGTAAGGGCACACAGAATACTTATGAAACTTGTACCTCCTGGAGCTCCTCCTAGAGCCATTTTGGCTAAGATCATGAACTACCGGGATAGAGACACCATTTTACGTAAAGCCAGGACTGCTAAGGACTTGACGATAGAAGGTCAAAACATCTCCATCTATGCGGATTATTCACCCACAGTCCAGAGGATGAGGATGAGATTTGGAGAGGTGAAGCGGAAGTTGAGAGATCTTGGACTTGCGTATTCTATGATATATCCAGCGAAACTAAGAGTTGTTGCTCTGGACAGAGTTCATTTTTTTCAGGAGCCAGAAGAGGCCACGGCTTGGCTGGAGTGGAACAATAGACAACTAAGTGACCAGGGAAAGGGCTGAAATACCAGATCCAGGAATGGTATTTTGAGTGTGTTGTCAGGACATATGATGGACGGCAGAAGTTTTCAGACTGTTGATTAACGTATGATGGCTCGGAGTTCCCCTGCTACTTGTTTTTCTCTCTTTCATCCCTATTTAGGTTTTTTGAAGGGGTGACAAATTGACCTATTGATACAGTGCTATTTGTTTGGGTGAAATTTTTCAGTTTCATCTTTTTTAACAGGTCCAGGTGGAGAGGTGCGGCCACGGTGTGGCGGTTGGTTGCGGAAGCCTATTACATCATTATGATGAGGATAATCTTTTACTTAAGGCAGATGCTGGTGGGTTATAGGGTAGGAGTATTTTTATAGGAGGTTTGCTCTATCTCTCTGTACGAGTTACGGTAGAAGAGACAGTGCGTTTGGTGGGTCTAGGTTGGACGTATTTACCCACTCTCGCAAGGGAGTTGACAATGGGGGGGGTGTTTACGGGAAGGGGGGAAGGAAGGGGGGATAGGGAAGGGATTGAACAGTTTCTATTGCCCTGTGGGGGGTTTTGGGGAGGAAACACTTCATAGATACCGGTGGTATGGCTAATCAACTTAAAATCCTGAGTTGGAATGTTAGGGGTCTGGGTGACAGAAGCAAAAGAGCGGTGGTATTGAAATATCTTCTATCATTCAAACCCTCTGTTATTTGTTTACTGGAGACGCACCTGACAACTGACAAGAAAGGGGTGTTAGCACGGGCTTGGATTAGACATGCATACCACGCCACGTACTCTGGGTATGCCCGGGGGGTCTCGGTCCTGGTCCATATTTCTGTCCCTTATGAGGAAATAGAGGTTAGGGTCGATAAAGAAGGCCAATATGTAATGGTGGTATGCCGGGTGTTTGGACAACCGTTATGCATAGTAGCTATATATTTCCCGCCGCCATATTCGGATCGTAAATTGCTGGAAATCCTGGAACATACTGGACGCAGAGTGGGGATTCCTGTCCTAATCATTGGGGACACTAATAATGTACTGAATCTGGATATTGATAGGGAAGGGAGGAGCCAGAGGCCCATGATGGGGAGGGGAGATGACACCCCATTTGCGAACCAAATCAGAGAACTGGGTCTCATAGACGTCTGGAGAGTACGGAATAGGGGGTGAAATGCTTTTCATGCTTCTCGGCTTCTCATAAAGCTATGTCTAGAATTGATATGGCAATGGGCAATACGCAATTGGATCCTATTGTAAATACGGTAAAATATTTGCCAAAGGTGGCGTCTGATCATAAACCTCTGGAAGTTGTGCTTAACATGAGAAGGGGCAGCATGGGGCACAAGGGGAGCGGAAAATTCACCCGTCCTGGCTGAAATCGTTAGATATGATAAAAATTGGGAAGGAGGTGGAACAATTCTTTCAAGAAAATAAGGGCAGTGCGGAGTCTGGTGTGATTTGGGATACCATGAAGGCTTTTCTCAAGGGAATCTTCATTAGGGATATTTCCAGGTGTAAGTCAGAGACGAAAAGGGAAGAACAAGACTTGATTGAAGCACTGGGGAGAGCAGAGGCAGATGCAGTGGAACGACCCTCGCCGGAGACGCAACAACGTTTAAAAGAGAGCCAGGAGTTGGTGGACAGGGTATTTGCTAAAACATTAAAGAGAAGGCAGGAATTTCAAAAGGCTAGGTTTTTTGAAGAAGGAGAAAAGGTGGGGCATTTATTATCAGTAGTGGCGGCAGCTCAGAGAGAATTAGCACATGTATACGGGTTGTATAATACTGAAGGGATGGTGATAGATGACAATGAGGGCATCCTTAAAGTATTTCGTGAGTTTTATGGGAAGTTATATTCCTCACAGCTATCTGTCTCACGGGAAGAGATACGGAGGTACCTTAATGGTGTGAATACTCAGCGCCTCAAGGAAGATGAGGGTGAGAGACTAGGACTACCAATATCAGTCGAAGAATTAGAGGAGGCACTTGCTACAATGGCAAATGATAAGGCGCCCGGGGCAGATGGGTTACCCACGGAAGTTTATAAGCAGCTTAAAGATGTTTTGCTACCAAAATTATGTGTGGTTTTTCAGGAAGCATTGGTGGGTGGATGTTTACCGGAATCCATGAGGTAGGCTACGATTGTGGTTTTGCCTAAGGCAGACAAAGATACTAGGAGGGCGGAGTCCTATAGGCCCATTTCACTGCTGTCTGTGGATGCTAAGTTGTTGGCCAAGGTGTTGGCGCGCAGACTGACTGGGGTTATATCCGATGTAATACATCCTGACCAGTCAGGTTTATGCCCCAAAAGTCTACAGCTCTTAATTTAAGGCGACTATTCTTGAATCTTCAGCTCCCGGCAGATAATGCAGGTGACAGAGTGGTGGTATCCCTGGACGCCCATAAGGCGTTCGACAGCGTGGAGTGGGACTATTTGTGGCTGGTACTGGACAAGTTGAGTTGTGGGCAGAGCTTCATTTCATGGGTTAAATTGCTGCATTCTTCTCCTGTGGCACGCATACGAGTGAATGGTGGACGCTCTGACAGGTTCTCGCTTACTAGGGGGACCAGACAGGGATGCCCCCTTTCCCCATTATTGTTCGCATTGGCAATAGAGCCACTCGCAGCTTATATACGAGATGAGGCTGGGGTGAAAGGATTTGTGTACGGGCCTGTGGAGGATAGCCTTGTATGCTAACGACATCTTATTGTTTTTACAAGATCCTACTGAGTCTTTAAAGTGTGCGGCAGATGTAGTGGAAAGGTTTGGACAGATGTCTGGATTAAAGATAAATTGGGACAAATCGAATCTCATGAAGGTGGATACGGAGGAATGGGAGGAACGGGAGGAAATTGGTTGTGCCAAACTGAAAATAGTTACACAATTTAAGTAACTGGGAATTCAGATATCTCGTTCAATTATGGATTATCTTGAGTGGAATATGATACCGTTGTTAGCTAAATTAAAGGATAAGGCACAGGCCTGGCGTAAATTGCCTCTCTCGGTGGTGGGTAGAACAAACCTTGCCAAAATGATCATGATGCCGAAACTCCTCTACGTGCTTCACAACTCACCAGTATGGATTCAGTGGGGGCTTTTTCAAAGACTGAACTCATTATTCCGAGATCTGGTATGGGGGGTGGGCAACCCAGATTAAAATTAGAAACTTTACAGAGACCAAAGGAGGAGGGTGGCTTGGCACTGCCGAATCCGTGGTTATATTTTTTAGCGGCTCAAGGACAACACATGAGGGGATGGACGTCAGAAGGTGGGCGGAATTCCAGTCAAAAGCTATTAGAGTATATTATGGGAAGACGCCCATTAGTAATCAGTTTGGAGGCAGGTGACTTTGGTATAGTGGGCGGGCGGTTCCCCACTCTGTGTCTAATACAAAGAATATGGTCTAGGAATAAAAAGCTGAGAGGGATCACGGGAATTACGATATACACGCCGGTGTGGAAAAATACAAAATTGGGTGAAATATATAAATTGGGTGACCAAAAAAGATGGGAGAATAGGGGTATAAAATATTTGTCGCAGCTCACGGCAAATGGAATGTTGAAACCGTTTGCTGCTTTGAAGGATGAGTTGCAGATACCGGCAACAGATGGGTTTTTATGCCTTAGGTTACTACATGCATATAAGCAACAAATGAAAATGGGTAGTCTCACTATACAGAAAGATATTGTACTGGACTATGTTTGTATGGAGGGTGGAACTAAAGGAGTAATATCAACACTGTATGGAGATCTGCTGCACGTGATGTTGCTGCGACACCCGATCACGGCGAGAACCAAATGGGAGTTGGAAGTTGGAGAAATGGAAAATGAGGTCTGGGACAGTATCTTGGAGTATGGTCCAAAGCTTTCATTGAGTGAACCGGGAAGATTGTCGCAGCTGTATCTTGTGCACAGAGCCTACAGGACTCCTGAATTTTTATATAAAATAGGGATTAGAGACACCTCTGACTGTTCAAGATGTAGGCAGGGACGGGCGGGGATTCTACACATGATGTGGGACTGCCCTATGCTGCAGACGTTTTGGACGAATGTCATTACAGATATTGAAAGACAATGTGTGCGAGGTTCCGAGGGTGTCTTTGGTGTGCGTGCTGGGGTACGTTGAAGAGATAAAAGTGACAAGCTGCCAAAAAAATCGCAATTGAAAGATTATTATATTTGGCCAGGAAATTAATAGCGAGGTATTGGATCAGGACTGAGCCCCCGGGAGGAGCCGAGTATATTAAACAGGTGGACTACTTGGTGCGAATGGAGGAAGACATATATAATAGAAGAAGTGCAGCTTTGATGTTTGAAAAAATATGGGAGCCATGGAGGAGATAGAGGGATATGGTATAATAGTAATGCTGTTCTTTTTGATTTCCTCTCCTTCTCTAGCCAGACAATGGAGAAGCTAGACCTTATAACAGGTTTGACAGTTTTAATTGTTGTACACATGCCTTTCGGAAAACGCTTTCTATTTCCCTCTTATCTGATATAAATATTGATGGTACATGAAAACTGTTCAAGGAGTGGGGGGGAGGAAGGGGGGTGTTGGGAGGAGGGAGGGTATTTTCCTGTGTTATTATTTTGGGGTGGGGTGTTGTATATTACAAAAGGTGGTCATCTTTTCATTGAAACTGTGTTATGAATGTACTATTTGTATTTAACCTGATGATTTAATAAAATACATTTGATTTAAAAAAAGAATGAGGAAAGCCATTGGAGGAACAGGTGTTTTTAAATGTTTGGCAGGTAATGTACATTGTTCAGTGTTTCTCCATTGTTCAATCAGTATTCCTATGTTACGACACACAACTCAATGAATTCAAGCCATGCTTAGATATATAAATTAACATTTTAATTGTAACATTAGTGTGGCAGATTGAAATTAGAGAAAGATATATTTTGAGGTAGCTCAAAAGCTTGTGTAGAAATTGTATTCAAATAAAATAAAAATTAACATGCTTCAGCATTACTATTTCATGGGTAATGCAGCTTAGTGTAAGAAACTGTAATTCAGTGACTCACAGATCACATTTTTGATTGCAGATCATTTCTTTTACTGATCTGATATATTTGTCCTTTGACAAAAATGCTGACCAAAGGTTTGTAAATTCAGACATATTTCCAATTTTTCATGCTCTGCAGTTCAAGGCTCTAATGTTAATTGAGAGCTCAGAGGAGATAGTTCTTTAAAGAGAAGAGAGTAAAGGCATTGTTGTGTTTGGCCACGTTGTGTCATCAGATCTATATAGAACTCAGTTACACGATGCTAGGCACAAACTGTCCTCTAGACTAGATGTTGTCGAAAACAAAGTCATCCCCATAAATATTCTATACTTGCACCCTTGAGTGCCCTACATTAGGCACTGAAAGTTGTTTTTAGCATTGTTTAACTAAAAAATAAATAATTCATAAAAACAGCATGGGGTCCCCCCATTTTTTATAACATGTCAAGGTAATGCAAACAGCTGGAGGCTTGTATTATCAAGCTCGGAAGGTCCATGGTTATTAGATTCTTCCTAGCTTAAAAATACCAGCACACAGGCACCTGAGAAGTGTTGCATCCTATTGAAGGTACCAAGTCTGGTGCTCCGTCCTGGCTCTTGTCGATGCCCTGGTGTGACTGCATTCAGAGTACTATTTTTGGGATTGATGTCAGCTGTGAAATGTTAAGTCCCCTTCAAGCCTAGGGGTTAATAATGGAAAGGGGTCTATCAGACACCCCCATTACTAACCCAGTAAGTGCACTGTTAAAAAACACACAAATACTGGATAAAAATAGTTTTCTGCAAACAAATGTAGATAGGGGATGAATTAAAAAATTATGTAAAGTTCCCCCAATTTATGATAACCAGCCAAGGTAAAGCAGACAGCTGCGCGACAGCACCACTCAGCTGTCTGCTTTACCTGAGCTGGTTTTCAAAAATAGGGGGGACTTCAAATCAGTTTTTGTTTATTTAATCATTATCCACATTTTTTTGCAATCCATTAGCCTGCTCTTTTCCCCATTTTGCTTCCTTTTGTAGCCCTCCAGCTCTTACTTTTACAATTTTACAGCCATTTTACAGAACCAAAGTTCGAGCTCCCTTTGACTTATATGTGTCATGCTAGGTGGGCCCGGGTGCCCAGAAGTAGAAGGGAGCTGGGCATAGGGAGTCAGGGGATCCTGCTCTGGCCCTGATACTGGGGTCCCTGACTCGCCCTGTTCGCAGAGGTACCTCTAAAAGTGAGGAGGTCCGAGCCACCAGCCTAAGTCCCTAACTCCTGAGAAGCTCTAGGCATAAGCCCCTACCTCCACCCACAGACCACAGAACCCAACAACTTCCAATGGAGAGCAAAGCAGCAGTTTCAGATGAGCATCTGCTCACAACAGGTCATAGTCCAGAAGTGAACTGAATCAGCGACATTAGGTGGATGTAAGCTGAACCATTTATGGCCAAGAGGTGGGGAGCAACCAGCCCAGGCACGCCCCTCAGCTCACCAAAGCATGAGTCATACTCATGACCCACATCTGCACTCTCAGCTCCCACTCATTAACTTCCTCTCTCCACACTGAGAGCAGGGAAAAAAAAGGCTTCATTTAAAACACAGCAGCAGCACTTCTATACAGCAAGGCAGTCAATACGTAAGAGTACCCCCCTCTTTATGGGAGCCCTCCGGACTCCAAACCGGACACATCCGGCAATGGTCTGAACCTCCTGAGCGACAACCTATGGAAGGTATTACGGGTACAAAGCACTTGGGGGATGGCTAGCTGGAACAACATGGGGTTGCAAATGGCTGCAATTTTAAATGGACCAAATACTCCAGTAGTAGGAGCTCCTGCCGCACACTTCCACCTTACGTGTTTTGACAGCACCCACACATAGTCATCCACACTCAGGTCTGGACCTGAACGTTTATTGCCATTCACGCGGTCACAGACCGAAGGTACACTCTCAGGGGGCAAACGGCAGAGATGGTTCCCAGTTTTGTTTCGGGGGCCATTCTCGCCAAGGGCTTAGTGGGGGTAACCACCTTCCCCCTAACATGCTTCTCCAGATAACCCCTGAGTCCAGCATCGATCTGAGGTGCCTCCAGGTTTTACTCCTATCCTTCGGTGGGTGATTAACCACCACTGGTGGAGATATACCACAAGATACGGAGTGTGTTTGGGCACTGTCAATCCGTGTCTTACTGCACTAAGCCTTCGGAGTGTGCGGCTCCAATGAGCAGCGGTGCACGTGCAAAAGTCCAGACAATTTCAATATGCATTAGAGATAAGAAAACACGGCACTCACCACAAGCAGAGTAATCTTGAAAGCTTTAATCCATGCACGTTACATACACAGACGATAGCGAGGGAGGGAGGGGGTGCTGAGACTTGGTGACGGTTCCTCGTTTCGCAGACTAGCTTGGTCCGTAGAAGCAGCGAGTCTCGCTGCGAAACGGGGAACCGTCACCAAGTCTCAGCACCCCCTCCCTCCCTCGCTATCGTCTGTGTATGTAACGTGCATGGATTAAAGCTTTGAAGATTACTCCGCTTGTGGTGAGTGCCGTGTTTTCTTATCTCTAATGCATATTGAAACCACTGGTGGAGACATTGCAGCAGGCCTGACCAACACGGCAGACACAGAAGCACTCCCGCGCTTATCCACTTGGGATATCTGCAGCTGAGAAGCAGGGTTAGCATGGTATGGACAGACCCTAATGAAGTGATCAAGTTGACCACAAAAGAAACAAGACCGCCAAACCTGATGACCTGCAGATGGGTTAGTACAATACTCTGCAGTCCCCAACTTCTTAGGAACATCAGAAACCAACACGTGTAACCTCCAAAGCATGGTGGGTCAACGGGGTCAGGGTCGGATCCGGTCTCTCTCTTAGGCATCTGTCCAACCTAATAGCGAGTGCCATTGCAGCCTCCAGCATCTGCAGAGCACCGTACTGAGTCATGGTGTCCTGTAACCAATCTGACAACCCCAGACAGATCTGACTCCTCAGAGCAGGGTCGTTCCATTGAGTGTCAGTGGCCCACCTCCTGAACTCAGAGCAATACTCCTCGACCGGTCATGCTCCCAGCCTGAGCTTATGTAGTTTAGACTCAGCAAGGGAGACGGCTTAAGGGTTGCCATACACCAGGGCAAGCACTGCAAAAAACTTGTCTACCGACTGTATAGATGGAGAATTGGTCAACAGAGAGAAGGCCCAGGCCTTGGGATCCCCCTTAACAAGGGAGACTGTAATCCCCACACGCTGCTTCCAGCTCACCAAAGAACAAGGACACAGCCTGAAATATAATTTGCAGGCTTCTCTAAAAACAAAAAATGTATCTCTCCCTCCTGAAAATCTGTCAGGAAGGGAGATATTGGGTTCTGGTACAGCCAGCATGTGAACCGCAGTCAGATACCCAACCACTTATCGAAGCTGATGCACTATCTGGTTTTGCAGGGTAGACACCTCCTGAGAGAGTTCCTCCACCAGGTGTGCAAAAGCTTGTGTTGACATAGCGGCTTCAGGGAAACAAATAGTGGGTCACTGATTATGTCATGTTGGGGGGGCTGGAGTGCCCAGAAATAGGAGGGAGCTGGGCGTAGGGAGTCAGGGGAGCCTGCTCTGGCCCTGATACTGGGGTCCCTGACTCACCCTGATCTCGGAGGTAGCTCTAAAGGTGAGGAGGTCCGAGCCACCAGCCTAAGATCCTAACTCCTGAGAAGCATAAGCCCCTACCTCCACCCACAGACCACGGAACTCAATAACGTCCGATGGAGAACAAAGCAGCAGCTTCAGATCAGCATCTGCTCACAACTGGTCACAGTCCAGAAGTGAACTGAATCAGCGACATCAGGTGGATGTGAGCTGATCCATTTATGGCCGAGAGGTGGGGAGCTACCAGCCCAGGCATGCCCCTCAGCTCACCTAAGCATGAGTCATATTCATCACACACACCTGCACTCTCAGCTCCCGCTCATTAACTTCCTCTCTCCACACTGAGAGCAGGGAAAAAAAGGCTTCATTTAAACCACAGCAGCAGCACTTCCATACAGCAAGGCAGTCAATACGTAACAATATGGGATTTGGGGACCGTAGTCAAATACAATTAACTAAAGTTTGACCCGAGCCCAAACATCAACAGGTTTTTTTTATCTTATGTTGTCTTTGATCAAAAACGCTTATTAAGCATCCTATCTCTTTACCCTTTGTGGTAATATTGGAGTTCATGCATTCATTAGTCACAGTCTGCTGATGCATCATGTATGTATACAGTTGTGGCCAAAAGTATTGACACCCCTGCAATTCTGTCAGATAATACTCATTTTCTTCCTGAAAGTGATTGCAATCACAAATTCTTTGGTATTATTATCTTCATTTAATTTGTCTTCAATGAAAAAAACACAAAAAGAATTGTCCTAAAGCCAAATTGGATATAATTCCACACTAAACATAAAAAGGGGGTGGACAAAAGTATTGGCACTGTTAGAAAAATCATGTGATGCTTCACTAATTTGTGTAATTAACAGCACCTGTAACTTACCTGTGGCACCTAACAGGTGTTGGCAATAACTAAATCACACTTGCAGCCAGTTGACATGGCTTAAACTTCACTCAAGCTCTGTCCTGTGTCCTTGTGTGTACCACATTGAGCATGGAGAAAAGAAAGAAGACCAAAGAACTGTCTGAGGACTTGAGAAACCAAATTGTAAGGAAGCATGAGCAATCTCAAGGCTACAAGTCCATCTAAAAAGACCTGAATGTTCCTGTGTCCACCGTACGCAGTGTCATCAAGAAGTTTAAAGCCCATTGCACTGTGTCTAACCTCCCTAGATGTGGACGAAAAAGAAAAATTGACAAGAGATTTCAACGCAAGATTGTGCGGATGGTGGATAAAGAACCTCGACTAACATCCAAACAAGTTCAAGCTGCCCTGCAGTCTGATGGTGCAACAGTGTCAACCTTTACTATCTGTTGACGTCTGAATGAAAAGGGACTGTATGGTAGGAAGACCCAACTTTTTACCCTGAGACATAAAAAAACCAGGCTGGAGTTTGCCAAAACTTACCTGAGAAAGCCTACAATATTTTGGAAGAATGTTCTCTGGTCAGATGAGACAAAAGTAGGGCTTTTTGGGCAAAGGCATCAATATAGAGTTTACAGGAAAAAAAAGAGGCATTCAATGAAAAGAACACGGTCCCTCAGTCAAACATGGCGGAGGTTCCCTGATGTTTTGGAGTTGCTTTGCTGCCTCTGGCACTGGACTGCTTGACTGTGTGCATGGCATTATGAAGTCTGAAGACTAACAACAAATTTTGCAGCATAATGTAGGGCCCAGTGTGAGAAAGCTGGGTCTCCCTCAGAGGTCATGGGTCTTCCAGCAGGACAATGACCCAAAAACACTTCAAAAAGCACTAGAAAATGGTTTGAGAGAAAGCACTGGAGACTTCTAAGGTGGCCAGCAATGAGTCCAGGCCTGAATCCCATAGAACACCTGTGGAGAGATGTAAAAATTACAGTTTGGAGAAGGAACCCTTCAAATATCAGGGACCTGGAGCAGTTTTCCAAGGAAGAATGGTCTACAATTCCAGCAGAGCATTGTAAGAAACTCATTGATGGTTACCGGAAGCGGTTGATCGCAGTTATTTTGGCTAAAGGTTGTGCAACCAAGTATTAGGCTGAGGGTGCCAATACTTTTGTCTGGCCCATTTTTGGAGTTTTGTGTGAAATGATTAATGTTTTGCTTTTTGCTTCATTCTCTTTTGTGTTTTTTCATTGAAGACAAATTAAATGAAGATAATAATACCAAAGAATTTGTGATTGCAATCATTTTCAGGAAGAAACTGAGTATTACCTGATAGAATTGCAGGGGTGTCAATACTTTTGGCCAACACTGTATGTGTGGAGTTATAAATATCTCTTTGTATCTTGACTTAACAATACCATCATACATTTTAGTAAACCAGAAAAAAGATATGTAGAGATCCGGTTGTATAAGGATAATTTGACTTTGTTTAATTTTTTTAATGTAATTTTTTTTTTTATACTGTAGGTCAATGTCCACTTGGAAAGCTCACAGATCTATGTGGATAATATATGTTTCAATCTTATTCACTTTATTATTATTTAGCAGATGCACTCAATTCTGTCTTTAAGCTGCTTAAGATAGTGATAAAAATGTTCACAGGAAGAAATGATCTGAATTGTTTTGTTGAATAATTATACTGGTATTTGGTTTTGTTCCATGTAGAAATACTAAAATTTAGTTCTCAATTAGAATTAGTTTTAAATAACTACATCTGAAAGGACACAATTTTGTCGTATTATTATTTTGTTGCTTGTTTTTCTTTTGATTTTGTGGTCCCATGGAGATGTAGAATTTTAAATCACCTTCTGTCGAAATCACTTATGCTGCAGACCAACCTGATTTATGTGCAAGACACATAATGGCAAGAGTTCTTAGATCTCATGCACAATAGTCTCTCCAAACAACTAGGAGGTGTTTTATAATTTAATATATTCAAGTAAAAGATCTTTACATCACTTTTTATTGTCTCCAAACAAATGAAATATGTAACAACTAAAGTGGGATTTTAAAACAGAGATTTGTCATTTGAGACTTCAGCTTTCACAGCCCTGCTAAAATCGTCAAGTGTGATTTCTATCAAATGTATTTTTAGGTCAACTAATAGGAAAAGATCAACAAGTAAACTACAAAACTATATAAGAGCAAACACAGTGCAGGCTTGTCCTACAAAAACAAAATCTATTAATCATGTCTGCTGAGATCTTTATATAATCAATTGACCCAAAGTAAGGTTTTAAAGCCTACATTTTAATTCTTTCACTGGACTTGTGAGATGTAGCACTACATATAATGCATTCTTCTTTTTCAAGGAAGCTATATAAATGTATTCCATTTTCAGAATATACTATACTACATATTTTAACTAACTATAGTGGGGATAGGTAGATTTTTGCTCCTAAAAATCACAGGGCTCAATGGTTTTGTGCTGTCTTGATTGGCACATGCTCTATGACTGGCGAATGGCTGCAGTAGTCTCTTGCTGTAGTCATTAAATTACTGCTGCTACCATGTCAACAGCAATAAAGGCGCTTTAAGAGGTAAGGCTTTTTTTGTATTTTTACATAGAGTAAGTCAGTGTAATAAGAAAACTTTCACCTGCATAACCTTCTTTTAGATAGAACGTCCACTTAAGACAATATGGATAGTGATAAATGGCCAAACGATCATCATCCCACCACTGGGACCTGCACCAATTGTCAGTTAAGGGGAACCTGTCCCCGAAAAATTAGTCAACAACCTCTTTAAACAAGTCTCTGCACCACCTTATGTCCTACCTAGCCATCCCTTTGTGTCTAAATATGTAATTGGCAAAGGTTATAAAAAGGCTTTATATACCTCCACATCTGAGGCTTCTCTGCATTTGAGAAGCCGCAAAAGTAGTTCCTCTCTGCCTCTCCCTGCCGCCTTCCTGATAATTACTCACGCCCCTATGGGCGTGCATGAGAGCTGAGAGTCACGCTTTCTCCCAACAGGGGCGGTATTGCCGGTATGACGAAAATCGCGTCATATCCGGCTTTAACTACGTCAGTACACCCATTTGGGTGTACTGACGACTTCGCGCTGAGATTGTGCATGCGCGAGGTGTGTTCACGGCTGCTTATCAGAGATAAGTATCAGTGAATAATTATCGGGAAGGCGGCGGGGAGAGGCAGAGAGGAACGCCTTTTGTGGCTTCTCAAATGCAGAGAAGCCGCAAAAGGTATATAAAGCCATTTTATAAACTTTGCCAATTACATATTTAGACAAAAAGGGATGACTAGGTAGGACATAAGGTGGTGCAGGGACATGTTTAAAGAGGCTGGTGACTAATTTTTCGGGGTCAGGTTCCCTTTAAGGAATTTTTTGTTCCAATAGGGAAATTTTATGCCTATTGCAAAGTGAAGTATGAGTTCAGATGTCTGTCTGAATCTTTATTTATTATCTTTGGGGTTGCTGAAAACACTTGCATACATCACTTAGTTGCCCCATTGGAAATTAACCCTAAAATGCATAACCCGGACCTTTTAGGTCCGGTAGCTTACTTTTTTCCTATTTTCAGCTAAATTACTTTAGTTAGAATTTTGAAACTTTTGGTTTTCCTTAAATATGTTGTTGTTTGAATAATCCAGTTGTTCATACAATTTTAGATACAGTAAAAATAGAAAAGCTTGGGTACTACTTTACAGCACGCTCTTAACTTAATCCTCCGGATTGATGGGATCAATAGATACCATCAGATTCATCCTCCTGAAGTCGCTCTTATGTCTTCAGGTATTCATTCCTTGGTATAGTAGTTTTTAGTCAAATCCAACCATTTAAGGAAATGAACAGCACTCACCGGATGCCAGGCAGAAATTAATTTATTAGACACAGGAGGGAGGATGACGGAGGACAAATTCATTTTGCTTTCATCCTCCATCCTGTTCCCATATCCATGTGGTTTTAGCCATGTTTAAAAACTGAATTTCTGTCTGTCATCTGGTGAGTGATGTATGTTTCCTTAAGTGGCTGGATTTGTGAATATTATTCAGAGAAGCCTTAGATTCAATGATAAGTGAACTTATCCTGCAAGATTAGAAATAGATCATTTATCACCTATCAGTTACATCTGGAATATTTTTATCAAGAATTGTGCCAAGTTCTATTGTGTGAGCAACTTTAGAGGATAGGTCAATTACTTTACTAATGTTGAACTGGGCAATTTTTTGCTTCTAAAAATATCTTACAGTTGTTGGTACTCACTGATGAAGCCAAATTGATTAAATATTCCTCTTGTGATGAAGCACATTCCACAGCGAGCAATTTATGATAGTGTCTTTGGTTTCAGCAACAAAGCAACTTTAGTAATTTACAAAGTGAAGAAGGAAAAATCTGCTATATTTCTCAGTACCATGCTGTCATGATCTCCACATTGACTGCGTTTGTTCTTGGTTTGTGGAGACTGTCAGCCTGGGCTGACTCTGTGCCTCAATCACATGAATTCAGTTAAATTATTTATTATTATTATTATTATTATTATTTATTATTATTATTATTCGGAGTGACTTTAGACCAACATCTGCACTAATCCAAACCTCCAAGTCCCGGCTCCAAGACTTTTCCCGAGCTGCACCAACCCTCTGGAATGCTCTACCCCAAGAAATTAGGACTACACACAATTTACTTAGCTTCAGGAGCTCACTAAATCACATCTTTTTAGGGCGGCCTATCATCCTCCCTAATCAGAGTCATTCAGACAAAGGTTACCCACTTCTTCCTTGACCATAACTGTTTAACTTCATCAGAACACAAAAGCTCTACACAGACTGGCTGGTGGTCACTTATTCGCTTTTATGTATGCCACACTTCCTCAAAATGGCTGAATCATGATTGTAAATAAGCCCCTGTACTTTGTGTCACCCCCATCTTATTGTAGATTGTAAGCTCTTGCTAGCAGGGTCGTCATTATTTTTTGCTTTTAAATTATTTTGTCTTCCAAAACTGTTTCCTATGACTGTATATGAATCTGATTCGTAAAGCGCAACGGAATATGTTGGCGCTATATAAATAAAGATTATTATTATTATTTATTTATATAGCACCATTAATTCAAGGCCTCTATTTAATCAAGCTTGCAGCTATGCTGAGTGTCAATTGTACACTTGCTTCTGGCTGTGTGGACTTGATCTCCCTGTGCTCTGAGCAGACTCTGCCTGACTTAGTTATCTTGCCTGGATTTAACTCTCTGCTTGTGACCTGACTCCTCTTTCCATTTGTACCTTTGAATTCTGTTTTTGTCTCTCTGGTTTCCTGATTTCGTCCCATTTGTACCTTTGAATTCTGTTTTTGTCTCTCTGGTTTCCTGATTTCGTCTTGAATTTGATTTTGCTTCTGACTACCCCTTATTGTACTGCGCCATATTCTGGACCTGACCTCGGATTGTTTTGACCTCTCTTTACTACCAAGAAACGAGAAATCATCCTGTACTATAATGAAACTAAAGAAGGTGTGGACAAGATGAATGAAATGGTTGGAGAATATTCAGAGGCAAATACAACATTGGCCTGTAGTCATTTTTGCAAATATGCTTGATGTAACAGTCCTTAATTCCTACATTATTTTTACTGAAACCTATCCTGATTTTCATGCTAGGAATAAGGACAGGAGATGACCATTCTAGAGGGACCTTTGCCATGAACTTGTAATGCCTCACATGATGAAGCAAAGCAACATAAAATGCTTGCCAAGGCAAACTAGAGAAGCTATGAAAGGGTGTGGCGTATCTTTTCAGGCAATTCCAGAGCCAGAAGAAAGAAAACTAAAGCGTTGTATATTTTTCCAACAAACAAAGAAAGGAAAAGTTAGCATTACTGTACAAATTTTGGAGAAAATGTCTGTAAAGAACAATCTTCCGAAAATATAATGTGTAAATTGTGCAGAAGATCAATAAAATTGAAAAGGAAAAGTTTAAAAACAAATGTAGCTGCAGCTAGTTTATTTTAACATTTATATACTCTTGTTTGTGTGTTTTTCATATCTTTGTTTGAAATGTGAAAAAAAAATGTTAATAGATTAAAAGGATTCATCACTTAGAATGCATAATGTATGACTTTAAGGTCCATACTTTTTTTGGTGTTTTCTGCAAACAATTTTAATTACAATGTTGTGCATTTTTCATATCTTTCTTTGAAATTTTGAAATAAACTTGTAAACGTTATTTATTTGGGTTCCTCCATATGATTTGCACAAGGGCCTAAAAGGCCTGGGTTATGTAAAAGTGTATATTTCAGACGTCACGCATTAGAGGCTTAATGTAATTCAGGTCGAACACGTGCATTGCCGCTCCATTTTAACAGAATCAGTCCCCACTAATCAGCAAGTCATCATCAGACAACTTCTTTAAAAGTCTGTTGAGAAATGCCTAATGGCTTCTTTCATCCTAGAGTCACGACAGCTATAAAGGATCTATAGACATAAAAATGCCAAAACATTCTAATCATCCCTAAGAATTATGAGTGGGTCTGTTTGACATGTAAAATAATGCTGGGGACTAATGAAAAGAAAATGTATCTTGTCGAAGATTTGTAAAATTAGAAAAATATAAAAAATGCGGAAGAGCCTGGTTTTTGTATATATTTAATATAGCAAAATATTGGCTATGACACACATAAGGCTGTATACAAATTTAAAGGTACATCACACTTTTAAACAAATCCTTAAGGATACCTGTTATCTGACTCATGCAGTCCAAAGAAAGGGCAGCATAAATCAGTACCAGATGGCACCATTTCTTGATTTCTAAAGAATTTCCATTAAAACATAGTTTGAATGTCTAAACTATACTATAGCTGGAGACAAGACTAGTTATGGCTCTTCCCAATGCTGCTGCAGGTCTTTGACAGTTCTGTCTCTTGTTTACATATTAGAAAAGACCTGTTAATCAACTGCAGTAGAACTGGGAAGAGCTGATCAGGGGTGGCATAAATCTCATCTCATTTCCAGATATGGTCTCCAGCCAGATCTTCTATTTGTTTTCTGAAATTACTGCCATTCAGAGAAAAATATACCTCCTTCCAGTCATGTACAGTCATGTAAAAAGGCTCTAAATGATGATGCTTGTGGTTTGGCATCTTAAAGAGAACCTGCCACCCCACTAGTGCTTTCCAAAGTGAAAGCAGCACCTTCAGCAGCGTGTATGCTGCATTCCGTAAAGGTGTGTACCGTGTCTCTACCCCCCTGTACCTTGAACACTTTATGAAGTTTCCCACCCTGTATTTAAATTGATAGTTAAGCGGTCTGATGGGTCTTATCTTTGCTTGCTTCCATCACGGTCCTTCATGCCCCTCTACCTGTTGAGCACCTTCTCTTCTCTGCCCCCTCCTCTTTGGTGCCGGCGCATATTCCTCTAAATTCCTGCAGGAATTCCTGCAGCTGAGTCAGTGTGCGGGGAGCTCGGCTGTCATCATTGTGCCTGCATGAAGTGCAGGCACCAGAGCCCACCCTGTTCAATGCTATGCGCAATGATGACAGACGGGTTTCCCACACACCAACTCAACTGTGTGCATCTATGTGAGGTTTATGCACAGGCGCCGAAGAAGAGGGGACACACAAAGAAGAGGAGGCGGCAGACACAAAGAAGGGCTGGGGAGGAACGGACTGGCAGCAATGGAAACAGGCAAAGATATGATCCTTTGAACTGCTTAACTATCAATTTAAATACAGGGTGGGAAACTTTAGAAAGTGTTTCTTTTGGGATACTGGGAGGGGGGGTAGAGACATTGTATACACCGTCACAGATAGCAGCATACACGATGTTGAAGGTGCTGCTTTCACTTTGTCATCTGGGGGTGACAGGTTCTCTTTAAATTAGATGACTCTTTAATAGATTTATATTAACATGTACCATCATTTTTTGGTCTCTGGTTATTCTGATCTCCTAAAACGATCATTATCATGTATTCTATGAGATTGCCATCATATTATGAAAGCTTATGAATTAAATGACACGAGAAGCTGTATTCTTCTCAAAAATAGCTTGTTTTGCCAGATTTTTCGGGTTATATTTCTTTCTCTTGCATACTACCATGTGTCAGAGCTGTACAATACATTGAGTCTAACTATTAAGTTCAGGCTCTTTTTGACCAAACTACCGTATATACTCGTGTATAAGCCGACCCGTGTATAAGCCGACCCCCCTACTTTTGCCCCAAAAATCTGGAAAAACCTATTGACTTGTGTATAAGCCGAGGGTGGACCCCAGCACAGGTATACAGCCCCCAGCAGTGTGGTATACAGGCCCCTCAGTGGTAGTATACAGCAGCCCCAGTGGTAGTATACAGATTCCCCAGCAGCCCCAGTGGTAGTATACAGATTCCCCAGCAGCCCCAGTGGTAGTATACAGGAGCCCCAGCAGCCCCAGTGGTAGTATACAGGAGCCCCAGCAGCCCCAGTGGTAGTATACAGGAGCCCCAGCAGCCCCAGTGGTAGTATACAGGAGCCCCAGCAGCCCCAGTGGTAGTATACAGCAGCCCCAGTGGTAGTATACAGGAGCCCCAGCAGCCCCAGTGGTAGTATACAGCAGCCCCAGTGGTATACAGCAGGCCCCCAGGGGTACATATAGCAGCCCCCAGGGGGTACCCAGCAGCCCCCTGGGGGTACCCAGCAGCCCCCAGGGGGTAGCAACAGCCCCCTGGGGTACCAACAGCCCCCAGGGGGTACCAACAGCCCCCAGGGGGTACCAACAGCCCCCAGGGTGTACCAACAGCCCCCAGGGGGTACCCAGCAGCCCCCTGGGGGTGCCAGCAGCCCCCTGGGGGTACCAACAGCCCCCTGGGGGTACCAACAGCCCCCAGGGGGTACCCAGCAGCCCCCAGGGGGTACCAACAGCCCCCAGGGGGTACCAACAGCCCCCTGGGGGTACCCAGCAGCCCCCTGGGGGTACCAACAACCCCCAAAAGCTGGCACTGTCCCCCCTTGTAAGGCCTCCCCCCCGCTGCTTATACATTACCAACCCGGTGTTCTGATCGGCGCCGCTCCTCGGTGCTGCGTCTTCATCCTCCCGTCCTCGCTCGCTGCATCCAGGATCTCCGGCGGTCCGCGCGATGACGTCATATCGCTGCGACAGCCGGAGAACCCGGATGGATGCAGCGAGCGCGGACGGGAGGATGAAGACGCAGCACCGAGGAGCGGCGCCGATCAGAACACCGGGATGGTAATGTATAAGCAGCGGGGGGGGGCCCTTACAAGGGGGGACAGTGCCAGCTTTTGGGGGGGCCATATGCACTGCTTCCCCCGCTGATTGACAGGGGGAAGCAGTGCATATATAATGAGAGGCCCCACGTGACGGGGCCGCTCATACAGCAGCCCCCCCGCCTCCTCCAGCCTCCACAGCCCCCTGGACACAGCCCCCCCGTATATGACTCGTGTATAAGCCGAGGGGGGACTTTTCAGCCCAAATTTTGGGCTGAAAAACTCGGCTTATACACGAGTATATACGGTAGTTATGTTATTCAAAAAATGTCCTTTTAAAACTTAAAACTACATATTTATTTTTTAGTTTTCAACAGCATTTGAATAACATTATTGACTTTTTTCTATATGAAAATATTTAAAACATAATACTCTGTATAGAAAAAAATGTTTTATTGAATATGTTGAAATAAAATAATATAATTTCTCTGATAGCTGGAAAAACTATTATTTTTTAGATTTATATCCTGTTTTACTCTAGGATTTGACTTTCTCTGATGTTTCATTATAAAGAATGCTTATATCCATTGCAACACTATTACGTAGGAGATAGGATGCACACTATGCTTTCTACAAACCCAAACTTCACTAATATTTTTCTATACTGTTTTGGATTGCAAAATATCAGCATTTCATTTTGAGGTCATAAAAGTCAAAGCTAGCAGAATAGTGGAGACTTCCAGCAGCGATGATGGGTCAATCAGACACCTCTTGTCTCAGCATGGGGCTTCTGCAGCACTAAAGACAAAATGTATTTTGTATTCCTGGGAAATTTTCAAGCATGATAATATTTTCTTTTTTACTTGTGTCTTTTCTATTTGCTTCTTTGTTTTCATGTATGAATTAATGCTCTATGGCCTCAGATTACAAGCAAATATCGTGTTCTTAAAGAGAATTGTAAAATTCAATTTATATATCTAAAACGTAACCCTTAAACATTCTAAACATTACAAATGGCAGCCGAGCACTTCACAACAAACCATAAATGTGTGAGCAGTTTACAATAGACTGACCCTTAAATTTTAGTATCACTTTTTCATGACGGTTACAATAGCAGTTTATAATGTTATACATATTTATTGCTCTTTTTATTTTATACTTAAAAGAACAAAATAGATTGTGTTAAGACATCAAGAACTACTCAAAACTAAGTAATAGCCGAGAGTAAATCGGGTTGTCAAAGCATCTATTCAGCAGACAAAGGTGAACTGAGGTGGTAAGCTGAACTTTGATTTGTGCCAAATACAGATTTCACATTTCAGTTGGCTATAAATATGTTTTAGGATGGTTACCATAAACTAAAAATGAATTCTACACTCAGATAGCTTACTCCTTGTACGGTTTGGCTTTATTTTTGCTTTACTACTAAAATTCTATTTGTAGTACCTCTTGATTCTAGTATTAAGCATAGTGTTATTTTATTTGTCTCAACCATTCCTATAAGCCATAAAAAATGGCAAAAAATATTTTACTCTTTTTAATAGAAAACTATATGGTTATCAATTCATTTATTAATAAATTAATTAATTGTATGGCATCTAGTAACATGTATGTGGCTGAACATAGTTTTAAAAAGTGAAGCCTAAAGGTACTGTCACACGCTTGGAGGAGAACGATTGAACAATGTTATAAAGCAGCAGAAATAGGAGACTTGTGAACCACATCATTCAAAAAGGTGTCACACTGAACGATGTTGCTGCTTCCCAGAACATTAATTGGATGATGAACGATAGATTTGAGGATCTCAAATTTTTGCTGAATAATCCAATGATTTATCCTTCCAACATCGTTCATTTACATGCAATGACGTACAAACGATATTGTTTGAACGATCACAAATCTGTGACGTTTCAACGATATCGTTAACGAGATCCTAGCCTGTGAAGTGGCCTTTTGATTTAGTTATTTAACCTCTTTACAACATATGATATACTGGATATGTAAATTTTTTGGCTCCCTGTCTTTGATGTAAGCTCTGGCGGTGAAACCACAACTTCCTCACACATATCGGCTGATATCATCTGCTTAGATGTGTGGCAAGGGTCACACTTGGAGTGACATTTTTGGCAAGCCTGCGTTAATGTTAGGCATTTTTTTCTGTTGCCATTTTGTTGCCAAAAAAAGGTAGCATTAACGCATGCGTTAACATATGTTACATACAGTATATGTACCATGCATTAACGCATGCATTTCCCATGGGGTCCCATGTTAAAAAAGCGCGTTTTTGCTAAAACACCCCAAAACACTGCTAGCAGTGTTTTTTGTTGCTGATGCAAAAACACAGCGTCAAAAGTGTTGCCTTTTGACCATGCGTGTTTTGCATTGGAGACTATGGATCCGTTAACGCATGCGTTTTTCACAAATTTCAAAGTGAAAAACTTTAGCTTTTAACGGATCCAAGGCTCAAGTGTGACCCTAGCCTAACACTGCTAATTGGATCAGGGATCCGATCTGTGGTATTAAGCCTTTGAATCAAAAATACCGTGACGGGAACCACGCAGTTCCCCGCCGTGATCTGAGATGCCGTGTTGCGATTTCAGGATCTAGATGTGGTACCTTCATTGCCTGGGGTCCTGTAGTAACCCTGAATGCTGTCAGTGGTCACTTCCTGTGGATGGATGGTGAGCTCCAGCATCCACAAGAAGCCATCATTTGAGCTATATATAGATGAGCTGCAGCGCACTTGGACTTCTGTCCCCATTTTCCTATAAACTATTTGTAACATAAATAGTTTCCTCTGAGAGTACAACTCGGCCCACAAATAAAGCCTTCATATGTCTATATTGACAGAAAAATAAAAAGGTTCTGGAAGAAGGGGAGGGAAAAACTAAAAATGGAAAATGGCAAATTGCCCGAGGGTAAAGGGGTTAATAGCAACTACAACAAATTTGTTAATTCTGTTCTAACAATATGTAAATAAGACTTTTAATATAAGATTCAAAAGAACAAAAAATGTATTTCTTAAAATATTTATATAAAAAAAGACTGATTATTGGCTGTGCCAACTGACCATTTAGAACATGTTGTCAACAGTCCACGTCCAAGTCATGTGCTTACCATGAGGAGAAGTATGGGATGACAAAGGAGGGGTAGCTCATGCTATGTACATAGTAAGTTGTTAATTGTTTAATTGTTTGTTTTAATTCTGTTTGGACCTCCTTCCATATCTTGCACTTCCAAGAGTAAACACATGCACATTTACATGCATGCTCACATAGACCACAGCATAAAAAATATGCTATACTAATGAATCATACACGCATTTAAACTTTGCGCATGTTTTATATATAACTAGCTGTGAGCCCGATGCAAATGCATCGGGATTCTAGAATGTGCATTAATTTGATTATAGTAGTTATAGCTGGTGTGAGGACTTTTCGGGGGGTGTGAATAGTTTTTGGGAGTCCCATACTTTTTTTGGGGGGTCCCATACTTTTTTTTGGGGGGGTCACATACTTTTTTGGGGGGGTCACATACTTTTTTGGGGGGTCACATACTTTTTTTGGGGGGGGTCACATACTTTTTTTGCGGGGTCACATACTTTTTTTGGGGGGTCACATACTTTTTTTGGGGGTCAGATACTTTTTTGGGGGGGGTCACATACTTTTTTTGGGGGGTCACATACTTTTTTTGGGGGGTCACATACTTTTTTGGGGGGGTCACATACTTTTTTGGGGGTCACATACTTTTTTTGGGGGGTCACATACTTTTTTGGGGGGGTCACATACTTTTTTGGGGGGTCACATACTTTTTTGGGGGGGTCAGATACTTTTTTGGGGGGGTCACATACTTTTTTGTTTTGTCACATACTTTTTTGGGGGGTCACATACTTTTTTGGGGGGTCACATACTTTTTTTTGGGGGGTCCAATACTTTTTTTGGGGGTCCAATACTTTTTTTTTGGAGGTCACATAGTTTTTTGGGGGGTCACATACTTTTTTGGGGGGGTCGCATACTTTTTTTGGGGGTCACATACTTTTTTTGGGGGGTCACATACTTTTTTGGGGGGGGGGTCACATACTTTTTTTGGGGGTCACATACTTTTTTTGGGGGTCACATACTTTTTTTGGGGGGTCACATACTTTTTTGGGGGGGGTCACATACTTTTTTGGGGGTCACATACTTTTTTTGGGGGGTCACATACTTTTTTGGGGGGGTCAAATACTTTTTTTGGGGGGTCACATACTTTTTTGTTTTGTCACATACTTTTTTGGGGGGGTCACATACTTTTTTGGGGGGTCACATACTTTTTTGGGGGGTCCAATACTTTTTTTGGGGGGTCCAATACTTTTTTTTGGAGGTCACATAGTTTTTTGGGGGTCACATACTTTTTTGGGGGGTCACATACTTTTTTTGGGGGGTCACATACTTTTTTGGGGGGGGTCACATACTTTTTTGGGGGGGTCACATACTTTTTTTGGGGGGTCACATACTTTTTTTGGGGGGGTCACATACTTTTTTTGGGTGGTCACATACTTTTTTTGGGGGGGTCACATACTTTTTTGGGGGGGTCACATACTTTTTTTGGGGGGTCACATACTTTTTTTGGGGGGTCACATACTTTTTTTGGGGTGCAATACTTTTTTTGGGGGGTCTAATACTTTTGGGTGGGGGGTCCAATACTTTTGGGGGGGGTCCAATACTTTTTGGGGCGCGTTCAATACTTATTGGGGCTGAGTGCTCGCAATGGCCGCTTATTATTAGCATTAATCTTATTATTATTAGCATTAATAGCATAATTATTAGCATTAATAGCATAATTATTAGCATTATTAGCATTATTATTAGCATTAATAGCATAATTATTAGCATTAATATCATTATTATTAGCAGTAATATAATTATTATTAGATTTTTTTTTATTAATTATATTTTTTGTAATATTTTATAATTTTTAATTTTTTTTTTTATTATTTTTTTTATAATTTTTTAATTATTTTTAAATAATTTTATTATAAAATTTATTATTTATTTTAAGTGAGACACAGTTCTCCTTCTGGTCCGCTAAAAGGGCTGGGCTGATTAGCATATATTTATTTTTTTTATTATTATTTTTATTTAATTTTTTATTATTTTTTTATTATTATTTTTTATTATTTTTTAATTCTTTTTAAATTCTTTTATTTATTATTTAATTTATTATTTATTTTAAGTGAGACACAGTTCTCATTGTGGTCCGCCAAAAGGGCTGAGCTGATTAGCATATATTTATTTTTTTATTATTATTTTTATTTAATTTTTTATTATTTTTTTATATTATTTTTTATTATTTTTTAATTCTTTTTAAATTCTTTTATTTATTATTTAATTTATTATTTATTTTAAGTGAGACACAGTTCTCATTGTGGTCCGCCAAAAGGGCTGAGCTGATTAGCATATATTTATTTTTTTATTATTATTTTTATTTAATTTTTTATTATTTTTTTTTTATTATTTTTTATTATTTTTTAATTCTTTTTAAATTATTTTATTTATTATTTAATTTATTATTTATTTAAAGTGAGACACAGTTCTCATTGTGGTCCGCCAAAAGGGCTGAGCTGATTAGCATATATTTATTTTTTTTATTATTATTTTAATTTAATTTTTTATTATTTTTTTATTATTATTTTTTATTATTTTTTAATTCTTTTTAAATTATTTTATTTATTATTTAATTTATTATTTATTTTAAGTGAGACACAGTTCTCATTGTGGTCCGCCAAAAGGGCTGAGCTGATTAGCATATATTTATTTTTTTATTATTATTTTTATTTAATTTTTTATTATTTTTTTTATTATTATTTTTTATTATTTTTTAATTCTTTTTAAATTATTTTATTTATTATTTAATTTATTATTTATTTTAAGTGAGACACAGTTCTCATTGTGGTCCGCCAAAAGGGCTGAGCTGATTAGCATATATTTATTTTTTTATTATTATTTTAATTTAATTTTTTATTATTTTTTTATTATTATTTTTTATTATTTTTTAATTCTTTTTAAATTATTTTATTTATTATTTAATTTATTATTTATTTTAAGTGAGACACAGTTCTCATTGTGGTCCGGCAAAAGGGCTGAGCTGATTAGCATATATTTATTTGTTTTATTATTATTTTTATTTAATTTTTTATTATTTTTTTATTATTATTTTTTATTATTTTTTAATTCTTTTTAAATTATTTTATTTATTATTTAATTTATTATTTATTTTAAGTGAGACACAGTTCTCATTGTGGTCCGGCAAAAGGGCTGAGCTGATTAGCATATATTTATTTTTTTTATTATTATTTTTATTTAATTTTTTATTATTTTTTTATTATTATTTTTTATTATTTTTTAATTCTTTTTAAATTATTTTATTTATTATTTATTTTATTATTTATTTTAAGTGAGACAGAGTTCTCATTGTGGTCCGCCAAAATGGCTGAGCTGATTAGCATATATTTTATTTTTTTTTTATTATTTTTATTTAATTTTTTATTATTTTTTTATTATTATTTTTTATTATTTTTTAATTCTTTTTAAATTATTTTATTTATTATTTAATTTATTATTTATGTTAAGTGAGACAGTTCTCATTCAGGTCCGCTATTTTTCCCATTGACATACATTAGCGGTGTGTCGGCGATTTTATGGCCGGCCACCTGGTTCTATTTGTCGGCCGTAAAATCGCGGACACACCGCTAATACATGTCTATGGGCAGTGAGCCCGATTTCGGATTGGGCGCCGACCAATCAGAATTCGAGCTCAATGAGGGGCTCTTCTGATTGGCTGAGGGCAGTACACAGCGACCAATCAGAAGAGTCGCTCATATCTCATTGAGATACAATGGCGGATTTGTCGTCCATTGTACCTGAATGAGAAGAGAAGAGGACGTCGGAGCTGGAAGAAGACAGAAGATCCCCGGGGCCGGACGAAGAGGACGCCTGGCCGGACGAAGAGGACGCCTGGCCGGACGGACGATCAGATGACTAAGAAGACATGTAAGTATGTGCGGACATGGGGGGGCTGTGTGGACATTAGTGGGGGTCGGCTGTGCGGACATGGGGGGTTTTTCGGACATTGATGGGGGCGGGCTGTGCGGGCATGGGGGTGGGCTGTGCGGGCATGGGGGTCGGCTGTGCGGGCATGGGGTCGGCTGTGCGGGCATGGGGGTCGGCTGTGCGGACATGGGGGTGGGCTGTGCGGACATGGGGGTGGGCTGTGCGGGCATGGGGGTCGGCTGTGCGGGCATGGGGGTCGGCTGTGCGGGCATGGGGGTCGGCTGTGCGGGCATGGGGGTCGGCTGTGCGGACAGGGGGGTGGGCTGTGCGGACATTGATGTGGGCGGGCTGTGCGGACATGGGGTGGGCTGTGCGGACATGGGGGTGGGCTGTGCGGGCATGGGGGTCGGCTGTGCGGACATGGGGGTGGGCTGTGTGGACATTGATGGGGGCGGGCTGTGCAGACATGGGGGTGGGCTGTGCGGGCATGGGGGTCGGCTGTGCGGGCATGGGGGTCGGCTGTGCGGGCATGGGGGTCGGCTGTGCGGGCATGGGGGTCGGCTGTGCGGGCATGGGGGTCGGCTGTGCGGACAGGGGGGTGGGCTGTGCGGACATTGATGTGGGCGGGCTGTGCGGACATTGCTGGGGGTGGGCTGTGCGGACATGGGGGTCGGCTGTGCGGACATGGGGGTCGGCTGTGGGGACATTGATGGGGGCGGGCTGTGCGGACATGGGGGGGGGGGTGGCGAATTGTGTGTAGCGGGGAGCGGAGGCGGCAATGCCGCCTCGGCTCCATGGTCCCCGGGGAGCGAATTGCGGCTCAGGCAGCGACTCGCAATGGCCTCGCGGCCATTGCTCGCGCTACCTGAGCGGTAAATCGCTAAGGTTGTAGCCGGGGCTGTGGATGGATTTTGGGCCAGCGGCTCGCAATGGCCGCTTCGCGGCCATTGCTCGCCCTGGGCCAGCGACTCGCAATGGCCTCGCGGCCATTGCTCGCGCAGCATTGGGCGCTTCGCGCCCAATGTTAAATTCGTATCCACATGACCACGCCGGAAGTAGCGCGCGGAGGGGCGCTTTTCCGATTCGCGATTATATAATAGATACAAACATGTACACAAGCATATATAAAATAAGCACATACATTTACATGACATTTTTGTGATGCAATTGATCAACAACCAAATTATTTTTTATTTATTCATTTACTAATAGTTGAAAAATCCATAATGGTCCCTTTACAAGCGGCCACAGGAAGGTAGAAACCAGTAGGCATCGGACACAATTGTGCCTGTTGCCTTGAAAAGACCACAATGTGGCGGCGTGTAAATCAGGACTTTCCTTCCTGTGTCTTCCCTGAAGGAAGGAAAGTCCTGAATTACACGCCGCCACATCGTGGTCTTTTCAAGGCAACATAACTGTTTTATTTTTAGCTACGTTTTTCTATATGAGGGCTTTTTTTTTTTTACCAAGACAAGTTGCAGTTTTTTAGTCCTTTTTACCAAACAAATAGAGGAAAAGAGACTAACCATGAAACTTTTACCAATCATTGGAAATAATCACTTTACTGCATAAGTGTTATTTTGATTAGAGGGGTGCAAAATATATCAGTGTTATTTATTGGTTTGTGACGTTCATTTTTTAAAAATTTATATGTGCATTTTTTGAGTATTATGAAAAAAACTGACTTTTTTTTTTATCTCTATTGTCTATGTGAGTAAACAGAAACAGAAGGAGCCCAGGCAGATGCAGTGGACTGCCATAGGGGTGAGAACACGAAAGCCTTACACCTTAGCAGTAACCATAAGTTTAATATTTTTAGATAACCACACTTTGTTCCCCACCCCAAAATCCGGTACATATTTTATTAGCTGAGGATGACTGCCTATTGCACTCCTCAGATTTTTTCTGATCTCAGACCAGATAATCTTTAATTTGTTCATGGATTTACTGGCCTCAGGGGTGTCAAATTCAATGGCCAGAAAAGATTGCAAATAAACATAAAGGTCTAAGGAGATTCTGTATACTGATAGTTTTATTGTGAATTCAGCTAGCAAAAAAATGTAACAAATACATTGACAATCAAAATTACAGAACAATGTACGATCACTTGATTTTTTCAGACAGAATATAATCTATATTGATCAACATTTGAAGGATTTTCTACGTACACCATGCCACTAGAACATTGTTTTCCAAAATAACTTGAGTATATCAAGTTAAAACAAAGGCTGAGCAGGAATGCTCATTGTGACGAAATGGACCCCTTCAATGTAGGACATATGATGATTTCTTATGTAACCCAGACATATCACATTGTATATTGGCTTGTAAACTTGTATTGGCCAAGGAGAATTTCCTACAGTATTTTCATAGATTACTGTGGTTTAAGCATGGTAATGTAATTATGTAACTTGTTTGTCCCTGAAGGCCAGATAACTTAATTATGCTAATCGTCCATTGTCTATTACCCTGTGGATGTTGATTCTATGTACATTGCTCCAACCACTACTGTTTAAGTGTCATTGATTGCAGACTCAATGTCTAATACTAACATTGTATCACTGCTAGGTGCTATATCAATCAGCATTTGGATTGCAATACTTCTAAAAATATGTTAACTGAGGATTGAGGTCCAACCAATGCAAAGACAGTGTTACTGCACCAATCGTGACGTTCCCAATATCCTGCAATGAGGGCTGAAGGTATATAAGGAGATGTGTTCATTAACCAGGGAGTCAGTTAGATTCTGTCTAGTGGCCTCAGTCTAGGGATTTCGGTCCCGGCTAGAGGTCCACTGGATTGAAGATTGGAGTTGGAAGATTGCATACAGGCAGCTAATCTAGGGTCTTCGGGTCCGATTAGTGAGCCATAACCCCAGGTCTAGGCATTTTGGTGCCGACCAAGGGGACCAGAACACGGACTATAGAACCACAAGGACTGCAGTATCGGATTAACGGATTCGGCTGTGATAAAGACTGCATGAGGATAAGGAAGCAACCCAGGTTGGGACGATACAGTCACCTGGCTACAGACTTTGCTGTGCTACATTCTAAACCCTGGTGAGCCAGCGGAAGGGTGAGACTCTGTTGCCTGTTACATTGTTGTGTTTTGCTTGGTTATGCGTTATATGCTGTTAACTGTTTGGGGATCCAATAAAGCCTTAATATTGTGATTCCCTCACCCTGTGTTGTCTGAGTAGTGTTCCGCCCACGGTTAAGGAGCGCGGGCATTCAGTTGGGGATGAGCCCTGGTCCACGTTGTCTTTGTAAAGGCGGCTGGGCCTGCGGATGAGAGCACCCACTGACCCCCGGGTCTCCACACTTATCACTATTCATCACTTGTGCAGATATGAAGGTATTCGGGCTACTCGGTACTCTGTGAGTGTTTTGGATTTTACTTGTGATATTCGAGTGACCTGCCTAGCATGTTTACTGGTTGATTTTCTGCCAATAAATATGCTCAGATTGTTTGCCAGTCATAGTAAGGCCATATCCATCTTTGATAAAGGCATTACTGTGATTGGCAGGTGCAGTATAACCAAAGAAAATTAAGATACCCAAACCAAATAAGTGATGAGGTCTGGGAGGGTTGTTGAAAGGCAGAGATTGATGATAAAGTGTTTAAACTGAATGGGAAAAGTATGCAGACATAATATAGACTATGTATGCATACTGTTCTGTCATACAACTGTCTGCTCTGAGTGACAGAGTCTAGTGAAAGTAAAAAATAAAACATGCAGGTCCCAAGCTATTGGTGTCAAAACAACTGAAAACTGCAGCCCACACCACTGGGGTAATGGGCTAATACCTTCTGTATACCCAGTAAAAATCACCTAATTAACAGGTGTCAATATTTTCAGGAGAGGGTTCCCTTTGATGCCAGTGTGGTTCCCAGCCAGACAATAGATGGTGGAGAGCTGTCAAGAGAATTTATCCCTGACAGCTAGGGAAATCTCACGTCTGCACTAATGCACAGCTGATTCCTATACCATCAGGTTTACAAGTTTACAGCTTTTGTGTGCCTTTGTTAAAATAACAGTAAGAAGTATAAGATTGTACAGTAGAGATTCCTTGACAAGGCACAAAGAGGTTATTAGTTCATTACCCTGGTAGTATAAGGTATCAGCCAAGCATCAGTGCAGACAGAAGATTTCCTAAACTGTCAGGGATAAATTCTCTTGACCATCCCCCACCATCTATTTTCCGGCTGGGAATCAAACTAGCATGAAAAGGGACCCTCTCATGAAAATATTCACACCTCTTACAGCTGATTTGAATCTACCACACAGAAGATATTAGGTGATACTTCCTTCCGGAGCTGGCAGTCTGCCCGAATACTAGTTTCTGACCAAATGTGGAGTATTGGAATACTTAGATTAAATTCACCGTTAACTGTTACCTCTGTGTAAAAGAAAAATTTGTGTCTAAAACAACATTTTTATGAAAAACATTTAATTTTTCATTTTCATGGACCAGTGATACAAAGTTCTATAAAATGCCTATTGCTTTAAAATATTGAGAACATCCCTTATTTCAGTTCTTGAGGGATATATTTTTCAAAATATGTTCAATTGTGGCAGATTTCAGTAGTTTTAGCATCCCACTGGCTTTTCAATTGCAGCAAGGTATCTTCAATCTATTCCAGCCAGATAAGAGCTCCAAAAGTCAAATAGCGATCCTTCCCTTTTGAGACCCGCTGTGTGCCCAGAACGTAGCTTAGACATCTGGGGTAACGTATGACTCAGGTGAAATTGGGCATCAATTTTGGTTATCCTTGTTAAAGAGGAAAAAAAAACCTGGTTAAAGCAATAATTTAATAAAAATTCTCATTTTTCCATTTTATTTCTTCCACTTTTTTACAATTATTGTGAAACACCTGAAAGTTTGAAATATCTCAAAATGTTGTTTTGATGTGGTTTTGATTACCTTAAGTAGTGTTGTTTTAAAATGGCCTCTTTTTAGGGATTTTGTGAGACATTAGCATCTTAAAGTCACTTCAACAATGAAATGATCCCTAAAAAACTTTTTCAAATTCTGATAATAAAATTAAAAAATGCTAATAAGCTTTAAATTCTTCTAACTTCCTTCTAATTTTTTTTCAGAAATAAATCTTAAATAAAGTAGACATGTGGCAAATATTACATATTATTGAGTGACATATGCATATACATTTTGAAGACACAAGAATTAAAGTGTTGAAAATTGCACATTTTGAAAAATTATCATCAGACTTCTGATATTTCTATTATTATATGCAATTGTATTGACATATATTTACAACTGTCATGAAGAAACAAAGTGTTAAAAAATTGCAGAATCACTGAGATACAGTATGTTGAAGAATTGAAGAGTTATTTCTATATAAAGGGACACAAATCAGATTTGAAAACTTTCATCGGGTCATCAAGATGAAAGCTGGCTTTAGTACAAACGGATTAAGTGTTATGGTGGTGGAGCACTTGAACTGATCAGAACATGGAATCAACCTGATTCTGTTGCTGTCAGATGCTACATTACCCTGCTGTGATTGAAATGATAGATGCTATTTTTATTAGATTCCTCCCCACGGAGATGCTTGTCAAAGTCAAAAGAGGCCAACTGTGACTTACATTGATACTAATATAGTCGATACAGTAACTGTGAGCAGTGTCTGTGTTGGTGCTGTAGCAAGTGCCACATTGTTGCCATCGTGTGGTTTTTTATTTCACATTACCTCACCAGTTGCCAGGGACACATTTTAGAGACAAATATACAAGTGCATCTCAATAAATTAGAATAACATCAAAAAGATAATGTATTTAAGTCATTCAATACATAAAGTGAAAAGCATATATTATATAGAGTCATTACACACAGAGTGATCTATTTCAACTGTTTATTTGAGTAAATGTTGATGATTATAGCTTACACCCAATCAAAACCCTACAGGCATTATTTCAGAAAATTACAATGTTATATAAGACCAACCGAAAGAATGATTTTTAGCTCATAAATGTTGGACTAATTAAAAGTATGTACAGTAAATGCACTCAATGTTTGGTCGGGGCTCCTTTTGCATGAATTGCTGCATCAATGTGGTGCAGCATGGAGGCAATCAACCTGTGGGACTGCTGAGGTGTTATGGAAGCCCAGGTAGCTTTGATAGTAGCCTTTAGCTTGTCTGTATTGTTGGGTATGGTGTCTATCATCTTCATGTTTACAATACCCCATAGATTCCTTAGGAGGTTTAGGTAAGATGAGTTTGATGGCCAATCAAGCACAGTCATACTGTGGTTCAAAAACCAGGTATTGGTACTTTTGACAGTGTGGGCAATTGCCAAGTCCTGGTGGAAAATGAAATCTCCATCTTCAAAAAGCTTGACAGCGAGGGAAGCATGAAGTGGTCTAAAATTTACTGGTAGATGGCAGCGCTGACTTTGGTCTTTACAAAACACAGTGGACCTACACCGACAGTTGACATGGCTTCCCAAACCATCACTAGTTGTGGAAACATCTCCCTAGACCTCAAGTAGCTTGGAATATGTGTCTCTCCAATCTTCCTCCAGACTCTGGGTCTTGATTTCCAAATTAAATGCAAAATTTACTTTAATCTGAAAACACCTTGGACCAATAAGCAACACTCCTGTTCTTTTTCTCCTTGGCCTAGGTAAGATGCTTCTTGCATTGTCTATTGGTAATAAGTGTCTTGATACAAGGAATGTGACAGTTGTAGCCCATGTCCTGGATACGTCTGTGTGTGGTGGCTCTTGAAGCACTGGCTCCAGCAGTAGTCCACTCCTTGTGAATCTCCCCCAAAATATTTGATTGACCTTTTCTTAACAAAAACCTTTCAAGGCTGCGGTGGCTTGTGCACCTTTTTCTACCACACTTATTCCTTCCACTCATCTTTCCATTAAAATGGTTGGATACAGCACTAGTTGAACAGCCAGCTTCTTTAGCAATGACCTTTTGTTGTTTACCCTCCTTGTTGAGTGTGTCAATGACTGCCTTCTGGACATCTTTCAAGTCAGCAGTCTTCCCCATAATTGAGTAGCCTACTGAACCAGACTAAGGGACATTTTAAATGTGTAGTAAGCCTTTGCAGGTGTTTTATTTTAATTATTCTAATTTATGAGATAATTACTTTTGGATTTTCATTCGCTGTTAGGCATAATCATCAATATTAACAGTAATAAACAATTGCAATAGATCACTCTGCAATGATTCTGTATATTATATGCATTTAACTTTTTGTATTGAATTACTGAAATGAATTATCTTTTTGTTGATATTCTAATTTATTGAGAAGCAGCTGTAATTCATTTTAAAGAGTTCAATATCTGGTTGGACTTTAGCACAATATTAATGTTGTACTGGAGGAGTTTTATATCTAAAATATTATTATTCTGAGAGATTATTCCTGGTGATCTATTAGAAATTGTCATTGAATTTGCATCAATGGGTAAATTTATGATTTTGATCTATGATTTCAATATAGTGTTCTGTTTTATATTCACTTGGAAGCTGCACTTTCCAATAATTCAATATGAATAGATACATTCTTAGAATACTTTTTTTTCCTAAAAACAAGACACCGGGCACTACAGCTTTTTGCTCAAGCCGCCCATGACAGGGGCACAGATTAGCAATGGAAGAAATGGGTGTCACAAGGCTCAGGTGTTGCTCAGTTCACTGGCACATGTGAATCAACAGATATGCAGAGTAGATGAACGGCACTCACCCCAAATGATTTTCAGTCTCAGACTTTTATTCCCGAATTTTGCATGTACAGGTGAAGGGGGGGAAGGACGGACAATGGTCAACCATTTCGTACGTAATCGGTACTTCTGCGGGTCCTGCTTCAAGGTGTAGCATGCATCAAGATGGTAGATATTGGCAAGGAACTATTTTTAATGTCTCACTACAGACAGATGGGGATCCTGTGTGTGTTTGTGCGATGGGACTGTGTGTGTGGGTCATAGATGTGTGTGGGGCATGCTACAGATAGATGGGGGTCTTGGATGTGTTTTCTAATCTCCAATCTTTCCTTAATGCAGAAGATGTTGTCACAATTCTTTCCAGTTGCTCCACTTAGTCTTTGCACTGTTTGTTCATTTACAAAACACAGTAGCCACCTACAAAGATTTCACAGTTCTGCACCATCCTATAGATCCTCCTTCACTTCATTTTATCACATTACACATGCTCTCCATTCTGCAACTAATCTAATACTTGATAATTGAATAAATGGGTGAGTGCTTCTCAATATTTTTGATTGGCAACCAAGGTAACCCAGGCAGCTGGGGGCTGGAATTCTCATTCAGTTGAGGCCCAAGCATTTTGGCCCCCCAAGTTACAAATTGCAGCCTGCAGCCACCACGGAATGTGGGCCTCAATGAGATCCACTCTTCTAGTTGCCCTGGTGATGGTGACAGACTGGGTAATAAGAGATCAATGCCAGATAAAGTTTGCCAGTTGGCACTTTTTTCCGAACAAAGCTGTGTTTGCTGTTTTTTTGTGAAGTTGTTCGAGTTTCCTTTTGCAAACCAAATTTTCAATGTTCATGCTGAATTTGAAATTGGTGAACATGTTCGGAAAAAGTTTGCTCATCTCTTCACAATAACAATGGTGGGCCCTGATGATAGGGATTAGGGGATAATACACCTCCTAAACTCAACCGAGGAAGTACCCTGATCTCCCTATCATTTCTATATAGGTTCTGTCACCTCATCGTTGAGCAGGATGCCTAGTCCCTCACCAGCCCTCAACTTACCCCTTACTAGTGAGATGGCAGTCAAGAGTGCTAGTCTCACCCCTGCACTAATATAACACCTGAGACTATTTAGAGATGATGGGTGTGGTCACCAATCGGGAGCACATGGAGAGGAAATCAAGGCTGCTGGCTGCAAAACTAACATTAACCTTAACAGCACCCAAGGAATGGAAAGTAGTTTAAATGTGAAGAGTCTCACCAAGGAAATAAGACTCATGTCCAAAACCTGTCACAAATCTTAGGGGTACGAGAGACCATCGTGACAGTAGCAGAAAAAATGAGTCTTACAGTTTGTTGTGCCATTTCTCCTGAGTATGTTGGTTTCCGATATGTGGTATAAAACCACTGTTTAGGTGCATAGCATGGCTCTGAAGTGAAGGAATACAATTAGATATTTAGATGAAAATTAAGCTGAAATTAGTTGTGGACACCGTGTTGTGTTTGGAGATTCCCTGAAGTGCCTAATCAGTGGAAACCCTTTAAAAGGGACCCATTTTGAAACTAGTGCCCTTAGAGAATTCATATGCATGTATGGTGAACACCTTGAAACCAAGGTGCTTCACAGAATTTTAGAATGTTACACTGTGAAAATGAAAAAAAAAAGATTTTTACCACACAAAATGTTTTTGTCTCAATTTTTGTATTTACACAAGAGTAACAAGAGAACCAATCAATTTCTTGTGCAATTTCTTCTGAGTATGCAAATATCCCATATGTGGATGAAAACATCTGTTGTTTTGCACAGCAGGGCTTGGAAGAAACACTATTTGAATTCTGTAGCGCGATTTTGGCTGGAATAAATTGCAGTCGCCATGTAATATTTGAAGAACTCTTAACATAATAAAACAGCACAAAAAGGAAGAAATCTGGTGAATGGAATAAAAGCCAGGGGAGAAGACTTAAAAAACTTGAATTTTTATGTATCCAAAGTTAGAAAAAAAAAAAATCAGACAGAACCTTCAGCAAAAAACACCCCTAAAAATTGACATGTTTTGGCAAAGCCTATTATGGTTACAACAGAGATCAAAATCCAAAAGTTTTATATGGACAAAGAGAAAGAGATTTAATAGAGCAGGAACTGGGTCGACCTTTATCCTGTGTTTTATTAGTTGATGTGGGTTTTCCATCAGCTGTGATGAGTCTCTCATTACGGTTCACAGTCCACTGAGTATACACTTCATATAAACTTTCATAATTTTTAAGGTTGAAGTTAGACTTTAAATCCACCGAGGTTAACCAATAGCCAAACATGTTAATCCAGATTAAGGCAAAAGCATCATGGGGCAAACACCCCTCACTTCCCCATATTGGGGGAAGAATTCCTTCCCGACTACACATACAGCAATCAGACTAGTTCCCTAGATCAAAGTCCAATCACAGAATCTAGATGTGGCAGCAGCTATGAAGTCCGGCAAGCTTATAATTTCCTTTAAACATCCATTTAAGAGAGCGTAATATTTTTTAGGGATTTTCTTTTCAAATATTTTTTTTTTTTTTTCATTATTATTATTTTTTTTAGAAAGCAAACCTATATTATTGCAGAGGATCAACAGCATGCGAGACCATCTCTTTTACACATATGGGATAGCAATTCATATAAAAATTGCTTATTGCCATGATATGCTTCACACATATGTTATTATATGTCTGTTCCTGTTTACAATCAAGAAACACCATACTATGGATATTGCTTCTTGAAAATGTGCAGTCACTATTTCATGTCATTCCATATGTTTACTATACAGATTTTTGGCAAGTGCCCAACTGTGTTATTATATGTATAATTCATATTGAACTTGTCCTTTCATTGCTGCAGTGCACTGCCCTCTAGCTTTATTCATCAGCATTCCAGATGAATTGGTGAATTGGTGACCTGAATAAAGTTATTTGTTTTCATCATCATTATTGTCTCCTACAAATATGTCAGTCTTCAATAATCCCCCCACCTAGTAGCCACACAACCCTGTTTTTACCTTATGGCATGGATAATTGATTGTGTGAGTGACATTACTTCTGCAGCCCAACAAATTGAATGGTTAATGAGGGGAGCTAAGCAAAAAGGTTGTGCAAACAGTTATATCTGGGTGTGATAATTTGTGTGTGACTCAGTCCTGGTATGCTCCTAGAAAAGGCAAACAGCTGTAACCCTGGAGTTCAGCATGTCAGGGCCATTTTATTACTGCAGTCCAAAACAGTTACTCTGTGCTACACTGTGATTCACCTGCTACTGTGTGCTGGCATTATGCAGTTTGGCAATGAATCCCACACAAGACGTGTCTGATATTGAGGAGGTAATCTACGTCACCACTCCAGGAGCAGAGGGTGGAGATTCATAATCAGACTTACAGCAGTATCTACCAGAGGACAACATAGACACATATGTGACCCGAAGCACCACCACACTACCCAATTTGGGCCTCCTGCACAGCAAGATGTGGATACAAAATGATTTGAGCTGTGTTTTGCAGCTTTTGGGCCCTTTTAAATGTGTTTTCTAGGCCCTTGATTTTGCCTACTATTTATTTGAATGGGGTTCAGATGTTTGGAAAACTGATCATCAAACTGTTCAATAAACATTGCCCGTTTGGCGAACCAAAGCAAATTCGAACTTACAAAGGTTTGACTATCTAGAGTGTAGAGGGGTATGGGATGACCATGATGGGCTATTAAAGTGAACCTGTCACCTAATTTAAGCACCCCAAGCTGTCGCTACCTGTCCCTGCTCCTTCCTATTACTATTCTAACCATCCCTCTATGTCTTAAACGTGTGCTGTGATGGTGTATAAAAAGCATTTTCTACTACAGGCTGGTATGGTAATGAAACGGGGACTGCTGTTGTTAGCCCCCCTGGGCATTCTCTTTCACTCCCTGTCCCCACCTCAATCCTTCTTTATCATGCCCCAATGTTTTTTTTCATTCCCTTCTGAAAATCCTATTTTTTTAAATTCCCGCCCCTTCTTGCAGTAATGCGCCGAGCCGGAGCATCATATCTGGCCTGGCGCATTGTGTTACTGATCACTTGGGATGGCCGGGCTTCAATATGCGCTCTGCGCATAAGTCAGGAGCCGAGCCATCCAACATGATCAGCCCCACAATGAACCAGGCCGGCTGTGATGCTTCAATATGTAAATAAACAGAAAAGGATGCGCAATGGGTGCACCTGTATAAAACAGAAAAGGATGTGCAATGGGTGCACCTGTATACTGTGAAGGAGAAAAATAAAAAGCTAAGTTTTATCTATAATTCACCCTGCCTGCCTTTCCTGAGCGCTCCACAGACTGCTGTGCATTAATCACAGGCTGTGATGCTTCGGCTCGGCGCCATGCTACGAGAGGGGGTGGGAATTTAAAAAAATAGGAGGATTTTCAGAAGGAAATGAAGAAGCCCATCGGGGTGTGATAAAGAAGCATCAAGGTGGGGACAGGGAGCAAAAGTGGACGCCCATGGGGGCTGATAACAGTAGCCCCTGCTTCATTACCATACCAGCCTGTAAGTAGAAAATGCTTTTTATACACCATCACAGCACACATTTAGGACAGAGAGGGATAGTTAGAACAGTAATAGTAAGGAGCAGGGACAGGTAGCGACAGCTTGGGGTGCTTAAAATAGGTGATAGGTTCACTTTAAGTTAAACAAGAGACACTGGGAGGAGAGATTGTGTGCTGCTCTATCCAGTAAAATGTTTTCTGAAAATATGTATATAAGGGGTTTGAAAAAATATTTTTTTTATTTACACACATTTATTTCTTTCAGATCTTGTCTGTCTCTGCAACTTCTCATTGTAAGTCTCTAAACAGCCCTGATTTTTTTATATATCTGTAGCTGTTTCACTATTTGAAAGAGGACTTTTTTTTATTAAAGATGGAGTCACTAATAGTATTTTTGTTTAATTTCAGATAAAAATTTTTTTGTCTTTGTTATGTTTTTTTTTAAACAATTTACTAGAAATTCATGGGGGGGCATGTCTAATATTGGCGTGACCCCATGAAGTTCGGGCTTAGGGCCAGATAATAATACAAAGCTGGCCCTAACCCCTTTATTACCCAGTGAGCCACCGCACCAGGGCCCTGGAAGAGTTATGTTCAGCGCCTGAAGATGGCGCTTTAATGAACGCGCTATCTTCTGGGGCGGCTGTGGGCTGCCATTTGCAGCGGGGGGTGCCCAGAAAGTTTGAGCTTCCCTGCGCTGCAGATTCCAGCCCCCAGCTGCCTAGTTGTACCTGGCTGGACATAGAAATGGAGCGGAGCCCCACGCATTTTTTTTTATTATTATATGAAATTCATGAAATAATAAAAAAAAGGTGCTCCCCTATATTGTTGTGTCCAGCCAGGTACAAATAGGCACCTGGGGGTTGGTGGCAGCCTGTCGCTAGACACAAAAATACGGCAAAGCCCACGTCAAATTTTTTTGGGGAAAAATCATAAAAAAAATAAAAAAACATTTAGGGACTGCATCTTTATTAACCCCTGGAGGCCAGATTGCTGCAGCATTGTAAGGGGTGTTAATGCAGGTCACCTGACAACAGCTCAGGTCGTGCCACCTGAGCTGTCCTCAGGTGACCTGAGTTAACCCCCCTTACAATGCCGCAGCGATACGGCCTCTAGGGGTTAATAAAGATGCAGTCCCTAAATGTATTTATTTAATGAATTTTTCACGTGGGCTTCGCCGTATTTTTGTGTCCAGCTGGGTACAGCTGGCAGGAACGGGCTGCCTCCAACCCCCAGGTGCCTATTTGTACCTACCTGGAAACAGAAATATAGGGAAGCCCTTTTTTTTATTATTTCATGAATTTCATGAAATAATTAAAAAAAAAATGTGTGGGGCTTCGCACTATTTCTATGTCCAGCCAGGTACAGCTAGACAGCTGGGGGCTGGAATCCACAGCGCAGGGAGGCCCAAGCTTTCTGGGCACCCCCCATTGCAAATTGCATCCCGCAGCCACCCCAGAAGATGGTGCGTTCATTGAAGCGCCATCCTCTGGTGCTGTATCCGACTCATCCAGGGCCCTGGTGCGGTGGCTCACTGGGTATTAAAGGGGTTAGGGCCAGCTTTGTGTTATCAGCTGGCCCTAAGCCCGAAATTCATGGGGTCACACCAATATTAGACATGACCGCCATGAATTTCTAGGGATTTTTTTAAATAAACAACATACTGAAAAAATATTTTATTAGAAATAAAACAAAAAAGACACTTAGTGACTCCATCTTTAATTATTAAAAAATCCTCTTCCGTCCAATGTAGTCCCAAAATGCAATTTCAGCGCTGCTACATCTCTGGTAGAGAACCTCTACCAGAGATGTAGCTGAGCTGTGCAGCCCTGGGAAAGTTCATGTGAGTTCACACTGCATGAACTCACATGAACTTTCCTAGACAGCACCGCGGCTTCTTTAAATGAACAGCTGATCTGCATCAGCTGTTCATTTGAAATAACAGGCGGGAATGCCAGCGGTGAAGATACCGCCGGCTGTCCTGCTGTGATCTGTGCTCCCCGCTCCCTGATGCCCCCTCCCCACTCCATGGAGCTGCTCCCCCAACCTGATCCTAACTTAGGATCAGGTGGTGAGGCGGCGGGAGGGGCGATGAGGGGGGATCAGAGAGCGAGGAGCGCAGAACACAGCAGGAAAGCCGGCAAGGCAGTCTTCCTACCGCCGCCGGCTTCCCCGTCCTGCTCCTTTGCTCCTCGCTCCCTGGTGGTGCGCACCCACCCGGTCCTGACTTGGGATCAGGATGGGAGGCAGTGGGAGGAGCAGAGGATGGTGATGGGAGGCTGCAGAGGGCAGAGGATCGGGCTGAATTATTGTATAAAGCCGCCGGCTTTTTACCGCCAGCTTTTAAACAATCATGCCCCCATTTCAGCCTTTTCCTCTGCCCCAGACCACTTTATAGGGTCCTTTTTGCTGATCGAACCATTATGGAACATAACCTCGAACTGCCGAAATTGAAGCTAATTGTTCTAATTCTACTAATGACTTGAACACTGCCCAAAACAGGTCGAATTTGAGATTGACAAACATTTCGAATCGAACATCGCACATCACTACTAAGAAGAAGCAGAAACACAGAGGTATAGTACAAGGTACAACTTGTTACACATTCCTCTATGCTGTAAATGGAAAAAAACAACATATTGCTTATATACATCCTCACTGGTTCAATGTTACCCCGAGCCGACAGTCAGCCACCCTTAAGGAGAAGTCCAGACGTCCAAAACCTCCATTTATTAGAAGAATAGGAGAGGTATAGTCCTCCCTCCCCCTCTTTTCTAATTATTTTTTGCATGGGATAAAAATGCACCATTTAATTGAATTTACTTTCTTGCCTCCAGGAGCAACCCTCTAGCACCCAAGGAACTGCTGGTAAGAAGTGAGAAGCACATTTTGATGTAAGAAAATAATTGGCAAAGTCATAGCGAACACTTACAGACCCAGATACCTAATATTACAACCTTGTTCCCTAGCTTCTCCAAGCAACAACAAGCACCCATACCTAAAGCAACTACTAAAGCATTTCCCCAAGATCGCCTATATAGGTAAGACATTTCTTGGATACATATATTTCCCCCAAAAAAATCAACCTAGAAGTGGACATACTACTTAGGCTAGGGTCACACTTGCGTTTTGACCTTAGCATGATGGACCCATTAAAATCGCAGAAATTTTCACTGCAGCGCATAGCGTTAACTCTTTGTGCTGCCAGGCAACAGAGCCCCAAAGAAACCTGCTCTTTATCTTAGCAGCCGGCCACACACAAAGCCTCAGGATGTGTGCTTTTGGACAGCGTACAGGAAACTGCTTCGGGACACGTCTCCTGTACCCTGTTGTAAAGCGCACTTCCTGGGACTTTTTGTGTGGCCGGCTGCTAACGTAAACAATGGGTTTCTATGGGGCTCCAATGCCTGGCAGCGGAATTTTCTAAGTTTTAAGCACTTGCGTCATGCTAGGGTCATAATGCTATTATTTCTTATATTGCATTTACAGGGTATAAGGGATCTAGCATTTGGAGTCCAGTCACCTCCACTTGACAATGGATCTTACCACTCAGTACGTGTGACAGCGAGAGACAAGCGATCAGCGATCTCACAGGCTGGTAACCATGGTAAACACCGGGTATCCAGGCAGCGCACGCTGCCTAGATACCTGGTGTTTATCATGGTTACCAGCACTAAGCAGGGAGGATGCTGGTAACTATGATAAACACTGGGTATCCAGGCAGTGCGCACTGCCTAGATACCTGGGGTTTATCATAGTTACCAGCATCCTCCCTGCTTACAGGCAGCGCTAAGCAGGGAGGATGCTGGTAACTATGATAAACACCGGGTATCTAGGCAGTGCGTGCTGCGTGGATACCCGCTGTTTATCATAGCTACCAGCGTACTCCCTGTTTACAAGCAGTGCTAAGCAGGGAGGACAATGGTAACTATGATAAACAACGGGTATCTAGGCAGCGTGCGTTGCCTAGATACACGCTGTTTTTCATAGTTACCAGCGATGTGGAGGTGGCTCCCTGGTCCCGGTCGCTGGGGAGAGCTGCCTGCTTGACAGCTCCCCAGGTACCAGGTAACGACGCACTAACGATCCCTACAGGATCGTTATCGTTGTCAGGATCGCTGGTGCATTGTGTGTGACGGGAGCATTACTTCCACACAATTTAACCTACAGTAACAAATAGATCCTGATATTCTTATCATTGTATGGACAAAATAGCTTTAAATAAACATTACATAATGATTTTTTTTGCATTGTTTTCCATTGTATGCTCATTTTGTATGTTTTTTTTAGGCAAAGAGACAGTATCCTGTAGCTTAAAATGTTGTTGTGATAGAGAAAAACTGGGGTCATTTTTGGATACAAAATTTCAAAATTTACTGAAATTAAATGTCAGATCTAATTCAATAAAAACTGTGTTCCCCAGTGTAATCAATAACTTATTTTCCGACTACTGGTGTTCACATTTACCTGCATTTTTTATTCTTTAATGATTCTCGGCAATACAACAGCTAAAGAGATCAGCAACAGTCCTTTTTCACCCATTTATGCTAATCCCGTTTTAGACTGTAGCAATCGTAACAATTATGAAAAAAATGATAATAGCAGTTTTATGAGTGCATACATTTTATTTTTGGTAATTAATTATCTCAATGCAACTATTCCTATATTGTATGTAAACATTATGTTATTCCTCACTGTAAACTTGCTTCAAAATAGTTAATTCTCCAAAAACAACCGCCTTCCCCCGGGAATGCTGGAAAACATTTACCATGTAAAATTACCAGTTGAGCTCTTGAATCTCTAATGAATATATGAGAATGTATACTCTGGGTTTGCATAAAGTCGTCATTATAGCTACTTCTAATAAGGGAAGAAGCACACTTTTTAGTTCATGTAATGAAGTGACAGGAATACATTTATTTGCAATGTTTCATTTAAAATATATAAACTGTAAAGCAAAAGAAAATATAAAATATTAAAAAATACATAGTAAAATAAAAAATAGGGCAAATACAAAAATATGAAGGATATAATAAAGAGAGTAAATGAAAATAGCATAGCTTTTCCTTCAATACAAAATAAAACACTAAGGGTACCGTCACACGTAGCGATGGTACCGTCGATTTGTTAGGCAATGCAGGGGTGTGGCCTATCGGCACCGATATAGCCCCTGCATCGCCTAATGTAACTAGGTGATGGCCATGTCTTTTACTGGTCGCCTGGTTTCAGAGCAGTGCTCTGAAACCAGACGGCCGATCTGGGGCAATCTGTACACATCGCCCCATGTAAACGGTCGCCGGCAACCTGACAGGTGATGGGAGCTATAGGCTCCCATTGTCCTGCATTGCCGCTGGGGTTTTGAGACACCCCGGCGGCGATGCAGCCTGTCAGCTCGCCTGTGCATCGCCGGAGGTGTCTCCCCATGTAAACAGGGGGCGGCGTCACTGGCGGGGCGCCAAAAGCGCCGCCAACATCTCCGGCGAGGTGGAACCATGTGACGGGCCCCTAAACCTATATTAATGACACAAAAATGATATGTAAAGATATTTTATTTATGTATTAATTCCAATGGCTTATATAGGTTAAACTATTTCACAGCACTCTCCCACATTATTAATGTATGAATATCAGACTCGTATATATAAGATAGAGATGAGTTGATTGATCCACAGAGGGCTGCACTTGAGTCAACGTTCCTGAAATTTGTGGTGTTCCATGACTTCAAACATTTTAAATTTCTACTCCCGTTTAAAAAAAAAAATAAATAAAACTTGCCTACCATTATTTCCCATACAGACGAAGCACAAGACAGCAAGTTAATTTTTGTGTTGCAATGTGGCCTCCTCTAATGCCCTGTAGCTATGATATCAGGATTATTATCATTCCTGCACAGTAGTGGACAGTACATAAGCTCGGGTGGGCAACTTAAGGTCCGAGGGCTACCAACAGTGCAGGTTTTCAGGATATTCTTAGTATTGCACAGGCTATACTTAAAATTAATACACAATTAAAGAGTCTACATGGATCCATAATAAATCAAGTCCACAACTCCCCATATGAACAACTATAAAAACCCAAAACAGACAAATGGGTTTGACAATGGGGTTCACAGTACTGCGTCTATAATCGCAAGATTACGGTATCACACAGAAAAAACTCGATGACATTTTATGCAAAAAATGTGAAAGTTTATTAAGAGCCTTGGTGAGAACGAGAGAATAAGTAGGACAACACTAGATAAATAGCAGTAAAATTTAATCAGATAAAAGGAAACTGAGGAGGGCAGGAAAATAACCCCCAGAAGAATAAAAAGCAGGAGCAGTCAAAAACATTTGATTCCCGGTTTTCAAAAAAAAACTTGCCTGCCATCATTTCCCATACAGACGAAGCACCCCAGACAGCAAGCTAATTTTGTGTTGGAATGTTGCCTCCTCAAATGCCCTGTAGCTGTGATATCAGGATGATTATCATACCTGCACAGTGGTGGGCAGTACATAAGCCTGGGGTGGGCAACTCCAGACCTCGAGGGCCACCAACAATGCAGGTTTTAAGGATTTCCTTAGTATTGCATAGGTTATCTTTGAATCACCTGCACTGGTGATGTTTCCAACCCCCTTGCAATACTAAGAAAATCCTGAAAACATGACTTGTTCGCGGCCCTCGAGGGCTAGAGTTCCCCACCCCGGGCTTATCTTTTATAATCATAGGGGTTCCCTCTCCTCTCCCCATGTGTGTATTCTGAGCAATTCCAAGCATTTCAGTTTTGATTTTTGCACATTCATTGGCTACAAATCAAATTTTGTATAAAAGTTTGCGAAGTTGGCAAAGTCAAATTTCAAAATATCTACTCATCTCTAATACTAGATATGATTTCATAGAAAAGTGACATGTCAATATATAGCTTCAGTATGTGAAAAAAAAGCAGGGCAGTTTCAAAGAACATACAAATTCCATGCAGGCAGATGCCTTCTTCATGACAATTTTACAAGTCAGTAAAATGGGACACATTTTGTATCAGTATTTGTATTTTGACACAAGAGCTAAATTATTCCTTTATACTTTTCTTAGTGTTTATATGACTAAGGCCCCTTTCACATAGGCGTTTTTTGAAAATGTGGCAGATCCAGCAGATTTACCACATCTGCCGCATCTTCCGCCTAACAGCCGGACTTGTGGCACACTTGCGTCAAGCCCCATGCATTGTCTACGGGGCTTGCAGTCGGGTGTGGCAAGTGCGGTTTTGCCCATTGCGACACTTGCCGCTGCTAAAAAAAAACGCGGTCAGCAGCGTTTTTTTTGCAGCCGCAACTGCTGCAAACCGGCAACACCGCACTTGCCACAAGCCCCATAGACAATGCATGGGGCTTTCCGCAAGTATGTTGCAAGTGCGGCCGTTAGGCGGAAGATGCGGCAGATGCAGTTAATCTGCCGGATCTGCCGCATTTTCAAAAACCGCCTCTGTGAAAGGGGCTTAAGTTATGCAGTCACCAATGCAATCACCTTATGATTCGTAAATATTCAACCTCAGTTCATCATTTTTAATAAATAATAGATTAATGACATTTTACATTTCTTACAGAAAATTGTAATAGTACATGTAGAGGGCACCACAGTAATCGCTTAGGGGATCGCCATCCACACCTCAAAAATTACATGAATCACAATCAAGAAAAGCAGGTGTTACAAAAGAATTGGGATCACCCAGAATGATAGCAAATACAAACAAATTTTATTTTACAGAAAAGAACACAGAAAGCCATTAAAAACAAATAAAATGCATAAAGTGGTATAACATGCAAACAAATCCCACACAGCTCACAAACCCAAGTACAGCTTAAAGTGCATGCAGGTAAAGGAACGTTCATCCATATATCTCAATACAAGTTGGGTTACACATCTCCCTGATTAGACAATATTTGAATAGCGGTTGACATGTAACATGCAAAAATTCATGATAGGGTGCAGTCAGAGACCTCGCATAGATCTGGAACCATGTTCTAGGAATAAACTATACCAATCAAAGTGGGGGGAAAATAGAGGGTCCTCCCACTTTCCCCCTCTTCACCCCAGGAGCAGGTTTCTAGCAGGTATATGATATAGCTATTTTCCTCCTTGCATGTCTGATATCATTAATTTTGTAGGTGTTTGGCTGTTCCGGCAACTTTGTGTATTTGTGTATCAATTGGACTTTGTAAACCTATGGGGTAGGGTGTACTCTATTCTCTCCCCACTTTGATTGGTATTGTTTATTCCTAGAATCTGGTTCCAGATCTATGTGAGGTCCCTGATTGCATCCTATTATGATTTTTTGCATGCAACATGTCAGCCTCTATTCAAATAATTGTCTAATCAGGGAGATTTGTATCCCAATTGATATTGAGATATATGGACAATCTTTCCTTTACCTGTATGCACTTTAACCTTTGCTGGCGTTTGTGAGCTGTGTGGGTGTTTGCATATTATAGCACTTTATGCATTTTAATTGCTTTTAATGGCTTGCTGTGTTCTTTTGTGTAAAATAAAATCTTTTGTATTTGCTATCATTATGAGTGATCCTAATTCTTTTGTACACACCTGCTTTTCTTGATGTTGATTCACATTTCTTACAGAGCATACTTGACTAAAGGCCCCATTACACGTAGCGATATTAGCGATAGCGCCGCAACATCACAGGTTTTGTGATATTACAGCGACCTCGCCAGCGATATCGCTGCGTGTGACAAGTAGCAGAAAGCGGCTCCCCACTCTGAGATCGCTGATCATTATGGAATGGCCTGGACCATTTTTTCATCATCGGTCTCCTGCTAGCCATGCTGCATTGGTGTGTGTGACAGGGAAAATAACAAACGATCTCCATGTTACGCCCATGACAGTAGTGACATATCCCAACGACCGTGGGGGGTCGCCACATCAGTGAGTAGATCTGCCTGTGTGGCATCTCACCAGCGACCACTTAGCGACATTCCAGCAATCCCTGCCAGGTCGTATTGTTGTCGGGATCGCTGGAATGTTGCTAGGTAATAACGGGGCTTTTAGTGTATATTAGTTACCGTATATACTCGTGTATAAGCCGACCCGTGTATAAGCCGACCCCCTACTTTTGCCCCAAAAATCTGGAAAAACCTATTGACTCGTGTATAAGCCGAGGGTGGACCCCAGCACAGGTACACAGCCCCCAGCAGTGTGGTATACAGGCCCCCCCAAGTGGTATACAGGCCTCCCCAGTGGTAGTATACAGCAGCCCCAGTGGTAGTATACAGCAGCCGCAGTGGTAGTATACAGCAGCCCCAGTGGTAGTATACAGCAGCCCCAGTGGTAGTAAACAGCAGCCCCAGTGGTAGTATACAGCAGCCCCAGTGGTAGTATACAGCAGCCCCAGTGGTAGTATACAGCAGCCCCAGTGGTAGTAAACAGCAGCCCCAGTGGTAGTATACAGCAGCCCCAGTGGTAGTATACAGCAGCCCCAGTGGTAGTATACAGCAGCCCCAGTGGTAGTATACAGCAGCCCCAGTGGTAGTAAACAGCAGCCTCAGTGGTAGTATACAGCAGCCCCAGTGGTAGTATAACAGCAGCCCCAGTGGTAGTATACAGCAGTCCCAGTGGTAGTAAACAGCAGCCCCAGTGGTAGTATACAGCAGCCCCAGTGGTAGTATACAGCAGCCCCAGTGGTAGTATACAGCAGCCCCAGTGGTAGTATATAGCAGCCCCAGTGGTAGTAAACAGCAGCCCCAGTGGTAGTAAACAGCAGCCCCAGTGGTAGTATACAGCAGCCCCAGTGGTAGTATACAGCAGCCCCAGTGGTAGTATACAGCAGCCCCAGTGGTAGTACACAGCAGCCCCAGTGGTAGTACACAGCAGCCCCAGTGGTATACAGCAGGCCCCCAGGGGTACATATAGCAGCCCCCAGGAGGTACCCAGCAGCCCCCTGGGGGTCCCCAGCAGCCCCCAGGGGGTACACAGCAGCCCCCTGGGGGTCCCCATCAGCCCCCAGGGGGTACACAGCAGCCCCCTGGGGGTACCCAGCAGCCCCCTGGGGGTACACAGCAGCCCCCAGGGGTACACAGCAGCCCCCTGGGGGTCCCCAGCAGCCCCCAGGGGGTACACAGCAGCCCCCTGGGGGTCCCCAGCAGCCCCCTGGGGGTCCCCAGCAGCCCACAGGGGGTCCCCAGCAGCCCCCAGGGGGTACACAGCAGCCCCCAGGGGGTACACAGCAGCCCCCTGGGGGTCCCCAGCGGCCCCCTGGGAGTACACAGCGGCCCCAGGGGGTCCCCAGCAGCCCCTTGGGGGTCCCCAGCAGCCCCCAAATGCTGGCACTCGCCCCCCCCTTGCAAGGGCCCCCCCCGCTTCTCTTACCATTCCGGACTTCTGATCCGCGCCGCTCCTCGGTGCTTCATCCTCGCTGCTTCATCCTCGCTGCTCCGTCCGTCTTCTACATCCGGGATCCCCGGCCGCGCGATGACGTCATATGCCTGCGACGGCCGGAGATCCGGATGTAGAAGACGGACGGAGCAGCGAGGATGAAGCAGCGAGGATGAAGCACCGAGGAGCGGCGCGGATCAGAAGTCCGGAATGGTAATATAACCATCTGGGGGGGGGGGCCCTTACAAGGGGGGGCGAGTGCCAGCATTTGGGGGCTATATGCACTGGTTCCCCCTGCCGCTGATTGACAGGGGGAAGCAGTGCATATTTAATGAGCGTCCCCACGTGACGGGGCCGCTCATACAGCAGCCTCCCCCTGCCTCCTCCAGCCTCCACAGCCCCGGACACAGCCCCCCCCCGTATTGACTCGTGTATAAGCCGAGGGGGAGACTTTTCAGCCCAAATTTTGGGCTGAAAAACTCGGCTTATACACGAGTATATACGGTAATGTTGAAAATGCAGTAAATGCTTTGTACAAAAATTACTAAATAATACGGTATATAAATAAAAAAAGACTGCATCTGTACTGTATATATAGTATTTACAAACTTTAGAAAAAGTGTTGTAATTTTTGCCAGTGAGAAAGTTGACGTATGCTATGATCAGAGATGAGTCAATTTGCCAAAATTTGACTCAGGCATATTTGTTTAAATTTGGTGGGCAGAATGCCTGAATGAATTTAGTCTTACTCAAAACTCTCCCAATAGTCTTGAGGAAGAAATTGAAATTAAATTATACTCACCCACTTCACATGTTCTTTTGCTGATGTTTCCAACAATGCGAATACCAAGTCCGGATGCCTGCCTTTTGTTCTTCCATCATCTTCCATCTATTCTTCATCTATTCCAGCATATACAGTCAATCTGAGGCCCTTAAATAGCCTCACACAGACATGACAGGGTAGTGTAAGTTGTGACTTGTATCGCCATACGACTGTGTGAGAGAGTAATCATTCATTTTCTACTGTAACTCTTGCATTTTTACTACAATTTTACTTGATTTTAGTTAATCAAATCCCCAAAATTTTGGTTTCAGCAAAATATGAATTTTTGAGGAAAATTAAAGTAGAATTTATTAATTTACAAACAATTTGCTCATCTCTAGTTTTTATATAATTATTAGCGATGAGCAATATGTATTCAGTACTCTTCATTCTTCTCTTACATATTAAGGTATTCAAGATATTTGTCACTCACCGAGTATTTTGGTACAATCATTGCAAGATTATAATCTCCGCCCTGCATGTTTGATGCCTGATGTTCAGCTACTAAATATGCAGCAATTGCTGTCAATCATGGTAAGGCTGTAGCCATCTTTGTACTGGAAATACTGCTATTGGGAGGTGGCATCACATCATCGGGTCTAAATTAGATTCAAAGATGCCATCTTTGCACAGTGTGTCTAAAGTTAGTGTAGGGACTAGAGATAAGTGAATCTTTTGAAAATCAGTTTGTCAAATGGGCATATGTTCGCCATATAGATCGGTGAATAGTTCGCTAAACTTCAAAACCTCATTGAAATCAATGGGAGGAAAAATTAAGGTTTAGAAAACACCTTCAAAGGTGCTCAAAATCTGCCAAATGCAGCTCAAACCGTTTTACAGTGGAGGCTCACTGTTTTGGCACATACATTATCTTCCTATACTGTTACTCAGCAAGTTTCAGCACTGTAGTCACCATGCTTCCTGGCCTGCTCGTGAACCTCATGACTTCCCTGAGGTTGTCTCAGGTTACACAGTGGGTATCATGCAATAGGAAATCTCTTGTGTGACATCAGCGCTCACAAAACTAGCTGTATCATGAGTAGAAATGAGCAAACTTTGGTCGAACATGTTCACCAATTTCAATTTTGGCAAGAATAGAGAAAGAAAAATCTGGGACTTCAAATTAGTAAGGATGTTTCAATCTCTAACTAAAGGACTCAGTTTGACACCTGGATTCATGACATGGACACAGTTCACACCTCCAAAAGGTCTTCAGATCTCTAATAGAACACTTCCAACTCATCTGCTTAAATACTAAAAACCCTAATTTAATTTCCTTGGTCCATCTCTAGCAAGCACCACCTCATGTTCTACTGTAATTTGTATTTAAATGCTGCCATCTTGTCTCAATAATTCACTTGTAATACTGTCTGTTAAAGGGACCTTTTGAGCTCCGAAAGCTTACAAATATAATTTCTCTGGTTAGCCAATAAAGGTATCACTCCTTGAATACTTTTTTCCGTTTTTTTTTAACATAAGAACATGAGCAAGAACCAGGCTAATTCAGTTTCTGTGTCTCATATTCGAACACTCTCCCCAAATTTCAGCAAAAGCGGAAAAGTTCGGGAAAAGGTTCAGAAATTAAAATGGTCCTAAAACTATACCTGTTCATTTGGGAAAACATGCTCACCGGGAGACTCGTTGGCTAATGACAACACCTAACCCATGGTTAGGAATGTCCCCAGCAATCAGGTGTAACGGCTTGTGTGTAAGGTGGAGAATTTTGGAGAATTTTTTAAGCTTCCTGGAGTTTGGAGGAGTTTTGACACCTGCAGTTTTTGAATTTTGGTATTAGTGCCAGATATGGCAGCAGCTGGAAAGTCCAGGAAGCTTACAATGTCCTTAAAACATTGGTTTAACCCCTTACCAACTTGTGACCTTTTGAAACATCATAGAACTCTGTGACTTCCCAACCTGTGATGTTCCACAACATCATTGCGGGTTCGAAATTAGAAACAAATGAGTCCTGCACACAGAGAACAAGTCTGTAAGAACATGTTCACACCGCCAACATATTTGGAGACCAAAAAGCTAAATGCGACCAAAAACAACAGTACACTGCAGTAAAAGTATTAAATGCAAGTGCAGTATAAAAAATAGTATAACAAATACAGGGTACTTAGTCTATCCGTTTTTTTGCGCAAAAAAAGTTATATCAAGCCACGTCACTAACTTCAAAGTGTACCCATCTCTGACGCGGTCCTAACTGTTGTATTAAAAAACCTGACTAGTGTGTATACTTACCAGTAAGCAGGATCCAGCAAGACCTGTGTCTGAGATGGACTGAAGGTGACGGGGCTCTATGTGTGCAGGGCCCAGAGAAGGGGCGGGAACTTCATCTCTTGCAAAGCAAGAGGCAACTTAATTAGAAACAAATGAGTCCTGCACACAGAGAACAAGTCTGTAAGAACATGTTCACACCGCCAACATATTTGGAGACCAAAAAGCTAAATGCGACCAAAAACAACAGTACACTGCAGTAAAAGTATTAAATGCAAGTGCAGTATAAAAAATAGTATAACAAATACAGGGTACTTAGTCTATCCGTTTTTTTGCGCAAAAAAAGTTATATCAAGACACGTCACTAACTTCAAAGTGTACCCATCTCTGACGCGGTCCTAACTGTTGTATTAAAAAACCTGACTAGTGTGTATACTTACCAGTAAGCAGGATCCAGCAAGACCTGTGTCTGAGATGGACTGAAGGTGACGGGGCTCTATGTGTGCAGGGCCCAGAGAAGGGGCGGGAACTTCATCTCTTGCAAAGCAAGAGGCAACTTAATTAGAAACAAATGAGTCCTGCACACAGAGAACAAGTCTGTAAGAACATGTTCACACCGCCAACATATTTGGAGACCAAAAAGCTAAATGCGACCAAAAACAACAGTACACTGCAGTAAAAGTATTAAATGCAAGTGCAGTATAAAAAATAGTATAACAAATACAGGGTACTTAGTCTATCCGTTTTTTTGCGCAAAAAAAGTTATATCAAGCCACGTCACTAACTTCAAAGTGTACCCATCTCTGACGCGGTCCTAACTGTTGTATTAAAAAACCTGACTAGTGTGTATACTTACCAGTAAGCAGGATCCAGCAAGACCTGTGTCTGAGATGGACTGAAGGTGACGGGGCTCTATGTGTGCAGGGCCCAGAGAAGGGGCGGGAACTTCATCTCTTGCAAAGCAAGAGGCAACTTAATTAGAAACAAATGAGTCCTGCACACAGAGAACAAGTCTGTAAGAACATGTTCACACCGCCAACATATTTGGAGACCAAAAAGCTAAATGCGACCAAAAACAACAGTACACTGCAGTAAAAGTATTAAATGCAAGTGCAGTATAAAAAATAGTATAACAAATACAGGGTACTTAGTCTATCCGTTTTTTTGCGCAAAAAAAGTTATATCAAGCCACGTCACTAACTTCAAAGTGTACCCATCTCTGACGCGGTCCTAACTGTTGTATTAAAAAACGGATAGACTAAGTACCCTGTATTTGTTATACTATTTTTTATACTGCACTTGCATTTAATACTTTTACTGCAGTGTACTGTTGTTTTTGGTCGCATTTAGCTTTTTGGTCTCCAAATATGTTGGCGGTGTGAACATGTTCTTACAGACTTGTTCTCTGTGTGCAGGACTCATTTGTTTCTAATTAAGTTGCCTCTTGCTTTGCAAGAGATGAAGTTCCCGCCCCTTCTCTGGGCCCTGCACACATAGAGCCCCGTCACCTTCAGTCCATCTCAGCCACAGGCCTTGCTGGATCCTGCTTACTGGTAAGTATACACACTAGTCAGGTTTTTTAATACAACAGTTAGGACCACGTCAGAGATGGGTACACTTTGAAGTTAGTGACGTGGCTTGATATAACTTTTTTTGCGCAAAAAAACGGATAGACTAAGTACCCTGTATTTGTTATACTATTTTTTATACTGCACTTGCATTTAATACTTTTACTGCAGTGTACTGTTGTTTTTGGTCGCATTTAGCTTTTTGGTCTCCAAATATGTTGGCGGTGTGAACATGTTCTTACAGACTTGTTCTCTGTGTGCAGGACTCATTTGTTTCTAATTAAGTTGCCTCTTGCTTTGCAAGAGATGAAGTTCCCGCCCCTTCTCTGGGCCCTGCACACATAGAGCCCCGTCACCTTCAGTCCATCTCAGACACAGGTCTTGCTGGATCCTGCTTACTGGTAAGTATACACACTAGTCAGGTTTTTTAATACAACAGTTAGGACCGCGTCAGAGATGGGTACACTTTGAAGTTAGTGACGTGGCTTGATATAACTTTTTTTGCGCAAAAAAACGGATAGACTAAGTACCCTGTATTTGTTATACTATTTTTTATACTGCACTTGCATTTAATACTTTTACTGCAGTGTACTGTTGTTTTTGGTCGCATTTAGCTTTTTGGTCTCCAAATATGTTGGCGGTGTGAACATGTTCTTACAGACTTGTTCTCTGTGTGCAGGACTCATTTGTTTCTAATTAAGTTGCCTCTTGCTTTGCAAGAGATGAAGTTCCCGCCCCTTCTCTGGGCCCTGCACACATAGAGCCCCGTCACCTTCAGTCCATCTCAGACACAGGTCTTGCTGGATCCTGCTTACTGGTAAGTATACACACTAGTCAGGTTTTTTAATACAACAGTTAGGACCGCGTCAGAGATGGGTACACTTTGAAGTTAGTGACGTGGCTTGATATAACTTTTTTTGCGCAAAAAAACGGATAGACTAAGTACCCTGTATTTGTTATACTATTTTTTATACTGCACTTGCATTTAATACTTTTACTGCAGTGTACTGTTGTTTTTGGTCGCATTTAGCTTTTTGGTCTCCAAATATGTTGGCGGTGTGAACATGTTCTTACAGACTTGTTCTCTGTGTGCAGGACTCATTTGTTTCTAATTAAGTTGCCTCTTGCTTTGCAAGAGATGAAGTTCCCGCCCCTTCTCTGGGCCCTGCACACATAGAGCCCCGTCACCTTCAGTCCATCTCAGACACAGGTCTTGCTGGATCCTGCTTACTGGTAAGTATACACACTAGTCAGGTTTTTTAATACAACAGTTAGGACCGCGTCAGAGATGGGTACACTTTGAAGTTAGTGACGTGGCTTGATATAACTTTTTTTGCGCAAAAAAAACGGATAGACTAAGTACCCTGTATTTGTTATACTATTTTTTATACTGCACTTGCATTTAATACTTTTACTGCAGTGTACTGTTGTTTTTGGTCGCATTTAGCTTTTTGGTCTCCAAATATGTTGGCGGTGTGAACATGTTCTTACAGACTTGTTCTCTGTGTGCAGGACTCATTTGTTTCTAATTAAGTTGCCTCTTGCTTTGCAAGAGATGAAGTTCCCGCCCCTTCTCTGGGCCCTGCACACATAGAGCCCCGTCACCTTCAGTCCATCTCAGACACAGGTCTTGCTGGATCCTGCTTACTGGTAAGTATACACACTAGTCAGGTTTTTTAATACAACAGTTAGGACCGCGTCAGAGATGGGTACACTTTGAAGTTAGTGACGTGGCTTGATATAACTTTTTTTGCGCAAAAAAACGGATAGACTAAGTACCCTGTATTTGTTATACTATTTTTTATACTGCACTTGCATTTAATACTTTTACTGCAGTGTACTGTTGTTTTTGGTCGCATTTAGCTTTTTGGTCTCCAAATCATTGCGGGTTCATGGCACTGTTGTGGTAACCACCACTGTTCCCCTGTATTCTGTGATTCTTATCACAGAACACCAGGGCTTGATGTCAGGTGGGGTGAATTTCTCACTCTGCCCCCACGATCACTGTGATTGGCTGTTGAACAGCCAATCTCTGTGATTGTCACTCCAGCTATGGAAGGGGTTGTCAAAGCCCCTTCCATAGGAAGGAGCACTAGAGAGGGTGGGTATCGCCTCCTCCACATTGATGGGAGTGATCTGATAGGAGTGATCACTCCCATCAGCTGACGCATGGCGGCGGTGCAGGCCCACATGAGTCTGCCCGCCTCCAACCTGTGCTGCCCATCCATGCCACCTGCCTATGCCGACCGCATGTGTCGCTGCCTGCCTATGCCCACTTCTCCACTACAGCCTGATCTCTATGCATGGAGATCAGGCTGCAGTGAAGCAATCTGACAGCCGGGCACAGAAATCCACTATGGGTCCAGGGAGAGGGAGCGCACAGTCACTTACCTCTCCCTGTGGAGATCAGCTCATTGTAATGTAAATGATGTGCTAATCACCATGGTAACCCATCGTTGTCATGGTAACATCTTGTCACCTGACCCAAGCCTCAGAGATCATGTGATCTCTGAGACTTGGGTTTGCCACAGTGATGGTACAATGCATGGCAATGATCTGCCATACAGTGCACCATCACTATGACACCAGAGAATACAACAAAGGACCAAGTGTCCTCTTGTTGTAGTCTCTGGGGTCATAGTCATGGTGCACTCTACGGCAGATCATTGCCATACCGTGCACCATCACTGTGACCCCACAGACAGCAGAAAGAAATCAAGTGTCCTCTTATTGTAGTCTGTGAGGTCACAGTTTTGATGCACTGCATTGCAATGATCTGCCATACAGTGCACAATCATTATGACCCCAGAGACTACAACAAGAGGACACTTGATCCCTTTCTGCCGTCTCTGGGGTCACGGTGATTGTGCACTGTATGACAGATCATTGCCATACAGTCCACCATCAAATTGTCCCCAAAGACAGCAGCAAGGGATCAAGCGTCCTTCTGTTGTAGTCTGTGAAATCACAGTGATGGTGCACTGTATGGAAATTATCTATCATACAGTGCACTATCACTATGACCCTAGAGACTACAACAAGAGGATGCTTGATCCCTTGCTGCAGTCTCTGGGGTCACAGTAATCGTGCACTGTATGGCAGATCATTGTCATACAGTGCACCATCAGTGTGACCCCAGAGACTGCAGGAAGAGGTATGTTGATCCCTTCTGCAGTCTCTGGATGTAGCAGAGGTGATCGAGCATCATGGGACCATGGTTGTGGACTACATCAGATGGCAAATGAGATGGAGTCTAAATTTTTGTTTGCCATTATTTCTAATAAAAAGATTTTTCTCTGTGTAGTGTATTTTTTTACTATTTACTAGAGATTCCTAATGACATTGGCCCGACATTATTAATCTCGGGCTTAATGCCAGCTGGCATTAACCCCTTTATTACCCAGTTTGCCACCGACACCAGGGCAACAGGAAGAGTGTGGGTACAGCAGCAGAAAATGGCGCTTCAATGAATGCGCTATTTTCTGGGGCAGTTGTGGGCTGTAATTCACAGCATGGGGGCCCAGAATGCTTGGTCCTCTCCATTTTGAGGATTCTAGCTCCTAATTGCCTAGTTGTACCTGGCTGGACCAAAATTACAGCAAAGCTCCACGTCATTTTTAAAAAAAAAATAATTTGTATAAATAAATTTTAAAAAAATTATGTCGGACTTCGCTGTATTTTTGGTTGACAACCAGGTACAACTAGGCAGCTGGGGGTGGGTGGCAAGTTGTACCTGGCTGGCAACCAAAAATATGGTGAAGCCCTATGTCGTTTTTTTTTATAAATAATTTCTACAACTAAAAAAAACAGCGTATAGCTTCAACATATTATTGGTTGCCAGCCAGGTACAACTTGGCAGCTGGGGGCTGGAATCTTCAGCGTGGACATGCCCAAACACACTAGGCCCAGACACTGTGAATTGCAGCCCACAGCCAGTTCAGAAAATGGTGCATTCATTAGAGGCACTATTTTTTTGGTGCTGTACCCAGACTCGTCCAGTTACCCTGATGCCCGTGGCAAACTGGGTAATAAAGATGTTAATTCCAGCTTTTTTATTGGCAGCTGGCACTAGGCCCGGTATTCATAATGTTGGGCTAATGTTAGACCTCTCCATTAGGAATCTCTAGTAAATAGTAAATAATATACAACACTCAGAGAAAAATAATTTTATTAGAACAAAAAACAAACAGTTTTTAGAATAGTGTCACTTTTGGGTATTTTCTGTCATGAAGGACCCTCAAAGTCACTTCAAATGTGTTGTGGTCACTAAAAAAACAGTTTGTAAGTTTTACTGGAAAAATGAGAAATTGCTAAAGAATTTTGAACCCTTCTAATTTCCTAAAAAAAATAAAATTGTTTCCAAAATTGTGCTGATGTGAAGTAGACATGTGGGAAATGTTATTTATTCACTATCTTGTGTGACATAGCTCTCTGGTTTAACAGAATAAAAATTCAAAATTTGAAAATTGCAACATTTTCAAAAAATTTGCCAAATTTCCGTTTTTTTTTCACAAATAAATGCAAAAATGATCTACCTAAATTTATCACTAACATGAAGCCCCATATGTCACAAAAACATTCTTAGAATTCCTAGGATCCGTTGAAGCATTCTAGAGTTATTATCTCATAAAGAGACACTAATCAGAATTGCAGAAAATAGCCAGGTCAGTAAGGTCAAAACGTTTTGGGTGGTGAAGGGGTTGAAAGAGCTTACTATTTTATCTTAATACTATTTTAAAAGGACATTTTTTGTGATTTTTTTAGTATTATTATTTTTTTATTATTATTATTGGAGAGCAAACCTTTATTATTACAAAGTGTCACCACCAACATGCGAGGCCATATGTTCTACACTTTTGTGAAGCACTTCATATAAAAATATCATATGGCAATTGGATGCTTCACATTCATGATCTTATAGGTCTGTTCACAATTATGAAACACCATAGTATGGCTATTGCATATAAAAAATTTGCAATCACTCTTTAATGTCATAATAATCATAATACTGCTACTAATATTATGTATTCATTTATATAGCGCTATTAATTCCATACCGTTTTACATACATTTGTAGCATCATCCCCATTGGGGCTCACATTTCATGTATAATGCATATTCCACTTGTCCTGGCATTCCTACATTGGCCAGTAGGCTTATTCATCATTATCTTTCACAATGACATGTCATGCTTCAATAATGATTGCAACTAAGTATCAGCAAATTCTAACCCAGTTTGGATAAAATGTGGCCTGATATACATGTGTTAATTCGCAGCTAGGCATTTTTTGGACAAACTAGGATGCCAGATTTGTTGCCATACACTTATATGTATGAGAGCCAAGCACAGACACCATCCAAATTGTGGAAATGCAGTGTGATTGTAACAGCCAATCACAGATGCTCTCACAGAGCATGAGCATCTGTGATTGGCTGATGCCGATCAATGAAGTGAATATGCATGAAGCTTCATGGGCAGAATCAGAAGGAAGTGAGAGGGAGAGCGGACCCACAAGCAAGAAAGCAAGCAGTGGGACACTGGTAAGATGATCTTTGTGTCTGTTTGGGTTTGGCAGCTTTTGGACACCTTTGAAGATGTTTTCTTTGTGTTTCATCTTGCCTGAAATTGATTTCAATTTGGTTCAGATAGTTTTGCGAACTGTTCATCAAACAGTTTGGCGAACACCTCACATTCGGCGAACTAAATCTAATTTGAACACTCAGGTGTTCGCTCATCTCTACTTGTGAGAGCCAACGATATCACGCAAGACGTAGCAGATAAATCTCACCGGTATTGTGAGACAGTGCATGTGAGGAGCGGTGACGTCAGGGAGTGCAGCGCAGATCAAACTTGTGGGATAGCCCCTATGTAACCCCTCGAGTCTGAACTGCAGTAATGTTAGTGATGGCACCGTTTGTCACACTCTCACCAGTGTCTGCGTGCCTGCTCTCACAGCCTATGGAGGATGTTTTCTGTTAATGTGACCCCACCATATTGATGTAAGGTCCAAAGTACATTGCTTCATGCTTCTTTTGACGCACTTTTTGAGAATCTGCATCAAAATTTGCATGTCTGTCCTGAAGCCAGCAAAGTCTATGAGAGTTCAGAAGTGTTGTGCCAATGTGTTTTTTCTTCCTTGCAGATTTGGTGCAGTTTTTCGGAAAGAAAAAAAAAGCAATGTGGGCACAGCTTTTCTGACTTGTCATAGACTTTGCTGGGCTCAGAATAAACATTCAGATTTTGATGCAGATTCTTAATATCTGCTTAAAAAGCAGCAAACAATGAACCGTGCACACAGGGCTTAAGAGGAGACAGTGAGAGCAGCAGTTGTGGTGAAAATGCTTGAGGATTCCTCTTGCCCCCTTGCTACTTCCACAGAGACAGAGAGGGTGGGCAAACACAGCCCTTAAGGTCTGAAAACAGTGCAAATTTCCATGATTTGTTTAGCATTGCTAAAGAAATCCTGAACACATGCACTCTTTTCAGACCTTGAGGACTGAATTTGGCCAGCCCTGTTCTACTAGAGTGTGTGTAGTTTCTTGCATTTACATATCCCAGACCATCAGGCCAGAGGCCTATGACTTGTTTTCCAGTCTCTGTAGGCCAGTATCAAAGCAATTCTTTCCAGTGCCAGGACACAGTCACAGGATATTTTTGTTTGCATAATCTTGTTGCCTAGCTCCTCATTAACCCCTCCATGCAGAAGGCACCTGACAAATTATAAATCATATTCCCCATTCTACAGGTAACACTTTCAGTTGGGTGGAGTGAAGCCTTACATATTTGGAGGAGAAATAAGGAAAAAAATATGTTTATTCAGCTCAACACCAATTCATCTGGAATGCTGAATAAGGCTAGTGGGTAGCAATGCAAGGACAAGTTTAATATTAATTATATGTTCTATGTCGTTAGCACAATGATGTTCATTGCACTCCTGCGCACAAGCTTTTCTGACTGCTCTGTTGAAGACAAAGCAAAGTACTGTAGTGTGCACGTACGCTTGGTCTTTAAACTTTCCCCATGCCTGCACAGTACAGATCTTTTCTTTACCCTCAGCAGGCAAGAGAGAAGAGAGCGTGCACAGGAGTGCAATGGCTGACACTGTATGGATGAGGTAAGACATACATAGCAGGGAGGGAGAACCACGATCACAAGAAGAGAGAAGCACTAGATCAAGACTAGAGATTGCCATTGGACCAGACTGTCCCGTAGGCGAATATCATAAAAGTTCAATTTTACCTTATGAAGAGTGGATTGGGGAATGCCATATATAAGGGTCTACTGGTGGTTGGCAACCTTAAAATGGAAAAAACATGGTAACAGGTTCTCTTTAACGCAGGTAATATCGACATGCTGTGGATGAAAAAAATCCAGAAATCAAGGTTAATTCTATCCTGAAAAATGCATTGTGTGCTTGAGATTAGAAAAATATTAACCACTTTACTATTTTTGTATTCTATGGTGTATTTTACACCTAAAATTCAGTATAGATAATCCACAAAACAATGTGATATATGAACATACTCTTATTGTAAGATCTCTGGACAGAGTGAACTCTACTTGTACATCCACTTTAATACATTTTATTATGACTGTAAGAATGCAGTAATTAAAGTATTTACTTTTGTTTGTCATGATATTTATTAAGTTATTAGAACATTTTAAATGTGTTGTTTGTCTATTTGCGGCATATTAAATCTATTTATTGTTTACTTCACAACAATCTTATCTTAAATAATGCCCTAATGTCAAAATTAGCAGAGCTTTAATTTAGCTTCAACATCTTCTCTAGTGTGGCTGGAAGCAGATGCTGCCTCTTCCCCTATGACATAGATGTACCTAGTCAGCCTTAGGAAATGCCATCTGACATACTGTACATATACTATATCTTAAAAACACTGAGAAAGCATTCACAGATTTCACTGGATTTTGTATTCAGCAGCAGTAAAAGTACAGTATGCAAATAGCGTCTTCAGATGTCTACCCATTACTAGGGTACTCCAAGTAACCTGAAAATCATGTGAAGCCCAAACATACTGTTTTGTTCTCTTTTTTTTAGTACGTTAATTGCAAACATTAGTGCATCTACCCAAATAAAGAAAACGTTTAAGCCAGAGAGAACAGTTCGTTCACATATAAAGAAAATTTAGTTTATTAGAAATGATTGAAACTTTTAAAAGTTTTTCCAATAAACCTGATTTATTTGGCCTGAATCATAGGTACTCCAATTGTCCTCAAACGATGTGTATAAAACTTGGAGGTGTTGCGATAGTATCCAACCTCTTCCATTCTTTAAATGCAAATACAGTCATAGTAATGTCAAAGTACCTTTTTATAAAAATGGATGGCAGCCTGGTTGAAATTAACAGTGCCCTGATAAACTTTTAATATTTTTTTAAATGAAAAAACAAAACAAATACACTTTCCAGAGGTGAAAGCAATCATCATAATTATAGCTATAGACAAACATCCCCAAGATAAGTGGGAAACTCAGTTCTTAAAGCACTAAGGCTAGAGTCACACTGCGTGTGTGATCCGATCCGTGGCTGTCCGCTTGAGGCAGACAGCCACGGACCAAATCTGCACACAGGACTGGGGGGCTATTATGTTCCCGCTGCTGATAAGTCACGAGCGCGGGTGCCGTGGTCCTGACCTGTCAGCGGCTGCAGCTGCGTGCGTTGCACACCGGCCACGGATCGGATCACACACGTAGTGTGAAGCCGGCCTAACAGACTATACAGTGAAGGAAATAATTATTTGATTCCTTGCTGATTTTGTAAGTTTGCCAACTGACAAAGATATGAACAGTTTTAGGCTGGTTTCACACTACGATTTTGTTAAATCCGATGCTGTCCGATAAAAATCGGACAGCTTCGGATCCGATTTAGCCCCCATGTTCTCCAATGGGGATCGAATCAGATGTGCACTTAATGGCATCCGATTTGCATTCGATCCTGTCCGATTTTTTTCAGGAGCCAAAATCGGAGACTGCTCCGATTTTGGTATCCGATTCAAAAATCGGATCGCATCAGATTAAATTTAAACCACGTTGCCCCAAAAATAAGATTTACCAATAAAATAAGCCCATACGCATTTTTCAAGAAAATGATATAAGATAAGTACCTGTCTTACTTTCGGAAAAACTATGAAAAAGCTTTATATGGGTGAGGAAATAATGCTGCAAAGTGAAAGAAAAAAAACTTTTAAAATTCAAAGTGTTTATTGCTAGTGAAGAGCAAGCAGTGAACCGTTTAAGCGCCCATTTCTCAATTCAAGCATTCTGGACTGCTCAAGTACTCAATTCAAGGATCTAGCACACTTGAAGTCTATGGGGAAGCCAAGCAGTTTTCCTGGAAACCCCCAATACGCAGATTGGTGAAGACAGAAGGAGAGAGACTAGCAGCTTGTTTCAATAGTTGGAACTGCAGTACTGAAACAAATTTGTAATTTACTTTTTTAAATTTAAAGTGAAAATCCGCTGCAACACTAGACAGTATATGTATAGGGAATAGCTAATTCCTGAATGTGAATAGCAGGGTTGTCTGTACAGCTAAAAAAGACATAGGGAAAAAAGACATGGCAGAAACTGCTGGTGAATCTAAAAAAAATAGAGAAATCTTAGCTTAAAGCAGTGGCCACTGCGTCAAGACCCCGATAACCACGTCACGGTCTTTCTCATTATATCGGGTCCTAGCCGTGTGCCTCTCTTGTGGTGTAATGCTGTATGTGTGGGTTTGCATGCCTCTATATACAATTAAAACCAGCTGTGAGGGGTTATAATGGACATGACTACAACAAAATGGATACCAAACATGGCGGGGGAAGGGAGCTCAGTCAAAAATCAGTAATACAAATACATAGTAAAGGACTGACATCACATTATGTCTAGGTGCAAGTAAGAAATAAACCTAACATTTAAAGTGAAAATCCGCTGCAACACTTGACAGTATATGTATAGGGAATAGCATAATGGCTAATTTTGAATAGCAGGGCTGTCTACACAGCTAAATAAGTATTTTTTATGCTTTGCAGACAGCCCTGCTATTCACATCCAGCCATTATGCTATTCCCTATACATATACTGTCTAGTGTTGCAGCGGATTTTCACTTTAAATGTCAGTCTTTTTCTTGCTTGCACCTAGACATAAGGTGATGCCAGTCCTTTACTATGTATTTGTATTACTTTTTTAAATAATAGCCTAATTTTTTTCCTACCCAGCTAATCCCTAAATGCTTTTTTTTTTACTTCACTTCTTGTTACATTTTGTTCGATAAGTTTCTCAAACAAGACATCATCAGGAAGCTGGGGTTGCACTCACTTCCCTCCAGCGTCTATCACCCTGTATGGAAAAATACATTATCCAGGGGCGCTGCACTCTCCACATTTCCATTCATCTTCACCCTCTGAAAATGTACTGAATCCATGATGCTGTTTGAAGCTGTGGAAAGTGAGTGACCAAGGCACCAGCAATCTGCTTCTGCTTGCTACAGCTTTGGACCGTGAAAGGAGACATTATAAGTACCGCCAGCATCGCTCATAGCTTCTATAACATCCCTCAAACAAATCAGCAGGATATACTGGTAGTATTTACCCTTTTTCTATCACAGCCCCTTAATGATGATTCATTTGAGGGTGGGGATAGAAGATGTGGGATGGTACTGGTGTCACACAGTTTGCTTCTGTCATCTTCCCCTGATAATGTCTTGTTTCACAGTAAGAAGCTATGGACAGCAGGGACAGGAGCAGAAGGTTGACACCTTGGTCACTTCTCCCATAGCTTGTATCAGTGGCATGGATTCAAAACATATTCTGAGGGTGGAGAAAAATGTATATAAAGTGACTGCAGCACTACCTTATGCTGATGATTTTTTTATAGGCAGGGTGAAAGACACTTTGGATAAGTGAGTGCAGGTCTAAACTTAAGATGCTTCATTTGAGCATCCTCTTAAAGAGGAACTGTCACCCCCGAGTTCTTTCCAAACTGAAAGCACTCCTGAATGCAGCGTGTCTGCTGCATTCAGGGAAGAGGTTCCCCATTTCTCTAGCCCCCTGTAAGTTGTATAAAACACTTTACAAAGTGTACAGATAAGGAGTCCGGAGGACCTTACTCAGTAATGAGTCCTCGCTGCTCCCTGGTGTTCTCCCCACCGCCAGCCCTCTCTGTGCAGTGCTCTGTGTGTGGTTCAAGAGTTTTAGAAGAGCAGAGGATCAATAGTTGAGGCAGGGGATGACGAGAGCATACACTAGTGATTTTGAAAATTCTTAGTTAATAAATGTATGTGTGGAGCCCACTGGGACGGGGTACTCTGTACTGGACCGGGGTATCACGGGGGTTATCATGGCGGTCTTGGTCTGGACTGTGTCCCGAGCCCACAAGTAAAGGGGGGTATTTACAGGGGGGAAAGTCGTGACACCACCCGTGGTAAGTGGTCAGGGTGACCACCGCTGCTGCAGAACCTCCGGGGATGATGGATGGCAGCTTGTGATGTAACGGCTCTCCACGGGCAGAACCTGGTCCCCGGGGCAGTAGTGATGATAACAGTTTGTGAGGGAGAACAGGATTTGCAAGGATTACACAGACTCACGGTTTTGTAGTTTTCCAAGTCTTTACTGAAGCAGATGGTACTTCAGCTGAGTACTGTCCACGGGGTCTGTACAGGGGCCGGGTTGCTCCCACCCTGGCCGGGTCCTTTGGCTCCCTGTTCCTGTGCTGTGTGTGTGGCACTGCTGCCACTTTTGCTAAGCTGCTGGCCCTGTCTCCCCTCACGGGTACCAACTTGCTAGGCAACTTGAGTCTTATTTCCTGACCCCGCTGTGTTGCTTCGCTGTGGTACAGTGAAGATGTGGGACCTTCACTAATCAGGTGTTCACGATGCTGTTTGTGTCAGGCACAGCATTGGATCCGGTATCCGTTCTATGCGCTTTTCTGGGGCGAGTCTCAGTGTACTCAGTCTCCCAGGTGTGTGCCTCTCTGTTCCTTCTCCTTTCCTTAGACGTTGGCTGGCCTGGAGCTGAACAGTGGACCGTGGGTTGAGCCTAACGCAGCTCTTTTACACTGAACTAACTGCCACTTCCTCTTTACATCAGAATATATAGGAAAGCTGCTTTACCTCCGCCTTCTGGCCTGGAGGCGCTAGTGTAGTATTGTGAGTTGTGTGGGGAGTTAACCCTTTGTGGTGGTGTTACTGTGGCACTTGAACCCTGGGGTGCCACATATGGATCTGGGAAATATTTTCAGTTGGATTCAGCAGGAGGGGTAAAGAGCTTTTCTATCTGGTTTAAAGGAAAGAGCAGAGTCAATGATAACCCCATGGTAGCGAGATTGCAAGACTGGGGACAGTGAGCAGCCATTGAATTTGATGGATATGTCTGTTCAGTGGGTTGAGTGAGATGAAGGAAAGATGATGAACTCTGTTTTGTCCACGTTACTTTTTTTTTGGATTCCAGCAGAGAAGGATAAAAGTGCTAAAAGACATTGTGGACAGAGATGGGCAAACCTTTGGAAGTTAGAATGCGGTTCAGTTTGCTGAACGGGCAACGGTCAATGAACAGTTTGCTGAATTTCCAAACACCATTGAAATCAAAGAGAGGGCAAAATCAATGGCCTAGAAAACACCTTCAAAGGGGCCCAAAATCTGCCAAACACAGCTCAAACCATTTTACAGTGGAGTGACACTGTTTTGGCACACGCATTATCTTCCTACACTATCACTTAGCATGCTTCAAGAAAGCTGTCATATTGACCATACTAGCAGGCCCACTCATGAACCTCATCTACTTATATAATCGGGAGTTGTGAATTCGGGCGTTGTAGCCAAATCCCAAGCTCCTTTGCGCGAGCCGCAGCCGCACTACTGTTTACAAAAAAAACCCAAAAAACATATGCTCACCTCTCCCCGAGCCCCCGCTGTCTTGCGCCGTCTTCCTGCAGTGTCCCGGTGGATCCCGCAGGTTCCCGCTGTCTGCACAAGTCTTCTACTGCAGTTCAGGACCTCTGGTGATGTCACAGTCACGTGACACCAGCTTACTCCATGCTAACCTGGTGTCACGTGACTCTGACATCACCACAGGTCCTGAACTGCAGTAGCAAACCTGTGCAGACACCGGCAGCCTGCGGGATCCACCGGGACACTGCAGGAAGACGGCGCCAGACGGCGGGGGCTCGGGGAGGTGAGCATAAACTGTCATGTCTCTGTATACTCTGTCCCTGTCATCTCTCTGTATACTCTGTCCCTGTCATCTCTCTGTATACTCTGTCCCTGTCATCTCTCTGTATACTCTGTCCCTGTCATCTCTCTGTATACTTTGTCCCTGTCATGTCTCTGTATACTCTGTCCCTGTCATCTCTCTGTATACTCTGTCCCTGTCATCTCTCTGTATACTCGGTCCCTGTCATCTCTCTGTATACGCTGTCCCTGTCATGTCTCTGTATACTCTGTCCCTGTCATCTCTCTGTATACTCTGTCCCTGTCATCTCTCTGTATACTCTCTCCCTGTCATCTCTCTGTATACTTTGTCCCTGTCATGTCTCTGTATACTCTGTCCCTGTCATCTCTCTGTATACTCTGTCCCTGTCATCTCTCTGTATACTCGGTCCCTGTCATCTCTCTGTATATGCTGTCCCTGTCATGTCTCTGTATACTCTGTCCCTCTCATGTCTCTGTATACTCTGTCCCTGTCATCTCTCTGTATACTCGGTCCCTGTCATGACTCTGTATACTCTGTCCCTGTCATCTCTCTGTATACTCTGTCCCTGTCATCTCTCTGTATACTCTGTCCCTGTCATCTCTCTGTATACTCTCTCCCTGTCATCTCTCTATATACTTTGTCCCTGTCATGTCTCTGTATGCTCTGTCCCTGTCATCTCTCTGTATACTCTGTCCCTGTCATCTCTCTGTATACTCGGTCCCTGTCATCTCTCTGTATATGCTGTCCCTGTCATGTCTCTGTATACTCTGTCCCTCTCATGTCTCTGTATACGTCGTCCCTGTCATGTCTCTGTATACTCTGTCCCTCTCATGTCTCTGTATACGCTGTCCCTGTCATGTCTCTGTATACTCTGTCCCTGTCATCTCTCTGTATACTCTGTCCCTGTCATCTCTCTGTATACTCTGTCACTGTCATCTCTCTGTATACTCGGTCCCTGTCATCTCTCTGTATACTCGGTCCCTGTCATGTCTCTGTATACTCTGTCCCTGTCATCTCTCTGTATACTCTGTCCCTGTCATCTCTCTGTATACTCTGTCCCTGTCATCTCTCTGCATACTCTGTCCCTCTCATCTCTCTGTATACTCTGTCCCTGTCATCTCTCTGTATACTCTGTCCCTCTCATCTCTCTGTATACTCTGTCCCTCTCATGTCTCTGTATACGCTGTCCCTGTCATGTCTCTGTATACTCTGTCCCTGTCATCTCTCTGTATACTCGGTCCCTGTCATCTCTCTCTGTATACTCGGTCCCTGTCATCTCTCTGTATACTCGGTCCCTGTCATCTCTCTGTATACTCGGTCCCTGTCATGTCTCTGTATACTCTGTCCCTGTCATCTCTCTGTATACTCTGTCCCTGTCATCTCTCTGTATACTCTGTCCCTGTCATCTCTCTGTATACTCTGTCCCTGTCATCTCTCTGTATACTCTCTCCCTGTCATCTCTCTGTATACTCTGTCCCTCTCATCTCTCTGTATACTCTGTCCCTGTCATCTCTCTGTATACTCTGTCCCTGTCATCTCTCTGTATACTCTGTCCCTGTTATCTCTTTGTATACTCTGTTCCTCTCATGTCTCTGTATACGCTGTCCCTGTCATGTCTCTGTATACTCTGTCCCTCTCATGTCTCTGTATACGCTGTCCCTGTCATGTCTCTGTATACTCTGTCCCTGTCATCTGTCTGTATACACTCTGTCCTCTCATCTCTCTGTATACTCTGTCCCTCTCATGTCTCTGTATACGCTGTCCCTGTCATCTCTCTGTATACTCTGTCCCTGTCATCTCTCTGTATACTCGGTCCCTGTCATCTCTCTGTATACTCGGTCCCTGTTATCTCTCTGTATACTCGGTCCCTGTCATGTCTCTGTATACTCTGTCCCTGTCATGTCTCTGTATTCTCTGTCTGTGTCATGTCTCTGTATACTCTGTGTCCTGTCTCTACACTCTGTGTCCTGTCTCTACACTCTGTCTCCTGTCTCTACACTCTGTCTCCTGTCTCTACACTCTGTCTCCTGTCTCTACACTCTGTCTCCTGTCTCTACACTCTGTCTCATGTCTCTATACTCTCTGTAATGCGTGTATACTGTGTCTATACTGTGTGTTTAATATGTGTAATCTCTGCATACTGTCTGTCTATACAATGTCTCATGTATGTATATACTGTGCGCTTCTCTCCTCACCCCTCCACCACTGAGCCGCATCTCTCCTCAACCCTACACCACTGAGCCGCTTCTCTCCTTACCCCTCCACCACTAAGCCGCTTCTCTCCTCACCCCTCCACCACTGACCCGCTTCTCTCCTCACCCCTCCACCACAGACACCCATCTCTCCTCACCCCTCCACCACTGAGCCGCATCTCTCCTCACCGCTCCACCACAGAGCCGCCTCGATACTCTGCTACCCACAGAGCCGCCTCGATACTCTGCTACCCACAGAGCCGCCTCAATACTCTGCTACCCACAGCCCCATAGCCCCAATTATACTCTGCTACCCACACGAGCCGCCTGTATACTCTGCTACCCACAGAGCCGCCTCGATACTCTGCTACCCACAGAGCCGCCTCGATACTCTGCTACCAACAGAGCCGCCTCCATACTCTGCTAGCCACAGAGCCGCCTCCATACTCTGCTACCACAGAGCCGCCTCGATGCTCTACTACCCACTGACCCGCCTGTATACTCTGATACCCACTGACCCGCCTGTATACACACAATTCATTTCACCGCGCTCCCGATGCAATTGCATCGGACCTTTTTACTAGTAATGAATAATGATGGGCATCAGCTATGTGTAAAGGTGCAAGTAAGAAAATACACTATAATAAGAAAATGAGATCTGCTGCAAAACTAAACACTAAATGAATGTGAATTAGCTACATGACTTTTTGATTGTAAAGTGACAGCAGCATTTGCATTGTGTAAGGAACATTTGTCTGCAAGATGGAGAAATGACAGTCAGCGTAAACTAAATCAAATTACAAATAAAATATAACTTTTAATACATCCCACTAAATACAACAAGTAAATAATGTACATATATGGTGTATTAAAACAGCAAGGAAAAGAACTAGTTGGATGGAGGCCAATGGGCCCAGATCCTAGAGTTCCTATAAGTTAGGCTAGGGTCACACATGCCAATCAGTTTTTTTCACTGTTTTCAATAACAGATTCATTTTTTTAAGTCTGGTTGTTGAGCCTCCTGTGCAGCTATGCATTTTTTGACTTTGCCATTTTTTGCCAAAAAATGCTAGCAAAAATGGATCCGTTATGGATGGTGCCTATATGTGCCATTTGTTAACGGATCTATTCCCATAGGGCCCTATGTTAAAAAAACAGATCCGTTTTTCTACTGCACCCAAAAAATGCTGGTTTGCAGCATTCTTTGTGTTCTGTTAAAAAACGCATAGCAGAGCAGTCACACTTGAGTCCAGGATAAGTTAACAGCATCGGTTTTTGGACTTGGAATTCTAAAGTTGAAAAACTGATGCAAATAATGGATGCAGGTCTTATGTGTGACCCTAGGCATACATAAATTCTCTCAAAAGTGGGTGTCATATGCATTGGCCATAGTTCAAATTGGCCATTAGTATACACAACATAATTAAAAAACTAAACTAAAAAAAAAACATACAAATACCTTGACAGTGCTCAGTATTTCTAAGAGAGGTACTATCACATATACAATACGATATACCTTGTTTCTCTAAATATAAGATAGTATCTTATTTTTTTTTATTATTTTATTATTATTTTATTTTTGGGGTAGATCTTATATTTGGCCAAGAATAAGCAATCAGACATTTAAGTTGAACAAAAAAAATCAACAATGTTATGGGGTACAGTATACTGGTTGTTGAAGATGACCAAATTTGAAGGGAGGCAGGCATTGGAAGTGAATATGCAGAAGTGAATACGCGGACTTGGGAGGTGGGACTCGGGAGTGTAGCTGGTGAGCAGCTACTCTACTAGTGGTACAGTATAAAGTATAAAGTTTACAATACGGTACTTACCATAATGATGAGCGGAATGCAGCAAGACTCAGGCTGCTTTGTTCAGTCTCTCTCAGAACCTGCAGTTACAAAGTTGCAAAACCCATGTGACCCTCCACCAATAATCACCCAGATTCAGAAGATGGAACATACTAACTCCAGGTGCTGATTGGTCGCGGGTCATGTGGGCTCTGTGACTGAAAGACCTGACAGCAATGGAATGCCTTCCAGCACTGAAACCTGAGGTGAGTATAAAGCTTTATTGTATTAATGATGAGGTGCACAATTGGATTAAGGGAGAGAAAGGGGAATGAATACAGCATTTACTTCGCACTGGTTTCCTGCTGCACTGTAGACTATTGCATCACTTTGCAATTGACCGTTACTCATCGGCTGAGAGTGAAACTACACTGTGTATTTCTCTACAGGTCTCAATTTCAGCTGCAAAAATGCAACTAGGGCTTATTTTTAGAATAGGGTTTATATTTCCAGGCTATTTCTTAAAGTCCTAAAAATCCTGCCAGTGCATATTTTCTGGGAAGTTTTTGTTTTTTGAGAAATAAGGTATATCGTAAACTGAAATAGGTTAGAAAGGAAACAGAGGTGGGTGAAGATAAGGTCCAGTGTGTGACCATCTTTGTGAGTGGCAGTGGAGGACTATTGATTGGGGCCAAAGGAGAAAGTGAGTGTTAGAAGCTTAACCCCTTAGTGACGGAGCCAATTTCCACCTTACTGACTAGACCTTTTTTGTAATTCTAACCACTCTCCCTTTATGAGGTAATATCTCTGGAACACTTCAACGGATCCTAGCTATTCTGAGATAGTTTTTTCGTGACATATTGTGCTTCATGTTAGTGGTAAATTTAGGTTGATAATTTTTGTGTTTATTTGTGAAAATATAAAAAAATTGGCAAAAATGTAGAACATTTGACAATTTTCAAATTTGTCCCCCACAAGTGACCCCATTTTGGAAGACCCCCAAGGAACGTATCTAGATTGGTGGTGAGCACTTTGAACCCCCAGGTGCTTCACAAATGAATCCGTAAAAATGAAAAAAGAAACTTTTTGTGGAAAAGAAAGTACTTTTTCATTTTTATGGATCAATTTGTGAAGTACCTGAGGGTTCAAAGTGCTCATTATGCATCTAAATAAATTCCTTGTGGTGTCTAGTTTCCAAAATGGGGTAACTTGTGGGGGAGCTCCAATGTTCAGGCACACAGGGGCTCTCCATACGCGACATGGTGTCCGCTAACTATTGGAGCTAATTTTCCATTCAAATTGTTAGTAGACACCATGTCGATATGGAGAGCCCCTGTGTGCCTAAACATTGGAGCTCCCCCACAAGTGACCCCATTTAGGAAACTAGATCCCCCAAGGAACATATCTCAATGTATAGTGAGCACTTTCAACCCCCAGGTGCTTCACAAATTAGTCCGTAAAAAGGAAAAAAGTTTTTTTGTGAAAAAAAAAGTACTTTTTCATTTTTACGGATCAATTTGTGAAGCTTTTGGGGTTTCAAAGTGCTCACTATGCATCTAAATAAGTTCCTTGGGGTGTTTTTTTTCCAAAATGGGGTCACTTGTGGGGGAGCTCTAATGTTTAGACACACAGGGGCTCGCCATACACGACATGGTATCCACTTACAATTCCAATTGTTAGTGGACACCATGTCACGTATGGAGAGCCCCTATGTGCCTATATATTGGAGCTCCCCCACAAGTGACCCCATTTTGGAAACTAGACACCCCAAGGAACGTATTTAGATGCATAGTGAGCACTTTGAACCCCCAGGTGCTTCACAAACTGATCCGTAACAATGAAAAAGTACTTTTTCTCACAAAAATCTTCTTTTTTTCCTTTTTACAGACTAATTTGTGAAGCACTTTGGGGTTGAAAGTACTCACTATGCATCTAGTTATGTTCCTTGGGGGGTCTAGTTTCCAAAATGGGGTCACTTGTGGGGGAGCTCCAATGTTTAAGCACACAGGGGCTCTCCATATGCGACATGGTGTCCGCTAACAATGTGAATGTGAAAATTAGCTCCAATAGTTAGCGGACACCATGTCGCATATGGGGAACCTGTCAGATTGCATAGAGATGAAGCGGAGGCAGCGGGTTTTGCCGCCAGCCGCCACCATTTTTGGATGGTTAGGGGTGGGGGGGATGATCCCCAGTACTGGGGGTCTTGGGGAAGGTAGGGGTTAATACTTTTCTTTCATGCTGGTCATTCAAAGTGAAACCAGTTTTATCGGCACTTTCACTTTGTGTAATGTGATGATCGGTAAACGGTGCTTACCGGTCATCACATTACTGGTGCCGGTAAAATACCAGCCGATTCCTAATCTCTAGGGTCTCAGCTACCCCCGGTAGCTGAAACCCTGAAGATTTTAGCTCTAGGGGCATCAAACTAGGGCTTATTCTGTTGTGACTTATTTTCACGTCTTAACAGAATAAGGACACTGTTTTGACGATGTATATATGCAGTGGGCCGTCACTAAGGTGTTAGAGAAAGCTAACTGAGTGGGAATTGTCAATAAGGATGTTGAAGTCACCAATGATGATAATGGGGATGTCAGCAGAAAGAAAATTAAGTATCCAACTCATGAAGTGGTCAAAAAAGATGGTGGCTGGCTGGGTGATAAATAGAGATGAGCGAACTATCCCTGAACATGTTCATCAATTTCACATTTGGCACGAACATTGCAGATTTGGCACGGGATCAGAAATGTGAACAATTTCTCAAAAAAATTGCCTTTGTTTGGGAAAGAAGTTTGAAATTTAAAATGGCTTTAAAGCTTTCCTTGATCGTTTGGTGTCAAAATGCTCACCGGAAGACCCACTGGCTGGTGACAATAACCTTAGGAGTGTCCACAGCTATTGGGTCTACCGCCTTATGTCAAACTGTACAATATTTTGGAGAGTTAAATGAAATTTTTTAAACACATGGAGTTTGTTGATGTTTTGACACCTGCAAGGTTTCAATTTTGGAAACATTGCCAGATTTGGCAACAGCTGTGAAGTCTAGGAAGTTTAGAATGTTCTTAGAACATCCGTTTAAGAGAGCTTAACATTTTTAGAGATTTTTTTAAAATATTTATTATTATTATTATTATTATTATTATTAATATTCATTTTTGGGGGGGAAGGAGAGCAAACTTTTATTATTGCAGAGGGTCAGCACTGTGTGAGGCCATCTCTTCTACAGTTATATGTTACCAATTCATATAAAAATAGCATATGTGCGTCACACACATGTTCTTAAAGTTCTGTTCACACTCATGAAACATCATATTATGGATATTGCTTCTTGAAACTTTGCAGTTACTATTTAATTTCATCCCATACGTATACTATGCAAATTTTTGTCGTATGCATTGTGCACAAGTGTGTTATATGTATAATTCATATTTAATCTGTACTGTATATGCCTATCCTTGTGGTATTGGTATACACCCCCAGGGATTATATACCCTGTAATCTGCTGAGTTGCACACCCACAACTTACACGGAATACACATTTATGGTTTAAAGAGGACCTGTCACCAAACCAGGCATGGTGATCTAATTACACACTGGATGCAGCATGTCTGCAGCATCCAGGCAAGGGGTCCCCCAGCACTTGAGCAGCCCTGTACCCCGAGATAATACACTTAGAAAATTACATGCTGCAGCCATTAAGGAGGTGGCCAGAGGCTGGAGCCGAAGGGTAGATTCACTCCCTCTGCATGTTTAATCTGCCCACCACTGCCAATCATTCTTTCCCTCTTCAGCAGCATTAAACAGACTTTTTTTTTTTTTCAGAACTTGAGGGGCGGGGCCAAATGGCAAGTTCTAAAAAAAAAAAAAACCTCTGTTTAATGCTGCTGAAGAGGGAAAGAATGATTGGCAGCAGTGGGCTGGAATTAGATCACCATGCCTGGTTTGGTGACAGGTGCTCTTTAAATGTGTTTTTGGGTATATAATATTAAAATGTCATTTATTTTAGTAATTCAGGTGGAGTATGATTCCTCTTTTGCTTTACAGGTTATATTTGCCAGAAAATGTCTGCTTTATAATCTCTATACATATCCAGTTTGATGACCTATACTTATGAGGTGTGCGACCATATTGGTTCAGAAATTGTTTAAAATATGAGCTTAGTGTTAAAATTCCTTAGTACCAGTTTTTTTTATCTGTTCCCATCTTATTATTAGCAAAATGATTTTACCTTAGTGACAATTATATCTCTCTACTTCTCTAAATCTATCAAAATTAAATATTGTTCTACCAAAATGGTAAATGTAGCAAAGTATAAAGTATGTTCCTTACTGATTAGGAGCATGAGGTGGAAGTTGCCTCAGGTTCTTAACAAAAATGTATTTGGCTGACAATAAACTTTTGCACTGTTCTTAATCTGTAGAAAGTAAATATAGCTATAACTTGTCAGCACTTTGCTTGCATAGCATGGCAACCAAATTGGTACTTTTTAATAATTATTTTACTGACTGTTATTCATCTTTACACTTTATCTGTCTATTAGGAATACGTGAACACTGAATAAATAAATAAAAAAAATATGTAAAATATTATTTTTTTTGTAATGATGGCATATATACTAAATTAAACATATATATATATATATATATGATTTATTCCTCTCTTCTGTCATTGTTTAAAACTTCAATAAGAATTTTATTGTTAAAAAATAATATATATATATATATATATTATTTTTTAACAATAAAATTCTTATTGAAGTTTTAAACAATGACAGAAGAGAGGAATAAATCATCAGGTTCATTAACATTAACATTTATGATACAACATGAGGAAAAAGCATTCTATCAATATTGCTTGTGGGGACTTATTGGTGAACCTAGGGGAAAGAGAGAGGAAAAACAGGGGGATATTGAGAGATCTTCTCCATTGGGGTAAGGTTAAAATCGGGGACAATAAAAGGGGGAGGGAGATAACAAGGTAGGGTATACTCTCCAAGTTAGGGTTCTTAAAGAGTCGGCCCCACAACCATGGTAGTCTGAATTATTACATATGAACGGTATACACAATAGTGTGTTATAGTCACGTGGCAAATATGAATGGAAACCTTATGTATTAGTGCAACGTACTTAGAATAATACTTTTGATCTCCGCCCATGCTTTCCAGCGTTGTAGGATTTTTTCCTTTTTGGTGGCATCCCATGACAGAAATATACGAGAAGAACGAGTTCATTCTTCGCCAAATGTCTTCCATTTGGAAGAGAGAGATTGTCTTGCAGCAATTAGAATAAAGGAACATAACCACCTAGTAGCATAAGGGAGGTCAGTGATACTTATGTTGAATAAAGCCAGCGTTGGATCCAGTGGAACATCGGCCCTAGCACAGGTGCATAGTATCAGAAATAATTTTTCACCAAAATTGGTGAATTTTACAACAAGACCATCACAAGTGTAAAAGTGTTCCTGCGTCCCCACAATTCTTCCAGCAGAGATGGGAGGCACCTTGGGACTGATGAGCTACTCAAATAGAGAGTAAATACCAACAAAGATAGATTTTTGGGGAGATTTCTAAGTGGTTTATGCATGATGAGCATTTAAGGAATCAGGAAGTAGCTAACAGCCATTAGCAGTAAAAGATGTTCCCAGGTCGTATTCTCATTTAATCATATATGGACGTTTATCCAGGGTCTGGGGGAAGCTTAGATGATCATAAGCAACTGAATCCCCCTTTATGAAATCTTTTTTCCTCAGAATAAAGTGTTGAATGGTTGAAGGAGGTGTTTGAGAGAAAATAACAGGGCGATAAAGTAAAAGGCTTTTCAGTTGGACATAGGAAAAGTAAAAGTTATGCGAGAACTGATATACCGTATATACTCGCGTATAAGCCGAGTTTTTCAGCCCAAAAATTGGGCTGAAAAGTACCCCCCTCGGCTTATACGCGAGTCAGTGCGGGGGCTGCTGTATACAGTGGTATACAGCAGCCCCCGCATCCCCAGTAATGCAGGGCCCCCCCCCCTCATGCTCCGGTCACCTGTAAAGCAAGTTATACTTATCAGTGCCCGCTGCCGTCCGCGCCCGCCGCTGCCGACATGCGATCCTCCATCTTCATTCATCTTCTTCCTGCTCTGTGCGCGTCGCAGGCAGTGACGTCATTACCGGCGACGCGCACAGGAAACAGGAAGAAGATGCATGAAGACGGAGGATCGGGATGTCGGCAGCGGCGGGCGCGGACGGCAGCGGGCACTGATAAGTATAATTTGCTTTACAGGAGACCGGAGCATGAGGGGGGGCCCTGCATTACTGAGGCTGCCTGTATACTACCACTGGGACTGCTGTATATAGGGGCCCTGCATTACTGGGGCTGCAATACCACTGGGGCTGCTGTATATAGGGGCTGCTGTATACTCCACTGGGGCTGCAATACCACTGGGGCTGCTGTATATAGGGGCTGCAATACCACTGGGGCTGCTGTATATAGGGGCTGCAATACCACTGGGGTTGCTGTATATAGGGGCCCTGCATTACTGGGGCTGCTGTATATAGGGGCTGCAATACCACTGGGGCTGCTGTATATAGGGGTTGCAATACCACTGGGGCTGCAATACCACTGGGGCTGCTGTATATTGGGGCTGCTGTATACACCTCTGGGGCTGCATATACCTCTGGGGCTGCATATACCTCTGGGGCTGCTGTATACTACCACTGGGGCTGCTGCTGTATACTACCACTGGGGAGGCTGCTGTATACTACCACTGGGGAGGCTGCTGTATACCTCACTGCTGGGGGTTGTATACCTGTGCTGGAGTCCACCCTCGGCTTATACGCGAGTCAATAGATTTTCCCAGGTTTTGGGGGCAAAAGTAGGGGGGTCGGCTTATACACGGGTCGGCTTATACACGAGTATATACGGTAATTTCGATATGTCTTCGAAAGTTTTGAGGGATGTTCCAGAGATTATTGCTTGTAAATTAGGGATACTGTAGTAATCCCAGTGATGGAATTGGAGAATGGGACCACCAGATCTATGCTTTTGAATGAGATATATTTCAGCAGGATGTGGATCAACTTTCTAGAAACTAACTCTCTCCACATTTTAAGAGCATGTTGCATCACAGGGAATTTACAGGTTTGTGATCCCGGATGGAGGAACTCTGCCTCCAATACAAATGTAGTGGATTGGAGTTTGGTGGTTGATCTTTCCATTCGAGTCCAGGAGTGGGTGGACTTAAGTCCCACCACTCTCTAAGAGCATTCATCGTGCATGACTTATAATAAAGGGAGACGTCCGGTAGTCCCAACCCGCCCTCCCCCATCTTATGATATAACAGAGAGCTCTGAAATCTGTTTTTTTTGTTGGCCCAGATAAAGCGGTGTAATAGAGATTGACTCTCATCTAAGGACTTTTTTGGTATGGGTAGTGGTATGCATCTTAGAAGATACAAGATTTTTGGTAAAACGTTCTTGCACGTATGCACATACGTCTTTATGCGAGCCATCCATGAAATTTCTAGTGCACTTATTCTGTTCAGTTCCGTCTTAATAGAATGTATTAGTTCCAAAATGTATTTAGAAACTAGATTATGGGAGGTGGATATTAGCTGAATTCCCAAATAGGTAATGGAACTTTTAGCCCAACTGAATCGTAGGGAACGTTTTAAGTTGTCAATCAAACCCAGTGGACAGCCAATCGGGCGGACCATTGACTTTGAGGAATTCAGTTTGCAGAATGATACTGTGGCAAATTGAGAGAGGATAGACAGCAGGGCCTGAAGAGATTTTTCAGGGTTCGTTACTGAGACTATTACATCACCAGCATATAATCCAATGGGGTGGGTCATACTCCCGATCTTTATCCCTGAAATATTAGCACAAGTTTGTATTGTCTTCGCCAGGGGCACCACCACCAACACAAAAATTGCAGACGATAAAGGACACCCCTGGCAGGTTCCGTTAGAGATGGCAAAGCGACCAAAGCTAAAACCTGTAGTCAGTACGTTTGTGCTTGGGGAGATGTATAAAGCCATAATGGCTCTCTGGATATATCCAGTAAGTCCAAATTTAGCCAGCACCACCTCCAGTTACCCCCAGTGTACCCGATCGAATGCTTTTTCTGCGCCTAATGAAACGAGCACACTGGGGAGCCCAGCTATCTCTGTTCCATGAATCACGTTCAAAATACGATGGGTGGCATCTCTAGCTTGCCTCCCCATCACAAAACCCATTTGGTCAGGTGCAACCAACCGGTGGAAGTACTGTATTGACCCTGTGAGCTAAAATCTTGGAGTAAAGCTTCAGATCACAATTTAAGAATGAGATAGACCTGAAATTCTCTGTCTTATTTGGACGTTTGCTTTGTTTTGGTAGGGTTAAAATTGTCACTTCCAGGAATGATGGGTTTATTTTATCCCTTGCCCCAGTTCAGGAACAATCGCTGCAAGTTCAGAGTTAATTGTTCTGAGAACATTATGCAGTACTCATTGTCAAAGCTGTCCGGCCCTGGGGTTGAGTGTAATTTAGATGATTTAAATGCGTCTATGATTTGCCTGGACCGCAGGAGAGAGTTCAAGATGTCAAGTTGGGTGTCTGAGATCCTAGGCAAATTAACAGAATTTAGGAATTAGTTTATTTATAAAGCAGAGGGTTGAGGCATATTGGCATCTGATTACAAATTATAGAGTTGTGGGTACTCCGCAAATGCATTTGCTATGTCTAGTTGATTGTATATTTTTTCCCCTTTTGCAGATATGAGTTGGTCAATCCTCCCCTTGGCTCTCAAATTTTTTCACCCTGCAAGCCAAGAAAGCACCCACCCTGTCTGCCATGGCATAGTGTTTTGCATTTACCTGTTTCAAGTTTTGTTCATATTTGAACAATAAGAGCTTCCAAAGTTTGTTTCTAGTCTCTAACTGTGCATTATTATAGAAGGATCATTGTTATTTTTTTGCTTGTGTTTCAACTCACTAATCCGGAGAAGGACAGACTTCACCTCATTTTCCCGCATCGTTTTCCTCTTGCCAACATTTTTATACATATCCCCCTCATAAAGGCTTTGGGCGTCAACACCAAAGTCTCATCTGAGATCTCTGTGTTGTCATTAAGTTCAAAGAATTGTTGTAATTCTTTGGTTAGGTGCTCTCTGTTTTGACTAGAATTCAGTAGGAAAGTGTTTAGACGTCAATTTGATGCAGAGGATGGAATTTTATCGTCATTTAACTCTAATTCTATAGGGGCATGGTCCGACCAGGTGACTGAACCTATTCGGGAATTTTTGCACAACGGTAAGGCCTTTTTGTCTACTAAAAGATAGTCAGTTTGAGACAGGGAGGCAAACCTGGGGGAAAAATATGCATATCCTCTCTCATTTGTATGATGGTGTCTCCAAATATGATATAGTGCTTCTTCTGCTAAAATTACTCTTAGTTCTTCCCTACCCGATGCCCGCCTTGAGTTAATATCTAAGTCTGCAGTCACAGGGGCATTAAGGTAAATGGAGACTAATTAGCCATTGTCTTGTCTCTATACCGATAGTGTCCCATCATTTTAGGTGTCTTTTTAGCACACAAGTGTGGGCAACCACAGTTCTGTGCATGCCTGAAAGAAGGAATCAACTCACACCTGTTAACCTATAGGGTTGCGCTGTCAAACTCTGACACCATGATCTAATAGACTGTGGTGGCGATCCTGTTGTACCGCTCCACCATCAGGGAGCCTGTGACATGATCACGGGTCGATGATTTGTTGCCATGACAGCAAGGGAGTTGATGACCCCTGTTAGGGTACCTTTACAAGTGGCAACTTTTCTAGGAATTTCACTGGCAATTTGCTGGTTGCAGTGAAATCATGGACACATTGTTCTATTTTGTTGCTGTGTACAAATGGAACATTGTCTCCATGATTTCACTGCAACCAGTAAGTTGCCAAGGAAATTTTTAGAAAAGTTCCCGCATTTAAAGGTACCTTTACTGTCATGACATTATTCCTGTGAATGCTGGAGATGATAATTGGAGCTGTGCAGAGCTGTGTATCAGCACAACTCTGTACTACCAAAATAATTAGACACTGCAGTGTTTGAGTGCCCAAATGGGTGTTGTAAAAAAATTGAAAATGAAAAAAAAGTTTATAAAAATATAAATTAAATAAAAAAACATAAAGTTCAAATCATCCTCCTTTTGCCCTATTGAAAATAAAACTATACAAAAATATTTGGTATCGCCACGTTCCCAATGCTGGATCTCTTAAAATATAAAATAAACAAATCTGATCAGTAAACTGCATAATGGAAAAAAAATTCAACCCGACAAAATTAAGTTTCGTTGTTTGACTCAAAAGTTCAATAAAATGTATAGTAGGGTCAGGGTGAAGGGAATAGCTGCTCAACCACTATTACTCACGGCTCCTTGGCTTCCAGGTGAAGTGTATTGCCTGCCACTGGTCAACATGAATAGAAGATTTTTCCTGGAGCCAGACTCAAGTTATTCAGATCCTTCTTTATTGGGTGTAAATTTTATAAAAAACATCACACAATCCCACATGGGGGAGCAGAAACACCAGACACCTTTTGGGGGAACCCCTTTAATTGTTGGTAAGTAAAAAAATTACAAACATACATATATATACACAATCTAAAAACCTCACACCTGTATCACATTAGATTCAGATCTGTTAACTCTTACCTGCCATGGAAGCACAAATCAATCCCAATTCATTGTTCAATGGATACCCAGGAAATCAACAAGATAATCTTTTTCCTATAATGTGCATAGATATAGAATTCATACAAATATTTCATGTTATCAAAATATTAATACTAATCAAAATATGAATTCATTTTTTGTAGCTAATAAAAATACAACATATCAGTTCTGAAATTTAATCCATGGGGATGGCATGCATCCAATGCTAGTATCCAAATATTTCATGATAACGCAATGTCCTCTCCCAATCCCCACCCCTATATGGGTGTAATATTCTCTCGATACCTTTATGCTTTAGAGTTGAGAGATTCCCCCCCATGATTATCTTTAAAATGGCTGGATAAACTAGACATACTGATATGGGGTGTTTGAATCAGTTTGGCTGCTAAAATGTGCTCAGCCATTCTCTTTTTTAAGGTGTCAGTAGTGCATCCAATGTAATATTTACTGCATTCCACACACGTTGCCATATAGACAACGGGTGTGGAATTGCAGTTCACATATGATTTTATAGGAAATTTCTGATTAGTTACTTTATTATGAAAAAACGCACTAGATTCCACATACTGACACAAATTACACCTGATGCCGCCGCATCTGAATGAATCCTTAAAATTAAACCAAGATGGAATCTTTTGGGGCTCGTTGGTAAATGTGCTTGGGGATACGATGCTGGCACACCATTTCCACATCTCCCCCCTTTCCAAACATCATTTTATAGCTGGAAGTCTGTGGGCAGAGCTTGTCACTAATTGACTTACATTGGGCTCGGTGCTCTGGCTGAGTACACGAGTATCTTGGGATGCTCGGCCAGAGCATCGAGCACATGAGCATTTTAGTACTCGCTCATCTCTATGTGAGAGCCAAAAGAAATTGTTCCAGGGTGGTGGACTATCAGTCTGAGGTTAATGTTATGGAAAAAAAAGACTATCCTCTAGAGGATGTATACCCTGGATGCTCGATAGAGCTAAAAAAATTGTCAACACAAGAAGCAGAAAAACACTGCTGGAAAAAAGTGATTTTTCTGCGATAGATTGTACTCTTAAGAATAATCAACACAAAAAAAGCGTGAAAAATGGACAAGGAGAAACAAAGATCCCTATCAGAATTTACCTATATTTGTTACTTCTTATAGTTTCAACAGTAATCTGCAAGCATTAATGGATTGTATTTTCCTTGATATCTTTTATCTATTGTCACAATAGTTTTGGTGAAATCTCTCACTGTGCTTATTGCTGTACTTTGGTGGACAAAGTCTAGATGCCAATGTAAAAAAAATTATCTTTAAGGAAATGTTACAGCCAAGATTCTTATATAGGTAGATAATTGCCATTATGCAGCAGATCATCTTTTAGCCTTGTTTTGTATGAACTGATAAAAAGGCTTCATTGCTCTGGGTTATGACTTATTTTCAGAGCTTCCATCAATCTCTTGATGTTCTTGCATGCTACAAGATCACCCTCATTGAAGAAGTATTGGACAAGATCTTTATTACTGTTGCGGATCAAATTAATCATAATACTAAGAATTTCCATTGCTGTAATTGGAACGTAGGAGCTCAGCCTTACACTTGTAAGATCAAAACCTCTAACAAGATGGTTCAGTTCACTTTGTGTTATTAGGTGAAGTTCAGTTGAGGTTGCTGACAGAAAGTCTGAGTCATGAGAAAAAGATACTTGATGACACCAAGTGCCCACTTCTTCCTCAATTAACTTGACTGAACATGTTTCTTGTGCTTTTGGAAGTGGATACTCTAAAGTTGACTCCTTTTCCCTTGAAACACTTCTAGTTGGAGGCACCATGCAGAAATAACAATTAGTTGGTTGATTGGTTTGCTCTCTCCAGATTTTTGGGACTGCAAAATGGCATAGATTGTCTGTTCCCATGCAAAAACTCAGTAAGATGTGATGCACTGTGATGCCCAACTCTTGTCCTGATCTCATATTCTGCTAAAATACAAGTTGTAGGCTTTCTCTGTGACGCAAAAGTGACTTCTCTGCATATGTAGCAAAAACTATCCACTTTCCTAATGCAAGAATTAAGAACATAAGATAATAAATCCTAAAACTGTATACCTTACACAGAGATTGATTTATAAAGTAGGTGATGAGAACTGTCATTAGGATTGCATCACTGGAGCTGTTGTGTTTTTTGATTGATCACCCTAAGATGATAGGATACTGATGGCTGTGTAGACTAAATAGTTGATATAATAGCCCAGCTACATCTGGTACATTGATGATTTTACTCCTGAAGAAGGGGACATGATTTTTTCGCCGAAATGCGTTGAGAAATATAAATCACATTTTAATATTTTGATGGTATTCTATTTAATGGCAGTGTGGTCTTAGCCCCTTTTATTTCTCTCTTTTTTGATGACCTATTTTGTGGAAACTGCAGCATAGTGATTAAGCTACTAAGAGCATTGCGATTTTATCATAACTCTATTAAGGTCCAGTCACACATAACGATCGCTCCAACGATCCCAACAGCGATAATGACCTAAGGCGATCGCTGGAGCATCATTACCTGATCGCTGGGGAACTGTCAAACATGTAGATCTCCCCAGCGAACAGGCCATGGGAGCCACCTCCCACATCGCTCCCTGCTTAGCCCTGCCTTGTAGGCAGCGCTAAGCAGGGAGAACGCTGGTAACTATGATAAACAGCGCGGTATCCATGCAGTGCGAGCTGCCTAGATACCCGGCGTTTACCATGGTTACCAGCGTCCTCCCTGCTTAGCACTGCCTGTAAGCAGTGAGAACGCTGGTAACTATGATAAACACTGGGTATCCAGGAAACGCGCGCTGCCTGGATACCCGGTGTTTATCATAGTTACCAGCGTTCTCCCTGCTTACAGGCAGTGCTAAGCAGGGAGGACGCTGGTAATCATGGTAAACACCGGGTATCTAGGCAGTGCGCGCTGCCTAGATACCCGGTGTTTACCATAGTTACCAGCCCTTTGAGGTCACATATCGCTGGTTTTTCGCGGTCACACGCAGCGATGCGTGCTGACCAGCGGGAAGCCAATGATCAACAAATCACCCACAGCACTTTGCAATGATCAGCGACCTCACAGCAGGGGCCTGATCGCTGCAAAGTGTCACACAGAACGACATAGCTGGAGAGATCGTTGTAACTTCACAGTTACAATGATCTCTCTAACGATATCGTTATGTGTGACTTGGGCTTTAGGTAAGGATCTCTATTCCTTATCCTGTTTCTCTGTTTTATTTGGGATAAGACTTGATCTGTGTTTTTTGGCTTCCAGTTTTTCTTTTTAGTATCCAAAGTTTTTAATGGCATGGTAATTTTAGAGTATCTAAACTTGTGACTTTGCAGAAAGTAATAAAAATGCCTTAAACATTCTCTCTCTAATTATTCTGGCATTTAGCAAATATAAGTAATTATGGTAATCCTAATTGACCTAAAATGGGAAAGGTTTATTCTGATTACATGTCAGATACTGAGAAAAACATGCAAATGTGTCTTTTTATATAGTGTATGTAAACTTCTGGTTTCAACTTTATGTACTTTTTATAATATTTTGGTAAAAAAACTAAAACTCATTGTTGAGTTTTACTCAATTCACATGATCCAATACGTTTTTTACACTGGACTAAAGAATTACAGTATATACTCGTGTATAAGCCGAGTTTTTCAGCCCAAAATTTGGGCTGAAAAGTCTCCCCCTCGGCTTATACACGGGTCAATACGGTAGTTTGCGTGGTGGGGGCTGTGTCCGGGGCTGTGGAGGCTGGAGGAGGCGGCTGTATGAGCGGCCCCGTCACGTGGGGCCGCTCATTATATATGCACTGCTTCCCCCTGTCAATCAGCGGCAGGGGAAGCAGTGCATATATGCCCCCAAATGCTGGCACTCTCCCCCCTTGTAAGGGCGCCCCCCGCGCTTCTTATCTTACCATCCCGGTCTTCTGCACAGCGCCGCTCCTCGGTGCTCCGTTCTTCATGCTCCCGTCCTGCTACATCCGGGATCCCCGGCCGTCGCAGGTATATGACGTCATCGTGCGATGGCCGGGATCCCGGATGCAGCGAAGACAGAGCATGGAGAACGGAGCACCGAGGAGCGGCGCTGTGCAGAAGACCGGGATGGTAAGATAAGCAGCGGGTGGGGGCCCTTGCAAGGGGGGTGAGTGCCAGCATTTGGGGGCTGCTATATGCCCCCTGGGGGCCGCTGTATACCCCCTGGGGGCTGCTGTGTACCCCTGGGGGTGGCTGTATACCCCTGGGGGCCGCTGTATACCCCCTGGGGGCTGCTGTATACCCCTGAGGGCTGCTTTGTACCCCTGGGGGTGGCTGTATACCCCTGGGGACCACTGTATACCCCCTGGGGGCCGCTGTATACCCCTGGGGGCTGCTGTGTACCCCTGAGGATGGCTGTATACCCCTGGGGGAGGCTGTATACCCCCTGGGAGCCGCTGTATACCCCCTGGGGGCTGCTGTATTACTCCTGGGGGCTGCTGTATAACCCCTGGGGGCTGCTGTATAACCCCTGGGGGCTGCTGTATAACCCCTGGAGGGTGCTGTATAACCCCTGGGGGCTGCTGTATACCCCCAGTGCTGCTGTATATACTGCTGGGGCCTGTATACCACTGGGGTTGCTGTATATACTGCTGGGGCCTGTATATGCCACTGGGGAGGCTGCTGTATACTACCACTGGGGGGGCCTGTATACCACACTGCTGGTGGCTGTATACCTGTGCTGGGGTCCACCATCGGCTTATACACAAGTCAATAGGTTTTCCCAGGTTTTGGGGGCAAAAGTAGGGGGGTCGGCTTATACACGGGTCGGCTTATACACGAGTATATACGGTAACCTAAAAGTCAAATAGAAGGGTCATTACTTAACTGCTTTCTGAACAATTAAGGGAATAAAGAAAGAATAATTATGAAATCTTTAACGTCCCATATATTATATTTCCCAATCACAAAAACAAGCATCAAGTGTCCTACATGCAGTAAAGGTTAATTAAAACAGTAGAGATTATTACAATATTTTTCAGCAAAATCGTCTAATTCACAATTAAATTATTCATTCCTTAGCTATTATAAAACACCATTAAGCAGATACTTAGAATGAAGTGTTTCTATCATTAGACTGAATTACCAGGTCTTTGTCATAAAGACCTTCATAAAATTGGGAGGACATTTTTTTACACTTAAGGGATTTTGAGCAAACCAACTTTTTTCTTTATTTAGTAAAATTCTGCTATGAATAAAATTCCCTTAGATAGATATAAATATATCAAATTTTATGTTGCACATTTAAAACAATGCAGAAAAAAACTTTATAAGGCTAATTGAAAAAATAGTCCAATTAAATAGATGAAAAATCATAGGCTTATTTTCCACCCATCTGGCCACAAATTGCCTCATTAGTTGTTAATCTCGTCCAGGGGTGGAGAACTGCAGGCCTCGAGGACCAACAGATTGTGTTTTCAGGATTTCCCTAGCATTGAACAGGTGTTAAGGTACCGTCACACGCGGGAATATAGCAATTTCACTGGCAATTTGCTGGTTGCAGTGAAATCATGGACACATTGTTCCATTTGTACACGGCAACAAAATAGAACAATGTGTCCATGATTTCACAACAACCAGCAAATTGCCTATGAAATTGCTAGCAATATTGCCGTGTGTGACAGTACCTTTAGAATCATCACCAGTGCAGGTCATTATATTTTCACCTGCACAACACTAAGGAAATCCTGAAAACATGAGATGTTGGTGGCCCTTGAGGACCAAAGTTACCCACACCTGACGTATGCAATGCAAAATAAATTCTGAAACCTTGACCTGTTGGTGGGGTTTGAGGCCTGGAGTTACCCCTCGCTGCTCTAGACCATTCCAAGAGCCAGGTCAGAAAATGCTACACTCTCCTCTTTGTCATCCAGTTTACCAATTGTGCAGTAAAAACCAATTTCAATGATAGATTTGATTTTATTAGAGCTAATTGAAGAACTGATGGTGACAGAACAAGATAGAAAGAACCGAAAAGACAATCATTTATTGTATTTTTTAAGCCCTTTCTTAACCTCTGTAATCAAGCAAACTGCTTTTTTGCTAGATTTGCCCAGAGCAAATTAAAAAAATACTTACATTCTAGAGAATCAAAATTATTTGTAAAATTACATTTTGATTCACCTTAAAATGATTTGCTAACTCTAACTTTTAAACACTTTAGGTGATCCTTGAATAAAATTTGTGTACAAATATTAGGTCATTTTAATTTTCCATTCTTAATTTTAATATTGAACAACTAAAGTGCTGTTTGGCAAGCCTTTAATAAACCTTAATATTTAAGACAGTAAAAGTGAAGTTTAGCTTCTCGTAGGAGAATATTTATGTGTGCAAAATTATTAGGCAACTATTATTATGCTGAATTATTATGTAACTGAATTAAAAAAGTTAATTTTCCCTTCTCAATTGTTTATTTTCATGCAAAAATTGATTTCTGATATTTTAAAATATATATATACATGATCAATATAGCTTTATTCATTTTAATAACAGTCATAAGCTGCCCATCCATAGAGTCTGCCAAGTTCTTAAACTCTTGATGATCAACTTTTTGGGCAGCACCATCTATAGCTTCTCAGACACTTAGCAGAGAGGTGTACTGTTTTCCATCACCATAAATCATCTATTTAAAGGGAACCTGTCCTCTCCATAAAGCCCCCCCAGGCTATCACTACCTGTCCCTGCACCTTCCTATTACTACTCTAACTATCCCTTTCTGTGCTAAATGTGCTCTGTGACTGTTTAATAAAATGTATTTATAACTTACTGAGGCATATGTTAATGAACAGGGGGGCAACCATTGCTAGCCCCCCTGGTCATCCTCTTTTGTCCTTCTCGCTGCCTCCTGCTGTTTTTTTCACACCCCGATGGGTGTGATATTGAAGTCAAATTGCGCGCCCCCCAGCCTGCCTCTCAGCTCTGCAGAATGCTGGGTATGACACTGAATGCATCATTTCCAGAACTGCGGGGCCCCATAGAATCCCTTGACATCCAGCCCCACACAAAGCTGCAGGATGAGTGCTTTAGCTGAGCACGCTGGAAAACTCTGCAGACCGCATTTTCCTGTGTGCTCAGCTAAAGCGTATATCCTACAGCTTTGTGTGTGTCTGGCTGTCAAGGTAAACAGTGGGTTTCTATGGGGTCCCGCAGTTTCAGAAATTATGCATTCAGTGTCATACCAGGAAGGCTGAAGAGCGGAGAGGCAGGCTGGGGGATGCACAATTTGATTTCAATATCACGCCAACTGGAGCGTGAAAAAGACAGCAGGAGGCATTGAGAGGGACAAAAGAGGACGCCCATGCGGCCTAGCAACAATAGCCCCCCGGGTCATTAACATACGCCCCAGTAAGTTATAAATACATTTTATTAAACAGTCGCAGGTCACATTTAGCACAGAAGGGATAGTTAGAGTAGTAATAGCAAGGTGGAGGGACAGGTAGTGATAGCCCGGGGGCTTTACCTAGGTGACAGGTTCACTTTAAGAAAGACTCAAGTTTTCAAAAGGGTCTAGGTTAGGTGAGGGAAGTAATTTTTCTTTTCTTTTATTATCTTTACTTGCTAGCCAAGCAATATTTTGCTAAATGTCAGGGGTGGAGAACTCCAGGCCTCAAGGGCCGCCGACAGGTCATGTTCTCAGGATTTCCATATTACTGCACAGGTGATAATATAATCACCCCCACTAGTGATGATTCCAACCCCTGTGCAATACTAAGGAAATCCTGAAAACAGAACCTGTTAGCGGTCCTTGAGGCCTGCAGTTCCCCGTCCCTAATTTCTGTGATGGAGCATTGTCTTTTATAATAGTCATGGATTTCTTAAAGGATTCAGACTTTTTCCTGTACTAGTGGTTGAGAATGTCTTCAAATAACTCACAAATGGTTTGGGAGTTGATTTTAAGTCCATCTTCAACCCAGAAAAGGATCAACATAGATCATATTTAATGAAACCATCCCATGGCAGTACCCTACTCCAACTTGATGGATTCTGAGTTAAAATGATCTGTGCTTATTCAGCCACAAGTCCAACTATCTACATTGTAATCTCATTAGTCCATTAAACCGTGAAAAATCTGACTTCAAGTATTTCTTGGCCCAATTTTGATGTTTCAACTTATATATCATGGTTTGGATTTAGCCTTCCTTACCATGTCACAGAATACCTTATTCTTCAGGTTCATTAATGGAAAAACAGCCTAAAAATGTTAAAGTTACTTCCTTCTATATAATAGAAAATAAAACAACAGTAAGCCGTAGTATCTATCAAATGAATAACACACTGCACTAATAGACTGTTTTAGTGTTTTGTAAAAAGGCACCAAAAATATCCCTTTTTAGTGCCAGATGACTGAGGTTAATACAGAAAAGAAATAAATGAAAAAAGATGGCTTTTCCACAAGAGGTGGTTCAAAAATATGCCAATGGAAGTATTGGTATCAAGAGTATCAATTGCCTCATTCTATTCTTAATGAAGAAGCAAAAGTTCTTTCACTAGTCTTACAAATATTATCCCTTTATCTAGGGAGGACTAACAGGTTAAAAGTAAAGTTAATGGCTTATAAACAAGCCATGAAGAAATTATCACTATTTTGAAGCTGCTTTTTGTTTGTGTTTCCTTGAGAGAAAAAGTGTAATAGTACCGTCACACCTGGACACTTCGCCGGTGATTTCACAGGCAATGCAGGGACGAGGCCTATTGCCGGCAACAGCGCCGGTGCGTCGCCCCTTGTAAAGGGGCGATAAGGAGGCAAAAAATCACCTTAGAGTGGTCGCCTAGTTTCCCAGCACTGCTCTGAAACCACGTGAGCACTCTGGGGCGATGTGTACACATCTCCCCATGCAACATGGCGATCACTGATTTTACAGGCGATGGGAGCCATAGGCTCCCATGTTACAGGATCGTCGCTGGGGTTTGTAGACACCCCAGCGGCGATGTCTCCTGTAACATCGCCGGTGCATCGCCGGAGGTATCGCCACGTGTAAACACGTGTCGGCAACACTGGCGGGGCACCAAAAAAGTGCGCGCTCCCGTAAGTCGCCGGCGATATCTCCGTCTAAGTGTCCAGGTGTGACGGTACCCTAAGAGATGTGAGTGTCTGGAATCCCGCAACAGTGGCATGGGCAGAAAATATGAAGGGGTAGGCAAGGAAATGTTTGGTACTTCAGATTCAACATGGCTGTCCCAGGAGCAGTACAATATAGCTTTATAAAACACAGTGGGCAGCCAGAAAATATGTGACTGGGTACAGCTGGGTAGAGGCAGTCGAAACAAGAAAAGTAACAAATTTAAAAATATGCAAGGGCAGGCAAGGAGATTTCTGGCAGTATATGAAAAACAATGGCATTCCTGGTAGCAGCACTACAGTATAGTTGACAAGATATACAGGGAGTAGATGCCATGAAGGATGAAAAAATTATATGTCCAACCTAATGATTGGCATCAGCCTTAGGTGAATGAAAGCTGGCAGTAATCCATGAATAATAAATTTTGACAAATGCACTGTTTTGCTGGCTTGCTTAGGATAACATGATCTGCCTTTGACCAATCTACTGAAATTGAAGTTCATGGGATTTGAGCTCATGATATCTGCTGCAGAACCTGGCTGCTAAGCAATCTATCAGGTTTATGCAAAATGTTGTTCCATCAAGTCAAATATGCTAACGTTGTTGTTGCTGCTGTTGCCTATTCATGTTGTAGCCTTAGAGCGGGGGAACATTGACTCTGCATGGAATGAAGAAGGGTCTCATAGTAAGCCATTTGGTCAGCCTTTGTTCGGTCGGCAAAAGCTGCCAACAGGGATGGGAGCTTATTTTGCTAATATGCCAAATTGGACTACTTTTTGAAAGCCAGAAATAATTGCCCCATGTTTAAAAGGATAGCAATCCAATAGACATCCATTTGTTTGATGGTATGTCATTCCACAAGCATTCTATCATAGAACTTGTATGATCAAGGACACCATATTTCACTTTCCACTCTCCACTGTGACAGTTGGTCATCACTCCTTTACAGTTCAGCAAAAGCACAGCCATCCAACTCAGATTTTGCTGAATTAGCTAGGAACAATTAACAAACAAATCTGCATTTTGAAGAATTAAGATTTTTTTGTAGAATTCACCAAAGTCAAATATAGTGTGATGTGATGATGTACTATGCTCCACAGATCATGCGTAGTGCCCAACCTGAAGTCGGCCTGTGGAGTACCGTAAATAATGCATTCAGCATCATACCCGGCACTCTGCAGACAGCTGCGAGCCAGGCGGGGAGTGCGCATTGGCAAGTCAATATCACGCCCATCGGGGCAATGATAAACAAGAAAGGAGGTGGTGAAGGGGACATTGTGAGGACACCCAGGGGGGATAGCAACGGTAGCCCCCTATTCATTATCATGCTAATTAGTGAGTATTAAAAACGTTTTTTAACACAGTCACAGGTCACATTTAGGACAGAGAGAAATAGTTAGAATAGTAATAGGAAGTTGCAGGGACAGGTAGTGATAGCCTGGAAGGCTTTAGGTAGGTGACAGGTTCCCTTTAAGGAGAAATGGTGTGGATTTTGTAGTATACAAGGGTGTGGAGGCCAGTGAGTTACAGTGTGGGGTAATTTTTTTTATTTAGGGATCATAGTGAGGGGTAGTTCTTTATTTAGTAGAACAACATAGGGCTCATTTAGGTCACATTATGGATGATTATTTTTATTCAGACATCTTTATAATGAGACTTATTTTAGAGCACAATATCAGGATATGCTGAAGAAGTTTGGACAAGATGGAGATCTGTAGAAAC